>VZQC01005655.1:2304100-2402298 GCA_009823505.1 Rhizomys pruinosus | reverse complement strand
GTATTGTAACTTTCTATTTTTCAAACAGATGATTTAAACCAATTTTAAAGAAAGCTGCATCAGATTTCTCTGTTTTTTCCTCTTTATTTGTTTATTTTTAAAGGGATTCTACAATATAAAACACAGCTGTTTTCAGATAACATTGATGTTTACTCAGTTTGCCATACATTAGGTAACTTGGTGCATTTTTCTTGAAGTGAGCCAAATTATTTAAGCATAAGCAATGAATGTAGTAACCATTCGTGTAAAACCAAGTTGCGAAGTATCTATGTCCAAATTGTTGAACAACACCCAGTTCCCATAGTCCAATTTGGCGATGGCTTTATGACAGGGCATGGTTGATCAATTAGTGGTGCCATATCTATATTGCTTAGTCTCACGATTACCACCCCAATCTCTCTGCAGCCCTTACATTCTACCACACCTCCTCTTCCGCAGATTGTTCCCTGGGCTTTGGTGAAAGGGGCACAATGGGTGGAAAGCAAAACCAGTCCTATAGTTTCTCTGGAGATGTCAATTTTGGACTCTTGTCGTCTGTTCGAAGTTTGTTTCCCTTCATGGGGTTGGCAGACTATCCATGATGACCGTTTCTTATCATACTAACAAAGAACAAGCATTGAGATGTACGGCATTAAGCAATACTAATTTTTATAGCAAGACTAAGCTTGTGAGCATAGACACAGCATCTTGGATGGGTGTAATCCACCAACTGTGGTTGTCTCTGTAAAGGGTGACAACTGTTCTTACTCGTGCTTATAACTCTCCTAACCCTTAGAGGACATAAGCTTGTGGCACATCTGCTGTGTAGTTTTATTCCTCAAGGAGAGAACTAAGTAGCAATTACAGCCAATTAGATTTGGAATATATATATATAGACACATGGCTGCCACTGTTGCACAGTATCTCTTTTTAAGTAGGCTAGTTTAATAATAAATAATGAAAAGGATTTAATTCTTTGGATAAGACATAATTTACTTTTTAAGATAATACTTTTATTGATGTTTTGTGTATTTCAGACATCATTTTTCAGTTCAATATAGACATATTCCCCTTCCCCTGCCCCACCCCCACCCCACCCCAGTTCATGTACTCTGCCATATATATCCTGCATCTTTCTCTCAGTCTCTCCATAATTTACTTTTTTGGGGGTATTTTTGAGACAGGGTCTCTCTTTAGTACCAGCTGACCTGGAGCTTGCTCTGTAGACCAGGCTGGCCTTGAACTCACAGAGATCTGTCTGCCTCTGCCTCCCGAGTACTGGGATTAAAGGCGTGTGCCACCATACTAGGCATATAATTTATTTATTTATTTATTTTTGGTCTTCTCAAGTCAGGGTCTCCCTGTAGCCCCAGCTGTCCTGGAATTTGCTCTGTAGACCAGGCTGGACTTGAGCTCACAAAGATCTGCCTGCCTCTGCCTCCCAAGTGCTAGGATTAAAGGTGTGCGCCACCATGCCTGGCTATAATTTACTTTTAAGAGTCACAAATTTGCTTCTGGGTTCTACTTGTCTGGAAGTCAGTTAGAACTTCAGTGAACTTTACATACAAACACACATAAGTATAGAGCCTATGCATCAACTTGCAACTGAGTCCTTAATTCTCTACGTTTGTCAGAAAGGAGACAATAGTTTTATGTTTTTTTGTCTTGTTTTGTTTTGATTTTAGTTGGCTATGGCCCATTACTTCCAGGATACTCCTTATTAGAATCTTCACTCTTTCTTGCCTCTGTGCCTAATGGGCCGCAGTAAGGAGCAGATTAGGACAAGGTGCCACATTTCCTAATTTCCATCACCTGTCTTTTTGGATTAAGAGATATTTCTCATAGTAATGTGGTCATTTATCCTTGCTTCAAGTTTATCTCTTGACTTAAAGTAAGGTTTGGTTTTATTTATTTATTTTTTGTCTTTTCGAGACAGGGTCTCCCTGTAGCCCCAGCTGTCCTGGAACTCACTCTGTAGACCAGGCTGGCCTTGAACTCACAAACATCTGCCTGTCTCTGCCTTCCAAGTGCTAGGATTAAAGGCATGCACCACCATGCCTGGCTTAATCCTAAATTTTTTATAACCTGTTTAAGCTATCTAGGTCTATTCTAGTGCTCTTTAATAAGTATATGTATATGTATTTATATGTACTATATCTATAAATATATCCATAAATATGATCTATATATCTATATCATCTATATCTCCATCTCCATCTCTATCTCTATCTCTATCTCTATCTCTGTCTCTGTCTCTATCTCTATCATCTCTATCTATATCTAATCATGTATATATCTATATCATGTATGTCTATATCTATATCTACATCTACATCTATATCTATATTTATATCTATATCTATATGCTTTATCTGAAGGCCACTTAGGAAAAACTCAAAGCTAGCATCACTCTACTACAGATGCCCTCCTTTCCCACTTGTATCCACCATTGGACTGGGAGTACTACCAAGAGCTTTTAGACACAAAGAAGAAATCAAAGGTACTAAAATAAAAAATGGAGTAAAATCACCTCTATTTGCAGATGGCTCTGTGCACAGGAAATGCTGACTTTATAAAAAAAAGACTCTTAGAACTGGTGATACAGTGAAACATGATATAAAGTCAACACACAAATAAATGATATTTTTATAAATAAATAATAATGTAGCTGAGAAAATTAAGAGAATAATTCTATTTATGATAGCATAAAAATGCTGACACTAGGGGTAGAGATGTGACCCAGTGGTCAAGAGTGCATATTGCTCTTGCAGAGGACCCAAGTTTGGTCCCACTTAGGGTGGCTCCTGAGCACCTTTAACTCCAACTCCAGGTGATCCCACACCCTTTTCTGGCATCTGAAGGCTCCTGCACTCATATGCACATACCCTCCAGCAGACACACCTGGACATACATAATTTCCAAGAAAAAATCTTTAAAAAATACTTTGGACAAACTTAAGAGATTAAAACCACGTATTGAAAACTGTAAAACATTGATCATTGAAACTGAAAAAGATATACAAATGGCAAAACACCCCATGCTCATAGACCACACAAATGAATGTTGTTCAGTCATCCATACAACCCATACAGATCCGGCACAAGCCTTATCAGTCTCCCAAATGGTATTCTTCCTAGAAATTGCAAATTCTGTAATTTGTAGGGAACTATAGGAAACCCCAAATGGGTGAAGTAATTCTGAGAAAATAGAAGCTCTCACTCAAAATACTTTTGTGAACAACCTTCTCTTGTATTTTGACATATCTATCCAGCTTATCATTACTATATAACCATAGAATTTGGATAATTTTCACAAGATATTACTGCACTGAATCAAATGTACTTGTTGGCAAGCCTCATCTCTGAAGATTGCCTACTGTCTATGAGTAGACATCCTGGATTTTACACAGTAGTGCTTCCAGTGTTCAGTATTTGCAGGTTCCACAGGACTGTGACATTTTCTTTCTTCCTGAGACATGGACAGGCCGCTCTACCATCACTGGAGTTGTAGCTTTTGAGGAAGTAACAGGAGCATTTATTCACCACATAGATTCCTTCAATTTTGTTGACTTGGCTAATGAGAATTATTGACTACTTTTGAAGGGCTTGTCTTACATCAAGTTCTTTCTCTTAGTGGGAAATATCTATAACTTTCTTTCGCTTGTTTTTTTTTTTTTTGAGACAGGCTCTCTTATCAGCCCCAGTGGCCAGATTCACTCGGTTGACCGCGCTAGGCCTTGAACGCACAGAGATCCACCTGCCTCTTGCCTCCCTAGTACTAGGATAAAGGCATATCATGTACCAGATTTTAAACTATACTACAGGGCTATAGTCATAAAAACAGCCTGGTACTGGCACAAAAACAGACCTGTTGACCAATGGAACAAAACCGAAGATCCAAATCTGAGCACATACAATTTCAGCCATCTCATATTTGACAAGGGGGCCAAGAAACCACAATGGAGAAAAGACAGCATCTTCAGCAAGTGGTGTTGGCAAAACTGGATCACCACTTGTAGAAGAATGAAATTAAACCCCTACCTCTCGCCCTGTACAAAAGTCAACTCCAGATGGATTAAAGACCTCAACGTGAAACCCCAAACTCTGAAGGTGATAGAAGAAAAAGTTGGCAGCAGACTACAAGACATAGGCGTAGGAAAAGACTTCCTAAATCAGACAGCAGCTGCACAAGAATTAAGGTCGACAATTGACAAATGGGACCTCATTAAACTCAAAAGCTTCTGTACATCAAAAGAAACAATCAAGGAAGTGAAGAGAAATCCCACAGAGTGGGAGGAAACCTTCACTGCAGATACATCTGACAAAGCATTGATTTCCAGAATATATAAACTACTCAAAAAACAAAGAAGAAAGAAAACAAATGACCCACTCAATAGATGGAGCAAAGAGCTGAACAGAGACTTCACAAGTGAGGAATTAGAGATGGCTGAGAAACACCTTAAGAAGTGTTCAACATCACTAATCATTAAGGAAATGCAAATCAAAACCACCTTAAGATATCATCTTACTCCAATAAGACTGGCTAGGATCAAGAAAACAAATGATACCAAGTGCTGGAGAGGTTGTGGGGAAAGGGGAACACTCATCCACTGCTGGTGGGAATGTAAACTGGTACAGCCACTATGGAAAGCAGTGTGGAGAACCCTTGGAAGACTTGGAATGAACTTGCCACCTGACCCAGCCATAACACTCCTAGGCATGTACCCTCAAGACTCACCCCACCACAGAGATACATGCACGGCCATGTTTATTTCAGCTCTCTTCACAATAACAAGGAGCTGGAACCAACCCAAATGCCCCTCAACTGACGAGTGGAGAGAGAAAATGTGGTACATCTACACAATGGAGTTCTATGCAGCAGTAAAGAAAGACGACATCATGAGCTTTGCAGGAAAATGGCTAGAGCTAGAGGACATCATGAATGGTATCCCTCATCTGTGGATGCTAGTGCCAATTACCTAGTTGTAAGTATTTCTTGTGCACACCCCTTGAGCTTTTGTCCAAACAGTTGGGAGTGATGCATATTGGAAACAACAACAACAACAACAATAACCAAACAACAATAGAAAGGACTGCATCAAAGAACTGACTGAAACAGTGAACTTCTGCTCAAAACAGTTAACTTCCACATGGAGAAAGACTGAAAAAGAGATGAAAAGCATGTTTGGCAGAATGCATGAGCTCTGGTGTGGTGGGGAGATTGGGTGGGGGACATGGGTCTAGATTTGATAAAAAACTAATTAACTAACTAACTAGCTAACTAACGAACTAATAACTAACTAACTAACTAAATAAATAAATAAATAAAGGCATGTGCTAGCATGCCAGGCTTAAAGACGGTTCTTAGGCACTATGTGGGTGCTGGGAATCGAACCTGTGTTCTCTGCAAGAACAGTAACTGCTGAGCCATCTCTCCAGCCCTGATTCTATACTTTCTACAGAAACCTGAACCTACAAGTCATGATTAAATACCCAGACTCTCTCTCCTCAAATCCCCCAAATCCTCGGCTCTGCCCTGCTGAGTTCCCCACATCTGGAACTCCTTGCTGTCTTCCCACCTCAACCCCTGATGTTTGGAGTAGAACTAGAGAATGGAGGTGGGGTTTAGAAATCTCAGTCCTACAAAAATTCATTCTAAACAGTTTGAAAGGCCTGAATTATAGTTCTAGCTCCTGCATGTACTATAAACCTATGTGACTTTAGGAGAATTATTTAATCTCTGGATATTGTTCATCTCTGAAATGAATAGAACAAAACTGATTCCATCCATCTAACAATGTTTATGAATGGAATGTGGTGACCTCTGTGGAGGAAGAGAGAGAGAGAGAGAGAGAGAGAGAGAGAGAGAGAGAGAGAGAGAGAGAGAGATTTTATCCCTTTACAGTCAAATAGGGAAAATTTTCTTGTAAGAACAGGATGTCTGAGGTGATTGTGGAGAGAGTTCATTCTGGTTCTTGGCAGACTGCCCTTTGTCTAGACACTTTTCTGCTTTAACCAATTTCATTTCTTCAAGGATGTTTTCTATCATCTTTGGGTCCCCCAGGGTTTGAGACATTATGTTACAGTGCATGGAGAGTCACTGACACTGCAAAAGAATTATCTTTGTAATTTAACTTGCACCTGAGAAACTTCCCATCTTGGACCTGGATCCATTCCTTTCTACCCTAATACATTTAAAACATTTATTTTGGCAGGTAGTGTACTAGTTGGTGGGAGAGAAAGAAAGATGAAAATGGAAACCTTTTAAGTCTGAGTTCACAAACAGTAAGAAGGATACACAAGTAACTCCACCCTGAAATGTGATTAAGATGCATTCTGGTGAAGATATCTTCTGAAAACAAAGGACTGGGGATGAATTCTAGCCCTCATGTCCTGAAGGACTGAGGGCATATAAGATCTGAATAAGTGCCTGTGAAATGTACCTATAGATGGTGGTGGTCAGATTCGTTTAAGGGGAAGGTTGAACATGAGAAAGTGGGATGCAAGACAGAAGTGAATGTAGCAGTCTAGAATGTAGAAAAGTGGATAGCAAAGTTGTCAGAGTTTCTAATCATTGATGGTCTTTTAGTCATGTGTGGCCACAATCCACACAATATTCTTCCCTCCTAGACCCGGGCTGGCAGTCCCACAGGACTGCTAGCTTCAAAGATATCTCCTGCCTGCAGGACCACAGTCTCTGGGCTTCGCTCTGGCAAGGAGGGGGGAGGAGACCATGAGAAAGTTACCTGATGGACTAAGAAAGAAAAACAGACACGGACTCAGAGAAAGCCCGGGAGGTAAAACTCTCTCTCCTTTATTCATGCCAGCAGTGTGTTTATATACCAAAAGTTGCTGTGCTCTGGGCAAGGAAGTGGGGGGCAGGTGGAAGGGAGGGGTGAGCCACCTTGGCTCTTACCAGGGGGCTGCAGAGCTTCTGTTTGTGCAACTGATAAACTAAAGGTGTGACATTTTGATCAGTACCTCAAGGGAAGGGGCCATCTAGTTCTGCAGCTTTGCAGAGATAGGCGAGGCAAGAAAACACTGCAATATCCTGGACCTTCTGGAGCTACAGATAACTCACAGAGACAACTGAATGCCCACAGAGATATCAGATAACTCTTGGAGGTTTTGCGGGACAGGTCTTACAGATCCTGCTTCGAGCCAGGAAAAGTTTCATTCCTACAGGAAGTGACTGAATTATTATTAGTTTATTTACTTATTTCTCCCATGCGAATGGATTTAGTAGCTTCATTTCCTAAATTCATACTGATTATTGAACACTAAGCAATTCTAATTAGATTGGGTTCTTTGTTCTGGATTTTAAAAAGTATTGGATTTATATAGTCCAGGCTGGCCTCCAGCTCAAGATCCAGTCTCAGCCTCCTGAGAGCTGGGATTGCAGAGATTTGATACTTCACCCAGCTGTTACTCCTTGTACTTCACATGATAGCTCATCCCGATGGGATCTGGAAGTTTGTGAAGCATATATCAGCATGAAAATGAATTTATGAACTTAAATAATGGCACCTAAACTTTATATATCTTTATTTTATGTGTATGAGTGTTTTGCCTGTGTGGATAGAAGTGTACCCATGCATGCAAACCTGCAGAGGCTAGAAGGCGGGGTTGGACCCCCTGGAACTGGAGTTATAGATGGTTGTTAGCTGCCATATAGGTTCTGGGAACTGAACCTGTGTCCTCCACAAGAGCACTCTGTGCTCTTAACCACTGAGCCATCTCTCCAGTCAGTCCTCTTAACCGCTTGAGCCCAATAATCACACTTTGGATGAACTTTTCAAGAGTGTAGAGTAGTAGATGATCATGGAGGTTAGTGCTGCCTGTGGAGTAGACAGGTACAGGGAACGTGACTGATAAATATCACACACAAATGAGACTGGATCAGACTGAATGGTTTGAAAAAGTTCCACAAGGATGTGCCAAGATGAAGGCAAAAAGCTGCAGTTGCCTTGCAAGTAACAGATTGGCACCCATGAGCTGTAAAGTTTATCATTAGACTTTGAATTATTCACAATGTATTCCAAACATCACATTATATGCCTTAAATATATACAATTTCTGTTTGTCAGATATATCTCAGCAAAGCAGAGGATAAACACATCTCTTATAAAACCAAGATTGGTAGGAGCTGGGTACCTCAGCAAGGTGGATTCTTGTTTGATTTAATCTAGTTAATCTAGTTGTCTTTGGCTTAATTGGCTTTTGTGGCTGTGGGGGTGGAGTTATCCTCCCAGCTGGTATAAAAGGTGGGGTTGTGTGAGTCTTGAGATAGGAGATCTCCCAAGACCACCTGAAGCACAGGTACCGGGGTGCGGGCTAAAGAGCACCCTCCCACACACCAACTGGGATTACGAAGTCATCTGAAGGAGGCAAGCAAAGCAAGCCTTCAACACAGTGAAGAGGCATTTGGGACTCACATTGGAATACAGGCAAGGAGAAGCCCATATGCCTGGAACACAAAGAAGAGACAATATGGGAAAGGTGCTGGATAATCCCACACCAAGCTCTACCAACCCTGTGGAAGATTCCTACAGTGGGATCCCCCCGGGGATGGCCCAGGACACAGATATCAGAAGCACAATCGTGAACATACTTAAAGAAGTGCAAGATTATAAAGAGCAAATCACAGAATTAAGAAAAGAGAACGAAGAACTCAAGAAGGAAGTGGAAACCTGACAAAGAATAAACAGAGAGACATCTGAACTGAATGATATGATACAACAAATGGACCTCATAGACCTCTACCAAATATTCCACCCCTAATACCAGAGAAAACACTTTCTACTCATCACCCCATGGAACAGTCTCCAAAATCAACCACATACTGGGACACAGAAGAAACCTCCACAAATACAAAAAAGATTGAAATAATTTCATGCATTCTATCAGACCACAGTGCAATAAAGCTCAACATCAACACCAGGATAAGCCCTACTACCTACAAGAACACATAGAGATGAAACAACACACTCTTGAATAATGAATGGGTCAAGGAAGAGATAAAGAAAGAAATAAAAGCATTCCTGGAACTGAATGACAATGACAATACAACACAACAAAACCTATGGGATACCTTAAAGAGTGGGAGGAGAAAATGTAGGTACATCTACACAATGGGTTTCTATGCAGCAGTAAGTAAAGACGCAGTCATTGAGCTTTGTCAGGGAAAATGGCCTAGAGGTGTAGAGGACATCATGAATGGTATCCCTCAATCTGTGGATGCTAGTGCCCAATTACCTAGTTGTGAGTACTTTTCTTCAGTGCAACACCCCTGAGCTTTTGCCAAACAGTGGGATGATGCATTTGGAAACCAACAACAACGAACAACAATAACCAAACAACAGAAGGGACTGCATCCAAGAACTGACTGAAACAGTCGGAACTTCTTGCTCAAAACCAGTTAAACTTCCAATGGAGAAAGACTGAAAAGAGATGAAAAACATTTTTGGCCAGAATGCATGAGCTCTGGTGTGGGTGGGGAGATTGGCCGTGGGGACATGGGTCTTAGATTTGATACAAAAACTAATAACTAACTAACTAGCTAACTAAACGAACTGAATAACTAACTAACTAACTAAATAAATAAATAAAGGCATGTGCTAGCATGCCAGGCTTAAAGGCGGTCCTTAGCAGCCATGTGGGTGCTGGGAATCTAACCTGTGTTCTCTGCAAGAACAGTTAACTTGCTGAGCCATCTCTCCAGCCCTGAATTCTAACTTTTCTACAGAAGAAACTCTAGAACCTACAAGTCATGATTAAATACCCAGACTCTCTCTCCTCAAATCCCCCAAATCCTCGGCTCTGCCCTGCTGAGTTCCCCACATCTGGAACTCCTTGCTGTCTTCCCACCTCAACCCCTGATGTTTGGAGTAGAACTAGAGAATGGAGGTGGGGTTTAGAAATCTCAGTCCTACAAAAATTCATTCTAAACAGTTTGAAAGGCCTGAATTATAGTTCTAGCTCCTGCATGTACTATAAACCTATGTGACTTTAGGAGAATTATTATAATCTCGGGATATTGGTCATCTCTGAAAAAAAAAAAAAAACTGAATTCCATGCCATCTAACAGGTTTATGGAATGAATTGTAGCCGCGGTGACCTCTGTGAGGAAGAGAGGGAGAGGAGAGAGAGGAAGAGAGAAGAGAGAGAGGAGACAGATTTGACTTTGTATCCCTTCAGTCAAATAGGGAAAATTTTCTTGTAAGAACAGGATGTCTGAGGTGATTGTGGAGAGAGTTCATTCTGGTTCTTGGCAGACTGCCCTTTGTCTAGACACTTTTCTGCTTTAACCAATTTCATTTCTTCAAGGATGTTTTCTATCATCTTTGGGTCCCCCAGGGTTTGAGACATTATGTTACAGTGCATGGAGAGTCACTGACACTGCAAAAGAATTATCTTTGTAATTTAACTTGCACCGGGATGGACCTGGATCCCATTTCTTTCTACCCTAAGCAGTTAAAACATTCTATTTTGGCAAGGTAGTTACTGTTGGTGGGGAGAAAGAAAGATGTAAAATGAGAAACCTTAGTCTTGAGTTCACAAGACAGATAAGAGGATACACAAGCTACACTCACACCGCATGGAAATGTGATAAAGAATGCATTCTGCTGGTGAAAGGAATTCGACGAAACAAAGGATGGGGATGGAATTCGACCCAGGTCCGGAAGACTGAGGGCATAAAGATCTGGATAATGCCGTGAAAGTCTATAATGTGGTGTAGAGTTTAAGGAAGGTGAACATGAGAAAGTGGGATCAAGACAGAAGTGAATGTACGTCGAAGTGAGAAAAGTGGATACAAGTTGTCAGAGTTGTCTAATCATCTGAGGTCTGTTGAGTCATATGCAATGTTTGTGGGGAAAGGTGAACACTCATCTACTGGTGGCTGGAATGTAAACTGGTACGATCCACTATGGAAACAGTATGTGGAGAACCGTTGGAAGAATTGGAATGAACTTGCACCCACCCAGCATTACCACTCCTAGGGCATTGTTACCCTCAAGACCACCCCAACCACAGAAGATACATGCACGGCCAGGTTTGTTTCAGCTCTCTCACAATAACAAGGAGTTGGAACCAACCCAAATTCCCCTCAACTGACACATGCTAGAAAATGTGTACAACACCAATGGAGTTCTATGCAGCAGTAAGAGAAGATACATCCAAGCCGGTTTGTGTGGTTCCTTCCTTTAAAATCCTACACTGGGGAGGCAAGAGCGTGGATGCTATCTCTGATTCAGGCCAGATCCGGTCTACGAAGTTAGTTCCAGTGACAGCTAGGCTACAGAAGACCCTGGTTCGAAAAGACCAACCACACAAAAAAGAAGATGACGTATGAGCTTTGCGTAGTGGATGGAACTGTTTCTATGTGTGAGTGAAGTAACACGTCCTAGAAAAACAAAGTGACCGGGCTGTAGAAGATGGCCTGTGGTTTGAGATCTGCTGAACCGTCTGCTCTTGCCAGAGGACCCCGGGAGTTCGAATTCCCACACCCACAATGGCGGCCGACAACCGTCTGAAACATACCCAATATCCAGGAGAACTCAAGTTCCAGGGAAATCCGAGACCTCATTCTGGACCTCGCGTGGCAATTGCGCGACACGGTCAACAGACCTGCATGCAAACAGTACGTCATACACATACGGGAAAGAAATAAATTTTAATGGAAAAAAAAAAAAAGAAAAACAAAGGACCATTGGTATCCCTCATCTGTGGATGCTAGTGCCAATTACCAAGTTGTAAGTATTTCTTGTGCACGGCCCCTTGAGCTTTTGTCCAAGCAGTTGGGAGTGATGCATATTGGAAACAACAACAACAACAACAACAGAAAGGACTGCATCAAAGAACTGACTGAAACAGTGAACTTCTGCTCAAAACAGTTAACTTCCACATGGAGAATATGGAGGAAGACTGAGAAAGAGATGAAAAGCATGTTTGGCAGAATGCATGAGCTCTGGTGGGGTGGGGGGATAGGATGGGGGACACGGGTCTAGATTTGAAAATCTTGTACAAAATATATATTAAAAAATAAATAAAACCAAGATCATGGAAAGAATTATTTTTCCAGAAGGTCAGTAGGGAAAACTGGGTTGGGTTTAGCAGCCTGGAAAGTGTCTTTAATGATACCCTGTTCTTTAGTTCTAGATGGGCAACGTTTCCTTTTGAGGTGCTCAAAGCAACTAATAAACATATGATTTATGTTTTAATTTCTCTAAATGGCCATATCATCAGGTAAACAGGATTCCAGTTTTTAGTGCTGTAAGAAGACTTTTGACAGGAGGCCACACTTTCCCATTATCCCCAACGAAATCCTGTGGTGAACATCAAGGAGCCTGGCTATTCTGAAATTACAGCAGCCTCCCTGGTGTCTATAGACTTTCAAATGGGACAGATGATAAGCAGTCGCCACAGCCTACCCTGCAGTTAACCAACAGCTATTATGTTCATTCCTGTCTTTACTATCATTTCTCCCCAAGTTTTCGAAAAGGGCAGGAAAGGGAGCTGACTGGGTATCCCAAATGCTAGGGAGCCCACATTAAGGAGTTCACACAATCTAATCCTCTGTGCTGGTTAATTATATGCATCTACTTAGCTTAGCCACCACACCCAGTTGTTTGGTCAACCTCAGTCTAGGTATTGTTGTGAAGGCGTGTCTTAGAAGTGACTAGCATTAAATGAGTAAACTGAAGCAGAGCAGATGTAGGTGGACCTTGCACATATCAATTGAAAAGACTAAGGTCCCTTGTGGAAGGAGTTTTGTCCCAAGGTCCCCTGTAGCCTCAAGATCTGGATATCTGCTGTTCTCTGGGTTTTGTCCTGTTGGCCTGTGCTGCAGAGCCAAGCTTGCCAGCCCCACTGTTACTAGTCAGCTCCTAAGACACACTAGTCATGTGTCTTCCTGTTAGTTTCTCTGGCATATTTGGTTCTTCTTATTGTTGCTTGTATCAAGCAGTCAGCCTGCAATACTTCTGATGGGGGAAACTGCGGTCCTTCATGTCACCTAGACTTTTTCTCACTGGCATTTCTTTCTCCTTGAGGTTCAGAGATTCGCCTATAAGAGGTCAGGGTACAAAGTGGTTCTGGTATGAAGTGAGCCAAGCAGGGTACTTGTTCTGTTTATCATCACTGTCCTCTGTCCCCATCGTTCCTTTAGCCCTTTAATGTCCAGTTCCTTCTGAGCTTGGGCTCTGCTGCTCTTGCTAGGAAGAAGGAATGTAAGCTTCTTTTGTTAACAGCTGTCATATGGTCTTGACCTTTTGTTGTTTTTTTTACCTTTTGAGGAAAGATGGCTAGACTTTTCAGATACTAGTTCAAGATCTCATTGTTGGATTTGTGTCAAAATGAAATAAACCTTACAGTCTTTAAATTCTTTGTTAACAAACCCGATCCAGTTCACCAGTGTTTCACAGGATCTCCTGTTGAAGATGGCACCCTGGCTGCATGTGGCTGGTAAGCACTTAAAATGCGGTTGCTGTACCTGAAGAATTGACTTCTAAAGTTTAATTTAATTTAAAATAGTTCAGCCGGGCATGGTGGTGCATGCCTTTAATTCTAACACTCGGGAGGCAGAGGCAGGCGGATCTTTGTGAGTTCAAGGACAGCCTGGTCTACAGAGTGAGTTCCAGGACAGCTGGGGCTACAGGGAGACCCTGTCTCAAAAAGACAAAAAATAAAAATAAAAATAAAAATAAAATAGTTCAGAGTTAAATAGCACATAAGGCTAGAATTTACCACAATGCTTAGCATATGGTACATTCTTTCTTAATATACATGTGCCATATATATGTATATGTATATATACATATAATTTTTTCTACTACTGGCACGATCAGCACCATTTTTAGTTTCTTACATGTGTAGATTCTGAGGGTTACTTTAGACCCACACTGCATGACAGTTTTATTGTTATTAGTGTTTAAGAATTACTGACACAGCCGTCCATTCATGCAATCATGGTTCACAGAGGAAGAGAGGGAAAGCAGGAGGATTTTCTCCACTGGCTTATATGTCCTCTCAGCCTGCGCAGGGGCCTTCAACTCCAATTCAGGCATCATCTTCTTAGGATAAATGTTAGATTCTCTCTATACATATTTTTGGTCTTTAAAAATTTTATAGTTGGTGTCGTAGTTTGTCTTCCATTGCTGTGACAAAACACTCTGACCAACACCAACTTGGGGAGGAAAGGGTTTATTCAGCTTACATCTCCTGGGTCACAGTTCATCACTCAGGGAGCCCAAGGCAGGAACTCAGGGAAGGAACCTGGAGGCAGGAGCTGAAGCACAGGCCATGGAGGAATGCTGTTCACTGGCTTGCTCCTCTGACCCATGCCCAGCCTGCCTTCTTATACTGTACACAACAACCTGCCCAGGGTGGCACCACTCATTGTGGGCTGGGCCCTCCCACACTGCTTGACCATCAAGACAATACTCCAAAGATGTGGCCACAAGCCAATCCAATGGAGCCAATTCCCCAATTGAGGCTCTCAACCCAGGTGTGTCAAGTTGACACTAAAGCTATCCAGCATAGTTGGTCACAGACTTCTGCTTTTACTCTTGACTTCATGAGAGGATGGAGTCATACACTGGAATCCAAGAGGTCTCTGTCTCTCTCTCTCCCTCCCTCCTTCCCTTCCTTCCTTCCTTCCTTCCTTCCTTCCTCTTCACTTCTTTGATTGTTTCTTTCATTATACAGAAGCTTTATACAGTTTAAACACTGTACAGAGTTTAATAAGGTCTCACTTGTCAATTATTGGCTTTATTTTCTGCACAGCTGCTGTCTGATTTAGAGAGTTTTTTTTTTTTTTCACATACAGATAATTTATTTGGAAAGTGATCTAAGGGAACTAGAGGTAAGCATAATGGAGTAGAAAAGGAAAAAAGATAAAGTCAGCATAAAAACATACTATTGATCCCCCCCAAAAAAGAAAGCCTGAGAGACCCGAGGACCAGATCCTCAACTGACCTTGAGAAAACAAAAAGCTTCGTTAATCTGGGCTAACTGTGTGGCCTTAAAGCATCCAAAAGGAAAGTACAACCAGATACAAATAATCAATAAGACCAGAGAAACTGTACTTCAGACATAAAACTTGAAATCCTAGTAAAAAGACAAAAAGAATAAGGAGAGAGTACTGTTGTTTGGCCTATCTCCAATTCTTACTAGCAAGTGCATCTAAGTTTTGTCTTTTTGAGACGGGATCTCCTTGTTGCCTCAGCTGGCCTGGAACTCACTCTGTAGACCAGGCTGGCCTTAAACTCACAGAGATCCACCTGCCTCTGCCTCCCAAGTGCTAGGATTAAAGGCATGTACCACCATGCCTGACTATGCTTATGTCTTGTTATTGCTAACATTTTCTTCTATCATTTTCAGAGTTTTGGGCTTCACATTGAGGTCTTAGATCCATTTGGAGTTGATTTTCATACAGGGTGAGAGGAGATAGGGCTTTAATTTTATTCTTCTACAAGTGGTGGTTCAGTTTTGCCAAAACCATTTGCTGAAGATGCTGTCTTTCCTCCATTGAGTTTTCTTGGCCCCTTTGTCAAACATAAGGTGGCTGAAATTGCATGTGCTCAAGTTTGGATCTTCAATTTTGTTCCATTGACCTACGGGTCTGTTTTTGTGCCAAATGCCAGCCTGGTTTTTTTTTTTTTTTTTATAACTATAGCCCTGTAATATAGTTTGAAGTCTGGTCTAGTAATCCCCCCTACATTGCTCTTTTTTGCTCAGGGGTCCTTTGGTCTTTTGTTTCTCCAACTACTGACTATTCAACCCTTCTCTCCAGCCCACATCTCTCTTAAGTTCCTTTCTGCATGTTTCCATTCTTCATCTTCATACTCCATACAGGTGTTTTCTCCAGACAAATGCTTCAATTTACTAATCTCTTTTCAACTCTTTCTAATCTGACAATATCGCCACATGTTAAGACTTTCACAAAAATTTCAGCTGTTTTACTTTTTTAAAACAAGTTTTGTTGAATATGTTTTTAAATCAAATAATGATATGCAAATAGTTGTCATTTATGCTAATTATGACTTTAAAGTTTTTATTAAATTTTCAATTTCCTCATATATTATGGGTCTGTTTAAGCTGTCGATCTCTTTTTGGTTAAGCTTTGGTGATTTTCATGATTTCAGATATTCATTCATTTCTCTTAGGTTTTCAAATTTAGTAGAGTACAGGTTTTTAAAGTATTTCCATACATTTGTCTCCATCTTTTCATTGTCTGTTGTGATGTTTCCCTTTTCATCTCTAATTTTATTGATTTGGAGTTGCTCTTTCTTTCTTTGGGTCAACTGGGCTAGAGGTCTAGCTATCTTGTTTATCCTTTCAAAGAACCAGCTCTTGGATTGGCATCTACAGTCATTTAGAAATTGGAATACTTTGGTCCATGTTCTTCTGGCTTTCATTGTTTGCACTGAAATGTCAGCTGTAATTCTCATGGGTTTCCCTTTATATGTAACTTGATTTTTTTCTCTTAAGACTTTCAGTATTCTGTCTTTGTTCTGAGTATCTAGCATTTTTACTATGATATCGTATGGGGAATTTCTTTTCTGATCTTGTCTATTTTGTGTTGTATGTGCTTCTTGTATTTGTATGGGAATGTCTTTTTTTCAATTTGGGGAAATTTTCTTCAATAATTCTGTTGAAGATGTGGTCAATGCTGTTATCCTGGGATTTTTCTCCTTCCTGTATACCTATGATGTAGAGCTTCGGTTTTTTCATGGTGTTCCATATTTCCTGATTATTTCATTCTTGTGGTGGTGTTGTTTTTAATTTTTCATAATCTTTGCCTGAGCACTCTAGTTCTTCCATGCCATCTTCCAGTCTTGGTATTCTGTTTTCTGCTTCATCCATTCTGTTACTGAGGCTTTCACCTGTCCTTTCTTGTTGACTGGATGAGTGTTTGATTTCCTTTTTCATTTCAGCCAGAGATTTCTTCAGTATTTCTACTTCCTTATGGATTTGTCACTTCCTCCTTCTAGTTCTTTGATTCATTTGTCTGTGTGTCTGTTTCATTTTTCATTTCAGTCTAAGTTTCTTCAATATTTCCACTTCCTTTCAGTGTTTGTCATTATTTCCCTCTAATTCTTTGATTTGTTTGTCTAGTATCCTTTGTATTCCTTGATTTCTTTGAGTTCTTTGAGTATGTCTATGATAGTTCTTTTAAGATCTGTGTCCTGGGTTACCTCCAGGGAGTTCTCATTGTAGGAGTCTTCTATAGGACTGGTAGTATTTGGTCCAGATTTATTGTTTGGTTTTCCCATGTTATTGTTTTTTGTTGTGCTTTTGGCATGTGGATTTGTTTTGTTGTTTGCATTCTGTTACAAAACCCAAGTGTTTCTTTGTTGAGTAAAAGGCAGACTCTGCTTGTTTTCTGCAGGTGCCTTCATTGTCTCCTTATTAGTTATGAAAGCCTGGGTGGTCTAGGTTTTCACTTTTGGTTTTATATTGGAGGGACCAGCCAATTCTTACCCTTCTAGTCAGGGGCTACTCCAGAATCCCCAGGAGAAGTAACAATCAGGTTGGCTTGAACCTTGCACCCCTTGATGTGAGTGTACTGGTTCCCCAGGGCTGGCTGTGCAGGCCTATAGGACCAGGCCTCTTGGCAGGGTGGTCTCAGAGCACCACCTGGATCAGTATGCCTATTCAGGCCTTTCTAGGCTGGGCCTTGATTTTCTCATTCTTAGGATAGAGATTATGAATAGTATTGACCTCTTGCAGTTGTCACCATTGTTAAATTATTTGAGGTCTATATATTGTGTTATACAGTGCCTGAACTATACTAAATGTTCAATAAATCTTCAGGTATTCAGTTGAGATATGGACCAGATAAAGACTTGTTATGTCATTGGCAAATTATATACTTTGCCACACCTTTAAGAAGACATTAGATATTATCACTTTAGAAAATAAATTTCATTGTGATATCTAAAAATGAGAATTAATTGCTATACTTTACATTTCTTTGATTACACGTCTCTGCATGTAATTTCCATGCTTTTCTGCCCATATAAAATTCTCTTTTCACCAAAAACATATTTTACCATCAACACAGAGTTATTTGGATTTAATGTGTACAACATGGTGTTTTGAAATACATATGTACGCACATAGTAGAATGGTTAAATTTCACCAATCAATGTATTATCTCTCAATTATATTGGAGAGGAAATTTCATATTTCTCCTTTAGCATTTTCAATATATTGCCATGCTGTTCAATACTCTAGTCACCATGCTATGCAAAAGATTTCTAGAACTAATTCTTCCTTCCTAATTGTAACTGTATCATTTGACCAAAATATTCCCAAACTTGACAGATAGCTTCTTTTTTCAAACATATTTTATTTATTATTTTTATTTATGTATATGAGTGTATCCAAGTGCACCTGTATCATGCACTGCCACAGAGGTCAGAGGAGGGTGTCAGATACCCCTGGAATTGGAGTTAAGGATGGTTCTTGGCTGCCATGTTGGTGCTGGGAATCAAACCTGGGTCAAGAGCAGTCAGTGCTCTTAACCACTGAACCATCTCTCCAGCCCTCAACTTCAGTGAATTATCTACTTCATCTTTTCCCATTGCTTCAAAATAAAGTTATTTGGGGCATAGTTCTAGATGTAAAGAAACTTGCAAAGATAATACAGAATGTTCCCTTATAACATTTTGTTTACCTGGTGCAGTTGTCACAACTAAGAACCCAACATTGGTACATTATTACTACCTACACTCCAGACTTTATTCAGATTTCATTAGTTTTTCTACAAGTGTCTTTTCTCTGTTCCAGGATCAACCTAGAGTCCCAAATTGAAGTAAGTCTATATGTTTACTTAGTGCTCTGTAATTTGTGAGCTTTTTTATCTTTTATTTCCATGGCCTCTATTTCTTTTGAAGAGTCCTGGTCAGATATTTTGTAGAGTATTTCCCATTTCATGTTTGTCTAATGTTTTGTCAGGATTGGACTGGGATTATGGGTATTTGGGAAGAATATCACAGAGGTGAAATGGGCCTTCTGTCAATTCTGCATGGGGCACATGCTGTTGATGGGGACTGTCACTGGCATGGTTAGTCTGCTGCTTTGATCTTGTATCATTTGCTTTGTCCTCTTTCTCCATTATTTTCCCCTCTGCACATTTTTATTATTAGGAACTCGCTAGATTCAGCCTGTAGTTGAGGCTAAGAAGAAAAAAGGGAAGGGCTACCAGCCACATATGGAAATCTGGGGCTTAAACAGCGGACGGACATTTGCCTTCTCACAGCCCTGGAGGCTAGAAGTCCAAGACTGGGTATTCGCTGTGCTGGGTTCCTCTGGGGCCTCTCTCTTTGGCCTGCACCACTGTGGAGTGTTTTTGTTCATGTCCCATTATCCTTATATGGGTCTCATTCAGATTAGAACAGGGCTCATTACAACAATTCCATTTTTACTTAATCAACCCTTTAAAAGCTCTGCCTTCAAGTGCTGTACAGACTGCTTTGTGCAGAGACAGACATGGAGGCTTTTCTTCTGGGAAGCTAGCACTGACTCAGAGGATTCCCGTCCGATATCTGGGCATCAAACACAGCATAGCTCAGCCTTTTATATCCCCAGTTAGTTCCCCTTTACAGTCTGGTCTCTTTCTCTCCTTTGTATAGTAACATATATTCTGATTGGATGTTTCATACTACAAGGTTGCGACATAACTGCCTTCCCTACCACACAAGTACGGCCAGATTCTTGTAATGTGTTAATACTTTGGCAGAGGAATTTGAGAAAGACATAATTCAGCTTATAATGGAAAGAGTCTTTATATATTATTTAAGTTTTTCCTATATGTTTGATATTCCTCATATATATTTACCCATTTGTTCCAAAATGAAATAATGTATATTATTTTGTACACTGGATTATGATCTACTACGATGTTAATAATTCAGGCAATTCCTCTAGCTTGGCCCCTGGGAACTCTTTTTGTTGGACACCTATTCCCCTCTGACACGCTCCCATCCTTTAACTATTTATCTCCTTATGTTCTGGTCCCACAAGATCATCCTGTCACATCTTCTGTTTTATTTGTGCCTGAGTTCTGGAGTCAGCCGATTAGCCAAGGAACTCGAGTTCCCTTTTCAGAGAATGACATTTGAGAATCAAGACTTGGGGCTAATAGTTACACTGGGAATAAAATAGCATCCATACTGATCAGAAAACCTCTCTCTCTCTCCCTCCCCCCACCTCTCTCCAAATAGTCACATGAGCTGTTAGCACTGTGTGTCTGGTATGCTGCACTTCTTTGATTACTGCACAGATGTTCTGCATGTGTGTACTTTGCCTCTGGCCTTAGGCAGTGCACTCAACAGAACCTCTTCTTTAGGAAGCTTATCTTCTAGAGGAGGCAGTCGATGAGTAAGTACAGAAGAGAAATGACAGCAAACATGAAGAAAAAGGCAATATAGTAAGTTCTTGAGAATGATTTAAGGGGTGACTATTTTAGATAGACCAAGCCAGGGAAGGCTTCTAGCATGGGTAACATGAGCAGAGACTGAGTGACAGCAGGGAACAGCCATGCACATGGCTCAGAATAGAGTGTGTGAGGCAGAGTGTCAAGGTCCATCTTGTGTTGCTGTAACAAACTACCTGAAGCTAAGTACTTTAAAAGAGGCTCTGGTGATTGGAAGGTCTAAATAGCATGGCACTGATATCCTGGAAGGGAACCTCCTGGTTTCATCATGCATGGAGAAAAAAACTGAAGGAAAGAGCCTTGCCTGTGGAAGGGACCAAACACGTGAGGTTGATTCACTTCGTAAGAACCCCCTTTTATGATAACTAACCCAGTCCCATGAGAACTGCATTAATCCCTTTCATGAGTGGTGCCTCATCAGCTCACTTTATTTTGGGCTCACCTTTTAACGATCCAGCACTTCCAAGTATCATCCTACTGGACAAGCTTCCAGGTCGTGAACGCTTTGAGGACACACTCAAACCACAGTCCAGGGGGAGCAGAAAGTTCACAAAGTCTTGGGTGAGTGTATGCTATGTTGTGGGACCAGCAAAAAGTTTAGTGCGGCGGAAAACCAGAATGAAGGAGGAAGGAGTGGAGGCTGACAGCCGGGCTTGTGGTGGGAGGGAGGAGTGGAGGCTGACAGCCGGGCTTGTGGTGGGAGGAGGAGTGGAGGCTGACAGCCGGGCTTGTGGTGGGAGGGAGGAGAGGAGGCTGACAGCCGGGCTTATGGTGGGAGGAGGAGTGGAGGCTGACAGCCGGGCTTGTGGTGGGAGGGAGGAGTGGAGGCTGACAGCCGGGCTTATGGTAGGAGGAGGACAGTCTGCATGTAGGTCTGTGCACCCGTGTCATGCAATGCTGCGGAGGTCAGAAGAGGGTGTCGGATTCCCCTGGAACTGCAGTTAAAGACGGTTCTCAGCCGCCATGTGGGTGCTGGGGATAGAACCCGGGTCCTCTGCAAGAGCAGTCGGTGCTCTTAACCGCTAGGCCATCTCTCCAGCCCAAATGCTTATTTTCTTTAATGTATAGAAAACCCTGAAAGGAGAATCAGTAACTACCTTTGAACTGAAATATCATTTTGATATTGATGCTTGCTTTGGTGCTGGTTAGTTTTTGTCAATTTGACACAAACTGGAAAACACAAACTTGGGAAGAAGGAAACTCAGTTGAGGAATTCTTTCATCAGATTGGCCGGTAGCCATGTTTGTGAGCCATTTTCATAATTGTTAGCTGATGTAGGAGGGCCCAGCCGGTTATGGAGGGTGCCATTCCTAGGCAGGAGGGCCTGGGCTATAGAAGAAAAGGTAGCTGAGTAAGCCATGGGGGACAAGCCAGTAAGTAGCATTGCTCCATGGTCTCTGTCATTTCAGTTCCTGCTTTCTGGTTCCTGCCCTGACCTCCTCAATGATGGACTATGACCTGGGAGTTATAAGATGAAATAACCCCTCCTCCCAAGCAGCTTTTGGTCAGTGTTTTATCACAGCAATAGAAAAACAAGCTAATATGACCTTAGTAAGATCTTTGACTAATGCAGAGAACCAGGTAGCCTGGAGGATATGGTAAGAACTGGTGTTGTAAATGTAGCTCAGGCAGAGGAAACATGCAAAGCCTTGTGACATAGGCTTTTTCAGAAAATGCAACTCAATATCTCATTAAAAGCAGTTGTATGATGGCACTGATCGTTTTTTGTGGGCTGGCCTTGTTTATTAATCGTTACTCATTTTCTTCATTCTGGGCACTGTATTCTAGTTTATGTTGCTATTTATTATATCTGTGGAAAGCACAAATGAATTTTACATGTAGTTTGTGATGGGCAGTTTTAGGTGTCAACTTGATCCAATCTAAACTTACCTGGGAAAAGAGCGTTAATGAAGGGTTGTCTACATCAGGTTGGCTTGTGGGCATGCTCATGGGAGATTGTGTTGATTGCTGTAGCCGATGTGAGGATACTCAGCCTATTGTGGGTGACTCCATTGTCCATGTAAAAGGTCCTAAACTGTAAGAGGGGGGAGAATGGAACTGAGAAAAAGGAAGCAAGCAGGTGCGCCTGGGCGCTCTCATTTCTCCCTGCCCTTGTTAGCGGCCTTGAGTTCCTGCTTTAACTTTCCCACAATGATAGATTATAACTGGAATTGTAAGACAAATAAACCCTTTTCCCCAAATTTGCTTTTCATCAGGGTATTTTATCACAACAACAGAAATGAAACTAAAACATAGTCAGATCTCATGATTCATGTAGTTATGGTACATAAGTCTCCAAGAACAATAAATGATTGAGTCCTGGATATTACTCTTACAGAAAATACAGGGTAGGAGCTGTGAGTTCCTGATCCCATGTTGGTGTTCACTGACTGATTAACATATAACCTTGTTTTTATGAGTTTCTGTTTAAAGATACTTTATTTAATATATGTTGTTGATTTATTTGCATGGAACTAATGGTGAACAGCACTGTAACTCATGCCAGGATGAACATTTTCCTACTCTGTCTGTCTGTGTAAATGACTTGAGCACAGAGAGTATTGATTGGGGGGGGGTTACAAATACATTTTTTTTTTTCAAGGGGCAAATTCACAAACACGGCATCTGTGAAAAATCAAGAGCAAGCGCCTTGTGTGATGTACAAACCTTCCTCAGTTCACAAACTACAAGACCCTGTGTTGTCGGGTGTACAGCCACCTGGGCTGCCAGCCAGTTAGTGGGGAGGTCGAGGTAACCCAGCTACTTGAACTGCCAAGTCAACCCTCCCACTCGTGCACTCCATGTCATGCTGCATTTAAGAAAGCAGTGTCAGCCAAGCCTCTTCGAGCTGTGAAAAGCCCTGAGAAGCCAGCCACTGACTCTGTTGCCAGCCTGGCCTCAAACAGTATCTATACCTGTTTAATTAGCTTCATCTTCTGAAACATGTACTCTAGCCACATGGATGCCCATGTCCTGGAAGGATGGATGCAGGAATCTTTTTTTTTTTTTTTTTTTTTTTTGAGGACAGTTCTCCCTATAGCCCCACCTGCCTGAACTCACTCTGGTAACCGCTGGCCTTGAACTCACAGAGATCTGCCTGCTTCTGGCCTCCCAAGTTGCTTGGGATTAAAGGTTGTGGCCACACTGCTCTTAAGACGGGTTCTTGACCATTCTTAAGCCACCCAGTGGTGCTGGAACCGAACCTAGCAGTTCTGTGCTCTTAACTGCTGAGCCAACTCCGCAAGGACCAGAATATCTGATAATAACAAAACCTCTCTTTCTCAGACCTTTCTCCTGAGAAGCTTATTCTTCCCTTTCTAAAAGCAAGACAAGCCATTTCAAAAAATCTAAAAATCATAAAAAGCCCAAAGAAGAAGTGAAAATTACCCTTTTTTTTTTTTTTTTGATCTTTTTGAGACATGGCTCCTTGTAGCCCCAGCTCCTGTCATATGTGTATGTAGACCGGCTGGCCTTAACTCAAGATCCGCCTGCCTCTGCCTCCCAAGTTGCTAGGATTAAAGGCGTGCACCACCACGCCTGGCTGAAAATTACCCATTTTTAATTTTACCATTATTTATGTGAGCGTGGTATATGTACTTATTTGGGTGGGTTTGTACACATATGTGTGCACCTCTATGTGTGTGTGGGATATGTGTGTGGGATGTGTGTGTGTGTGTGTGTGTGTATATATCTGGAGGCCAGAGGTGATGTTGGGTATCTTCCTTAATTGCTCTCACTTCTTATTTTTTGAGACGTCTCTCATTGAACCTGGAGCTCATTGATTTGGCTTGGCTACACAGCCAAAGAGCTCTATGGATCAGCCTATGCATGTCTCCATTTGTGGGAGTTCCAGAAATGCACCACCAGGCCCAGCTTTTACATGTGTGCTGGGGATACAAACTCAGGTCCTTATGCTTGTGCAACAGGCACTTGATTGGATGAGCCATTTCCTTTAATTAAAAATTAATTAGTTCATTATATTTTATGTGTATGAGTGTCATGCATGCATGTGTATAAGTTTACCTGTGTTGTGCAGTGCCATGGGAGGATAGAAGTGGGTGTCAGATCCTCTGGAATTGGAGTTCCAGATGGTTGTTAGCCACTCTATGGGTGCTGGGATTCCAATCTGGATCTTCTGAAGGATAGCAAGTGCTCTTAACCACTGAGCCACCTCCCCAGCCCCCACCCTTCATATTTTTTAACACTACAAATCATCATTAATGGATTGGGGATGGAGGTCAGAGGGAGAAAATTTGCCTAGTATGCCCAAGGACCTGGTTCTAGTCTCCAACATGAAAAAAAGAGAAACAATCATTTTTCATATTTTATTTATTATTTTAATTTTATATGTATGAATGTTTTGCCTGCATGTATGTGAGTGTACCCATGTTATGCAATGCCTACAGAGGTTATAAGAGGGTGTCAGATCCTCTGAAACTGGAGTTACAGATGGTTGTTAACTGCCATGTGTGTGTTGGGAATGGAACCCAGGTCCACTGCAAGAGCAGCCAGCTCTTAACCACTGAACCATCTCTCCAGCCCCAGAAATAATCATTATTAGTGAATGTAACCTCTTTTCATTTCTAATCTTTTTTCCTTCCTGTCTATATGCTTGTTTAAATGAATATAGATATGCCAATATTTAGGATTAGATTTTTATATATGTTAACTTTATATGTACAAACATATTTCAAATATTTTAGGAGGTCATATGGAAACACCGTCATTGATTGAACCAGCATTCATTGAAGTATCTATGTCTTTTCCATTGTTAGCTATCTCAAGTACTTTTTAAATTGATCAATGTTTAAGATCAATGTTAATACCTGCATAAAAAGTATTATATGGAAACAATTATTCTATCAAAAATGCGAACTTTTTAGAGATTCTGTGATTAAAATCTCTAGATCGCTTTCAGAGAACTTCCAGTTTCCTACTGGCCTGCCTGGCTTTTTTGTAAAAAGGTTGTATTGTAGAAGTTTGCCTTAAATTACTTTATTTGAAGCATATAAATGCTTTTGAAAGTATATAAGCCTATTTAGAATGCTATCTGGACTGGATGTGGTGGCACACGCCAGTAATCCCAGCATTAGGGAGGCAGAGGCAGGCAGATCTCTGTGAGTTCAAGGACAGTCTGGTCTACACAGTGAGATCCAGGACAGGTGGGACTAAAGACCCGTCGTTAAGAAGAAGAAGAAAAAGAAGAAGAAGAAGAAGAGAAGAAGGAAGAAGAAGAAGGAGGAGGAGGAGGAGGAGGAGGAGGAGGAGGAATGCTGTCTGAGATGTATCCTTTAGTTTCAATTTCTCTCAGTGGTAGATGTCAGATGAAGTGGGGCTGTCTGTGCCTTAGAGTACGAGGAAGCTGGGGGATCCTAGAGAAGACCCCCATTATGAGCGAGGAGGACTAGGAAGATGCCCTGAGAGATGATATGGGAACCTGGGGAGCAGGTGCCATGGGGACAGGATGGGGCCGTGTCCACCAAGCTGTGAGAGCGTGCATGCCTCAGAAGGTATTCAGTAGTTCAAGTACGCAAAGAGAAAAACACAAAACCTGGATTACTGTGGCCTGAGCTACATGCGTCACAAACCTGGTTTTTTTCCCCCTGCATGGGCCTGTTTCTGTTTAGTTCCTTTTGGATTTATTAATTCTTTTAAAGAGTGTGCATGGAGAGTGAACGTACAAACACGGATGTGTCTGGAAACAGCTGGCACAGTTTCCTTCAGGCCACCTGTTTCGGGGGAGTAGCAATTCCATAAATGCAAAGAAGCAAATAATTACAGATACTATCTGTCTGCTTTTGAATGGCCATAAAAGGGCAATTTCGATTTTGTTCTTAAAATAGGCCAACATTTTCAACTGACCCATTATTGAGGAGACATGGAAGATCCATTTCTACCCACTCAGCAGTTGGGTAGCCAGTCCTTCTAGAAACGAGTTGGTGGGTACTCATTTTAGTTCCACCTGTCCCTTGACCTGTGGCTTTGGTAGAAATGGTACTTTTACTTCAGTGTATACTTCATCCCAAGTGTACATGTTGGACTGACTTCTTTTTGCACAAGCCAATATCAACAGGGACTTTGTGTTTGAGTAACCATAGAGCCAATGTTAAAAGCAAGGTATTAGATCCTGGTATCTGCTTGGATGCTTCTAGGGGTCAGGGACATTTCTAGGAAAAAATGCATGACCTACATGCTAAGATGTCTTTGGGGTGCTAACCTCAGGAGTGTAAATAATTTAGATCTGATCTGAGCGGGCAGGGGGTGTTCCTTCCATTCTCAACCTTTTCAAACTTTACCTAAGGGAATATGAGATAATGGAACAGTAATTAGAATAGTGATGCTTTTCAATAGCTGATGATCACAGAGCAATTAGCCTCTTCTAGGCTGTGTGCCAAGAGCTTGACTAGTGCAGTGCACTCTTCACCACAAGCTTCAGCCGTCCAGGGCAGTAAGCAATTGGCCTAAAGCTGAATGTAAGAAGTGAAGCTGAACGCTGAGCAGACTCTGGAGTGGTCCCTCCTCCCTTCATCTTGAGTCTGTAAAGCCCCATGCACTGAGCAGTTCTGCAGCAGATGTTACTTACCCTTCTCTTTTAGGTGGAGGCTGGCCCAATAGCTGTTGTCTGCTAGGATGGCCACACACCACTAGGACAGTCTGGACCCTGGTTAGCGGATCAGGAATGACAAGCATGAGGAGGCAAAGGGACAGAGCTCTCTGGACCCTTGGGGGAATCTGAGGACATTATGTAACCTTCTGAGTAATTCTTTGGTTATTTTGTGGTATTTCTTGCTCATATATTTTGCAGTATTTCATGATTTTTGTTCCGAACTAATTTTCTTTAAAAGACTTTTTAAAAACCCCTACTTTCTTTACCAGCTGAAGGCTGATTTCTGTGGATTGTTCGGGGTGGGGGGAGGCGAGTAGGGCGGCATTCGAAAGGATTTTTTTTTTTAAATCTGAAACCCTGAAATATAGTATAAAGGTAATGGAGAGGAAGTTCTTGCTAATGGAGAACCTAGCCAGGCTGATTGGGGCTCAGTTTTGTGTTCTAGAGGTAGAGAGCAGACTGGCTCTTTTTTTCTATGGTATTTATACAGACCCCAAACTTCACAGCTGCTTCTAGTGCTACAAGGACCAGTGGGGAAATGCAGCATGTCCTAAGAGGAAAGCTAAAGATTTCTAACGGCCATGGATAGATTTTGCCTCAGCTGAGATGGAAGGATTACCGGTATCAGAAATCCACTTTACTGCAAAGGCAGTGGAGACAGGATGACGCCCCCTATAGGTAACTGAGGATAAGGCCCTTACCGGTAGTTGGAAGTCACTTCAGGCTTGAGGCCTGGCCATCAGCTCCTGTTTCATGGGCCCAGCTAGCATAAAGGGTGTTGTACCTTCACAGAGAGAAGGGATGTGTTCAAGGGCACAAGTTTCATACAATACAGTTTGATTATATTTAGACACTCTCTCCTATCTGCATCCCTTTTATAGTCCTTCTGCGGGACTCTGTGTACTCTGCTATATTAAGACCTATGGAGCCAAGTTTGTGTCCCCAAATGTCCTTTGGTGTGTGTCCATCCATCGAAGCCTAATTAACCTATCTAGTGTCACGCTCTCCCAGCAGTTATTGGCTGCAAATAGTTATTCAACTAAGGCTTGGGCTTTCTGCTTACCTCCCCACTTCTGTGCTGAGACTTTTGTCTGGCTTGAGCTTGTGTGGGCCTTGTGTATGCTGTTATCATTTGCTGTCTGGAAAACTCCATCTCCTTGTGGTCATCCTCTGGCTCTTACCAACTTTTTGACCTCTCTTCCTTAATGGTCCCTGAGTTTTGAATGGCAGAGGTTGGATCTAGGTGTCCTATTGAGGGGAAAACTCTCTCATTCTCTACACTTAAGCTAAATGTGGCTTTCTTGGTTAATCACCATCTGTTACATGTGTATAGCTGGAGGCTATATAACAAAAACCACAGTGCTAGACAGGGGAAGTCTCCCTTCAAGTTATTGGTCAGGGTAATAATCCAAGAGACTCCCCAAATATCATAGACTATTACTACAGGCCTTGATTACCTCTTAGAACTTGAAGGGAAGACCCTATTGCTGAAGACAGGACATATTGTAGACACAGAACTTAGAGCAATCTAGTTGGAACTGACCTGGAAGACTCCTCCCTGAAGATTAGGTCCATAGTAGCAGAAGGTACTATGCAAGCTGTCAAGGGAGAAACCCAGATGATGATCCCATCCAACTGTAAGGTTGACGAACCACAACAATGACTGGCCCAGCAAATAACCTCTACTGGTATAGTAGTGGCACTTCTATCTTGGGGGTAATCAACAGCTGTCTAATTGGACTTCAGGCTTGCTCAGAGGGAGGGAACTCATATATGGTAATGTAAATACAGCCAAATACATGTGGGTGGAAGGGCTATAGATCCTAGAGAAAGACCCACTTTTGTCATACCCCTAGATCAATGTAATTTCTTAATGTGCTCTAAATATGTGTCCTTATATTTTTAGACAAGTATATCTTTTTTTTTTTAAGTCTTTTTGAGACAGAGTCTCCCTGAAGCCCCAGCTGTCCTGGAACTCATTCTGTAGACCAGGCTGGCCTTGAACTCACAAAGATCGGCCTGCCTCTGCGTGCGCCGCCACGCCCGGCTGACAAGTATATTTTTTACCACTCATCAAAGGAGCTTCTTTTTGCAACAGATGGAGACTTTCAAAGTTCTACAATTGGTCAAACACACAGAACAAGTGTCTGTGAAGTGTGCAGCCTTTGACACATTGACACATGTACAATGCAGCCTCTACACCTAAGACTCAGGGAACTTAGTGGAACATGTTTCTCAACATGTATATTTTAAATACAGCATTGGTGCCTAACTTCAAACTTCTGTATTGTAATTAAATTATGGTAACAAGTTTATATATGTTAGGCCCATAGGTTTAAAAAAACATTTAAATTAATTACTTAATTAGTTTTTATGTGTATGAGTCTATTATCTGCATGTAAGTGCACCCATGTTGTGCAGTGTCTGCAGAGGCCAGAAGAAGATATTGAGTCCCCAGAACTGGAGTCGTGTACAGCTGTTGGCCTACTATCTAGATGCTGGGAACCAAACCTGGGTTGTCTGCAAGAGTAGCCAGTGCTCTTAACTGCTGAGCCAACTCTCTGGCTTCTAGCTCATAGGTTTCAACCACTTTGGGGTAAAATCTAGCAACTAAAGAAAGAAAAATTAACTCAGCTGCCTGAATTTTAATTTCGGTTTCAGTATGTATTGATCGTAGACACAGGGCACTTAGAATCTTTTCTTTCCTTTTCTAAAAATTCTTTTATGTTGGGCCAGGTGTGATGGCACACACCTTTAATCCAAGCACTTGGGAGGCAGAGGCAAGCAGATCTCTGTGAGTTCTAGGCTAGCCTGGTCTGTATAGAGAGTTCTAGGCTAGCCAGAGCTACATAGTGAGACCCTGTCTTAAAACCGTACAAACAAAACAAAAATCTTTTGTGCATGTGTATGTATCAGTTGTATGTATGTATAAGTGTTATCTGTGAGGACGTATGATGTATGTGTCTCTGCTTGTGCCATGGAGCATGTGTGGGGGACAGAGGGTGACCTTGGGTGTGGTCTTTGCCTTCAGCCTTGCATGAGGTGAGCTCTCCTATTCGCTTCTATGCTGCTGTGTACTCTCGGCTATCTGGTGCTCAGGCTTCTGGGGTTCTTCTGTCTTCACTTTCCACCTTGCCGTAGGAGGGCTGAGATTATAGATGTAGGCTACTGCAGCCAGCTTTATGTGGGGTCTGGGGCTCTGAACTCCAGCCCTCAGGATCCCTTGGCATTAGCTTTACTCACTGAGCCAGCGCCAAGCCTTTCATTTAGAAAGTGGAATCAACAGGGGCTGGAGAGATGGCCTAGCGGTTAAGAGCCAACTGCTCTTGCAGTCGATCCCCAGCACCCACATGGCAACTGAAAACTGTCTTTAACTCCAGTTCCAGGGGAATTCGAGGCTCTCTTCTGACCTCCAAGGCATTGCACGACACGGGTGCACAAACCTGCATGCAGACAATACATTCATACACACGTGAAAATAAATTAAAACACACACACACACACACACACACACACACACACGCACACACATACATCTTTAAAAAAAAAAAAGAAAGTGGAATCAACAATACTTTCCATTGAGGGTTGTAAGAACTACATGAGTGTTTGTTTTGTTTTCTTTTGAAACTGAGTTTTACTGTGTAGCCTTGGCTTGCCTGGACATATGAGTGTTAGTAATATGAATACATGGAAAGTAAGCAGTATTGCTATCACTATTTTACAATCTCATTTTTATTTTTAATTATGTGTATATGTGTGTGGGGGGAGGTGTGCACATTGGTGCAGGTGCTCACAGAGGTCAGAGGTGTCAGATAACCCAGGACCTGGTAGTTTATGAGCTGCCTGACGTGGGTGCTGGGAACCAAACTTGGGTCTCCTGCAAGAGCAGTATGTGCTGTTCACCTCTGAGCCATATCTCCATCCCCTACTATTTTTATTTTTATTATTTATGTGCTGTGGGGCTGAGGGACAGGACTCTTGTTAAGAGATTATCAAAAATTCTGAAGAACATTAGTTGATTAAGGAAATTAATCATTGTATTCAAGCTTTATGTAAAAGCAAAGGAAGTTTCACAATAAAATACCATTTCACTTTCACTAGGATTTGCAAACACAAAATGAGAAAGAGAAATGATAACAAAGATGTGAACTGGAACCTTCACACACCGCTAGTGGAAATATAAAGTGGTTTAATGCTGGGCCAAGGCTGATGGATTCTTGAAAATGTGGACATAGAATCACTATCTGACCAACAATTCCGTTCCCGGGCATTATTGTGTGAGACTTTTCTTGGGGAGACTGGACACAAATGTCTATTCACCCCAGATAGTGAGCTGAAAAGCCCAACTTGATGAACCAATGCATTTATTGGGGTTACTTACAGAAGTGTGGGGGAGGGGGATGTACAAGAGCAGACATTCAAAGGTGGCTGCACCACCGAAAGCCTCACCTCAGCTCGGGTGACTGGGGAAAGCTGCAATGAGTGCTCTCTGCAGGACTTGCAGGCAGATCAACAGCTCAGCGAATCACTTCCAGGGAGCTGGGCTGGTCACAATCTTCCCCCTATCAGTAGCAGTTGCTGCTTCTGTAACCTTGGGGACAGGCTGTGTGAATCTTGAAAGTTTCAGCTTACCCAGGCACTTGAAGTTTGTTTACTTCCCAAATCTCCGGAGGCTCCTTCCAGGATGGAATGTCTCATCACAGAGCAAATAGCTATGCAACAGGTGTATATCTAAAGAAAATCAAAACAGGGGCTCAGACAAATATGGGAATTCTCACAGAAGCACAGTTTACAGTAACCCAAAGTAAAAACAACCCTAATATCCAGTAGTGGGTGAAATGTATTATGGTATGTGGATACAAAGGATTTTTTAAGACACAGAGTTGAATTAAGTAGTGATACATACTTCAGTATGAAGTTTTAACTCGTTATTGCAAATGAAAGAAGTCAAGCACAAAACATCATACATTGCATAACTGCATTTATGTGAAATATTTGAAGTAACTCAATCCACAGAGACCAGAAACAGATTAGTGGCTGTCAGGGGCCGGGAAGAGGAGGTATGGAATGTAATTTCTTAGTGCACAGGGTTTTTATTTGTGGTAATGAACATTTATGAATTAGATGGAGATGGTGGTTTCACAATGTTGGGAATCTGCTACATGTAACTGGGTTGTTCCTGTAAAATGGATCACTTTGTGTTAAGTGACAAAATTTTGTGTCTGCAAAGACAGACAAGTTTCTGATAATATACAATAATTATCTGGTTCATACTAGTTAAGGATAATTGCTAAATTTTTTTTCATGTTGCCCTTTTTATGTACTTAATTATATAGAATTAAAATTTGCATGTAGTGGAATGCATAGACTTTTATTTTTTTTATTTATTTTTTTATTTTTAAGGGATTCTACAATATAATGACACAGTTGTTTTCAGATAACATTGATGTTACTCAGTATGTCATACAATTAGGTAATTGGTGCATTTTGCAAGTATCTATGTCCAAATTTTGAACAACCCAAGGTTCCCATAGTCCAGTTGGAGAAGCTTGTATGCACAGGCATGTTGATCAATCAGGTGTCCAGACTATATTCCTATAGTCTCATGATTCACCCCTATCTCTCCACAGCCCTTACAATCTACCACGCCTCCTCTTCCGCAGTTTGTTCCCTAGGCTTTGGGAAAGGGGCACAAGTGGGTGAGAAGAAAACAGTCTAATTTCTTTGGAGTTGTCATTTTGGACTCCGGTCTGTTCAGTTTGTTTCCCTTCACGGATTGACAGCTTTCACAGTGATACCCTTTTCAGTCATACTAACAAAGCTCAAGCTATTGGATGTACAGGCATTTAAGCAGTACCACTTATTGTGTCAAGCTAAGCTGTGAGCATAGACACAGATGCTTGGATGGTATGCTAATCCGCAAACTGTGGTTTCTCTATAAAGGGTGACAAGTTCTTATTGTGGCTTATAACATCGCCTAACCACTAGAGGACATAAGCTTGTGGCATCCGCTGTGAGTTATTCCTCCAAGGAGAGAGCTAATAGCCAAATAGTTTTGGGATATAATATAGACACTTGGCTGCCACTGTTGCACTGTATCTCCAGGCTGTTGAGGTGTAGCTGATATTTTCGGAGGAGTCTTGTTTGTCTCAGGGAGACCAATATTTTGCTGTATTGCTGTAGTGGCCTTTGGTAACGCTCTCTAGCATTTCAGAGGCCAGTTGTACGCTAGCAGGTGACGTCTCATAACATTTTTCATGCTCACACCAGGTCTTCGACAACAGGGACTTACTGCCTTTCTCCTTGCATATATCCCATTTATAGGCAAAAGGCCTTTATAATTTGGGGGGGCGGGTTTGAATCCCCTAGCCAACATCTCCTAGGCAGAATAATTCATTGCTGATGTCAGAGCTTTCCTGTAGTAATATATTTTGCTTAATTACACAACTTATAAACACTTTACTATTGAATTTGGCTCTAGATAGAGAAATATCCTTTCACAGTTCCTATGCCTATCAATCAGTTAATACGTTGTGCCTGTTTTATAGGAAATTACCACCGTAACAATTGGCTCTAGTTTACAGTTTGGGAGTGGTTTCATTACCATCCTGTTTTCCTTTTTTCAAAAAAAAAAAAAAAGAAAAAAAAAGGGGGGGGAGAGGTAGGAAGGTTTCTCAGCATTAGGGTCCATTATTAACAGTCAACCCCAATATTATTCAGAGAGATGCTCAGTGACCGTGTCTCAGGCAGTCTGATGTTCCTCATTCCTTAGTGTTCAGATGGGTCAACCTCTCTGCTGACATTCCCCAGTTCATCCTGCACAGCCATAAGTTGTATGTTTTCAGGCATTTAGATTGGTGACTTTTACCTGTGGGAACATAAAATTCTCCTCCCATTGTTATTTTCAAGATCAGAAAAATTGAAAATTTATCAATAGGATTGAAACACAGAGTTTTCCATTTGTATCCCAGAAAGGATAGTACCCCACCTCCCCCCTTCCTCTTTTCTTTTTTTTTTTTTTTTTTTAGGTTTTTGTTTTGACCTATAGATGCCTAAGTTGTATTACACATACCCATAAGCAGGAGCCAAGGCATAAGCTTTCATTACATTTACCCAAACTGGTTCTCATTGACTGTATGCTACTTATTTGGGAAGGAAATTTAAGCTTAGTTCCTTTAACTTGTCCTACAAGTAAAGAAAGTGTTATAATGTGATATTGTGTTATTCAGAAAAAATATATAGGCCATTTGTATACCTTAACCCGATACAAATTATAAATAAGACCAATTAACATTTTATATTCCCGATTGGTTCAATTGTATTACCATTTCCACCAAAACCTACACCTAAATTTAATTAATCTAAACAATTCACTAAGCCATTGAAATATCCTATACTTGGTGGATAAAGCTTGGGCAGAGTTGAGAACCTGCTAAATAAATTTTACCCAATAAACACTTTGCTCTTTAACGCTTTATGACTGGACTAAGACTTCTACTTATTTGGTAAGTAAAAATTTAAGCTTAATTCTTTTAAATTGTCCTACAAGTAAAAGAAAGTGTTACACTGTGATGTTGTGTATTTCAGAAAAATATAGAGCCCAACCCAATACTAACTATGAATAAAACAACTAGCATTTTATATTCCCAGTTAGTTCAAATGTCAGTATCTAGCTCCTTTTCTTTTTTCCCAGCACAAGATTCCTGCATATAAAACCAATTTGCAAGCAGTTGTGTCCCAGCCCACAGAGCCCAAGGCTCCCACCATCTAGCTGGAGGGGCTTGAATGTTCAATCAAGTTGATCAAATAAGTGTCCAGACTATATTGTCATAGTTTTACCGTTCACCCCAATCGCCGCTCCTACAATATACCACTCCCCCTCTTCCACAGATTGTTCCTTAGGCTTAGAGATGGGGCACAGGTGGACAAGAAGCACAACAGTCTACTTTGTCTGGAGATGTCGTCTTGGACTCTAATCAGTTCTGGCTGTTTCCTTTCATGGGCTGCCCGATTGCCCAGGGACAGGCTTCCAATCCTACTAATGAAGCACAAGCGGTTAGATATATATGTATTTAAACATTGCTAGTTATTATGGTAGGTTACTTTGGTATAGACACATATGTCTGGATGGTGTCTTAATCCCTGAATTACTTTTCTTTTTCCCCCTGAGAGAGATGACAAGGCCTTACTGTGGCATATATATCTCCTAATCGCTAGAAGGTATAAGCTTGTGGCAACATCCTCGAGTTATTTGTCCAAGGAGAGAGCTAATAATCAAATAAAGTTGGGATATACAGACATATGGCTGCCTCTGCTGCACAGTATCACCAAGCAGTTGGGGTGTAGCTGATGTTGGTGGCGGAGTTTTGCTTGACTCAAGGAGACTAACCTTTGCTTTATTAGTTCAGTGGCCTTTGGTAACACTCTCTGGTATTCCAGAGACCAACTGTATACTTGTAAGTGCGATCTCGATACAATCCTCCCATGGTTACATTAGGTCATTGACAGCAGGGCAGACCTTACCACCTCTTTTCTTGCAGATATCCCAGTTTACAGGCAATAAGCCTTAACCTTTTTTTTGGGGGGGGGGCTTGGGTCCCCTGGCTAGCATCTCCTTGGCAGAATAATCCGATGCTGCTTTCAGTGCTCTCTTGTATTAATTATATGAACTACTTAAAGTAGTGTTTAAGTGTATTGTCTATTCAGAAACAAACACAATACTTTAGTATTGTGTTTGTTTCTGGATAGACAATAATCCTTTTTACAGTTCCTATGTATATTAGTCAATTGAAGAAAGCCGTTTTTCCAGTTTTATAAGAGATTACTTCTATACCAGTCAGCTCTAATTTACCATTAATGGATGACTTCATTACCACCCTGTTTTTCTTTGTTCTGTGAAAAAGAGGTAAGGAGGTCTCTCATATTGAAACTGTGCTGCACCTAGAAGGTAAAGTTCGTTAGGACTCACTGTAAACAGATGTTACACCTATGGTCCTCAGAGATGTTTGATGCCTGTAGCAGTCTGAGGCTTTTATTCCTTTTAGTGTTAAGATTGGTGAACTTCTCTGCTGGTATTTCATGGTACAACCTATACGACGGAAGGCTGTATCCATTCTTTCTCTGCCTTTGAGTTGGTGTCGTTTTGACCTGTGGGAACATACAAATCTTTTCCCATGGTTAGTCTTAAGATTAAATTGAAAGTTTTGGACAAAAAGGTTTAATATATAACTGTATCTCCCCTTTTTTTAAATTTTATTTTTTGACCCATGAGTCTCAGGAAGGCATTTGTAGTACACTTACCTATAGGCAGGGATCAAAGAGTAAATTTCATCAAATTTGCCCTTTTTTTTTTTTTTGGGTGAGTGCATGATGTTAATTTGGGAAGCAAACTTAAATCCTTTAGTTAAGTTATCCTACAGGTAAAAGAGGATGTTACAAGCTGATACTGCATAACACAAAAATTATAGAGAACATTTGTATATGTTAATCCCAAAGCTATTGTTATATAAATTTTGAGTAAAATACCATATAATTTTAAATTAAATATACATTAATAGAATATAGACCCATGTCCCTCTCCCGCCGCTCCCACCCCTCCCACCCCTCCCGGTTCACCATTTCAGTCGGTTTTCTGATGCAGTCTTTCAGTTGTTGTTCTTTTAATATGCATCCCTCATCACAAGAAATATTAATAACTGGGTTATTGATGCTAGCATCCACATATGAGGGATACCATTCGACGTTTGTTTTTCTGTGATTGCGTTACTTCACTTAATATAATATCCTCCAGCTCCATCCATTTACCTGCAAAGTTCATGATATCATCCTTCTTTATTGCTGCATAGAACTCCATTGTGTACATGTACCACATTTTTTCTATCCACTCAGCAGTTGAGGGGCATTTGGGTTGGTTCCAGCTTTTTGCTATTGTGAACAGAGCTGCAATAAATATAGCTGTGCATGTATTTCTGCAGTAAGATGAGTCTTGTGGGTATATACCTAGGAGTGGTATGACTGGATCAAATGGCAAGCTCATTTTGAGTCTTCCAAGGGTTCTCCACACTGCTTTCCATAGTGGCTGTACCAGTTTACATTCCCACCAGCAATGGATGAGTGTTCCCCTTTCCCCGCAACCTCTCCAGCACTTGGTATCATTTGTTCTCTTGATCCTGGCCAGTCTTATCGGAGTGAGGTGATATCTTAGAGTGGTCTTAATTTGCATTTCCCTAACTATTAGTGACGTTGAACAGTTTTTAAGATGCTTCTCAGCCATCTCTAGCTCCTCCTCTGTGAAGTCTCTATTCAGCTCTTTGCTCCATCTTTTGAGTGATTCATTTGTTTTCTTTTTTCTTTGTTTTTTCAGTAGTTTGTATATTCTGGAAATTAATGCTTTGTCAGATGTATCTGCAGTAAAGGTTTCTTCCCACTCAGTGGGTTTTCTCTTTACTTCCTTTATTGTTTCTTTTGATGTACAGAAGCTTTTGAGTTTAATGAGGTCCCATTTGTCAATTATCGATCTTATTTCTTGTGCAGCTGCTGTCTGATTTAGGAAGTCTTTTCCTACACCTATGTCTTGTAGTCTGCTGCCAAGTTTTTCTTCTATTACCTCCAGAGTTTTGGGTTTCACGTTGAGGTCTTTAATCCATCTGGAATTGACTTTTGTGCAAGGCGAGAGGTAGGGGTTTAGCTTCATTCTTCTGCAAGTGGTGATCCAGTTTTGCCAGCACCACTTGTTGAAGATGCTGTCTTTCCTCCATTGTGTCTTCTTGGCCCCTTTATCAAATATGAGGTGGCTGAAGTTGTATGTGCTCAGGTTTGGGTCTTCAGTTTTATTCCATTGGTCAACTGATCTGTTTTTGTGCCAGTACCAAGCTGTTTTTATAACTATAGCCCTGTAGTATAGTTTTAAATCTGGTATAGAGATCCCCCCTGTATTGCTCTTTTCGCTCAGGGTTGCTCTGGCTATTCGGGGTCTCTTGTTTTTCCAAATGAAATTGAGGATTTTTTTTTCCAAACCTGTGAAGAAGCTCTTGGGGATTTTGATTGGGATTGCATTAAATCTGTATATGAGTTTAGGTAAAATGGACATTTTTACTATATTTATTTTCCCAATCCATGAGCATGGGAGGTTTGTCCATCTTCTGATGTCTTGTTCAATTTCCTTCTTCAGAGGTTTAAAGTTTTTGTTGTAGAGATCCTTGGTGTGTTTGGTTAGGTTTGTTCCTAGGTATTTTATTGTTTTTGAGGCTATTTTAAGTGGGAAGGTCTCCTTGTAGTCCTTCTTCAGTTGCTTATTGTTGGTGTAAAGAAAGGCTACTGATTTTTCTAGATTTATTTTGTATCCTGCCACTTTACTGAAGTTCTTAATCATTTCTAGGAGTTTACTGGTGGAGTTCTTAGCATCCCTTAAGTATACAATCATATCATCAGCAAAAAGGGATAGTTTAACTTCCTCTTTTCCTATTAGAACTCCTTTAATTTCCTTTTCTTGCCTTATTGCCCTAGCAAGGGTTTCAAGCACTATATTGAAGAGGAGTGGTGACAAAGGGCAGCCTTGCCTAGTTCCTACCCTTAAAGGGAATGCCGCTGTCGTTTCCCCATTTAGGATGATATTGGCTGTGGGTTTCCTGTATATGGCTTTGATTACATTAAGGAATGATCCCTCCAATCCAATTCTTTCCAGGACTTTAAACATGTAGGGATGTTGAATTTTGTCAAAGGCTTTCTCCGCATCAATTGAGATGATGGTGTGGTTTTTGTCTTTCAGTCCATTTATATGCTTGATGATGTTTATTGATTTTCGTATGTTGAACCATCCCTGCATCTCTGGTATAAATCCAACTTGGTCATGATGGATGATCTTCTTGATGTGTGTCTGTATGCGATTTGCCAGTATCCTGTTTAGAATTTTGGCATCTGTGTTCATTAGGGAGATGGGTCTATAGTTCTCCTTTTTGGTTGCATCTTTGCCTGGTTTTGGTATTAGTGTGATGCTGGCTTCATAGAAGGAATCTGGGAGAACTCCCTCCAATTGTATCCTTCTAAACAGCTTGAGTAGTAATGGTTGTAGGTCTTTTTGAAATATTTTATAGAATTCTGCTGTGAAACCATCTGGGCCTGGGCATTTTTTGTTTGGGAGGCTGCTTATTACATCATCAATTTCCTCATATATTATTGGACTGTTTAAGCTGTCGATCTCTTCTTGGTTCAGCTTTGGTGGTTCCCAGGTTTTCAGATATTCATCCATTTCTTCTAGGTTTTCAAATTTAGTAGAGTATAGGTTTTTGAAGTAATCTCTTATGGTTGTCTGGATCTTTTCATTGTCTGTTGTGATATTTCCCCTTTCATCACAGATTCTATTGATTTGGAGTTGTTCTTTTTTTCTTTTAGTTAACTGGGCTAGAGGTCTGTCTATCTTATTTATTCTCTCAAAGAACCAACTTTTTGATTGATTGATTTTTTGTATGGTTTTCTTTGTTTCTATTTCATTGATTTCTGCTCTGATTTTTGTTATTTCTTCTTGTCTGCTGCGTTTAGGGTTCATTTGTTGTTCTCTCTCAAGTACTTTAAGCCTCTGTGTTAGATCATTCACTTGTGCTCTTTCTGTTTTTTTAATGTAGGCACTTAGAGCTATAAACTTCCCTCTTAGGACTGCCTTTAAAGTGTCCCATAGGTTTTGCTGTGTTGTATTATCATTGTCATTCAGTTCCAGGAATGTTTTTATTTCTTTCTTTATTTCATCCCTGACCCATTCATTATTCAGTAGAGTGTTGTTTAGTCTCCATGTGTTCTTGTACGGTGTAGGGCTTATCCTGGTATTGATATTGAGCTTTATTGCACTGTGGTCTGATAGAATGCATGAAATTATTTCAATCTTTTTGTATTTTTTGAGTTTTTCCCTGTGTCCCAGTATATGGTCTATTTTGGAGAATGTTCCATGGGGTGCTGAGTAGAAAGTGTATTCTCTGGTGTTTGGGTGAAATATTCGATAGATGTCTGTGAGATCCAGTTGGTGTATTGTATCATTCAGTTCAGATGTCTCTTTGTTTATCTTTTGTCCTGTTGATCTGTCTAAAGGACTTAGTGGGGTATTAAAGTCCCCTACTATTACTGTGCTGGGGTTAATTTGAGCCTTGAAGTCCTGAAGAGTTGTCTTTACAAAGTTTGGTGCGCTGGCGTTTGGTGCATATATATTCATGATTGTGAGGTCTTCATCGTTAATTGTTCCTTTAATAAGGATGTAGTGGCCCTCTTTGTCTCTTTTGATTTCTTTTGCTTTGAAGTCTATTTTATCTGATACTAGAATAGCAACTCCTGCTTTCTTTTTGGTACCATTTGCTTGGAATATTTTCTTCCATCCCTTCACTTTAAGTTGGTGCCTGTCCTTGAAATTGAGATGGGTTTCTTGTAGACAGCATATAGATGGATTTTGTTTCCTAATCCATTCTCCCAGTCTATGCCTTTTGATTGGGGAGTTCAGCCCATTAATATTTAAGGTTATAATTGAAAGATGGATGTTGCTTCCTTTCACCTTATTATCCATTTGGACTTTTAGTCTCTGTTTCAGCGCCTATGATTATGTTTTTATTAGTTTCTTTCCCTAGGTGCTTGAGGATAGTTGCTCTTCTCTTCTGCCCTTTGAATTGCTTCAAGTATTTTCTGGAGAGTTGGTTTTCCGGAAATGTATTCTATCATCTTGCTTATGTCATGGAAGATTTTTCTCTCTCCTTCAAGTGTAATCGACATTTTTGCTGGGTAAAGTATTCTGGGTTGGCATCCATAGTCCTTTAACACTGGAAATGCTTTGCTCCATGTTCTTCTTGCTTTCATGGTTTGCGGCGAGAAGTCATTTGTGATTCTGATGGGTTTCCCTTTGTATGTGACTTGTTTTTCTCGCGTGGCCTTCAGAATTTTATCTTTGTTTTGGGCATCTAGCACTTTGACTATGATATGGCGTGGGGAGTTTCTTTTCTGATCTTGTCTATTTGGAGTTCTATGTGCTTCTTGTATTTGAATGGGTTTGTCTATTTTTAGTTTGGGGAAGTTTTCATCTATTATTGTGTTGAAGATATGCTCAATACTATTCTCTTGAGATTCTTCCCCTTCCTCTATTCCTATGATGCGGAGGTTTGATCTTTTCATAGTGTCCCATATTTCCTGGTTGTTCCACTTTTGTGTATTTTTAAATTTTTCATAATCTTTATTTGAGTTTTTTAGTTGCTCTGTGTTATCTTCCAGATCTGATATTCTTTGCTCAGCTTCCTCCATTCTATTTCTAAGGCTTTTTCCTTTCCTTTCTTCTTGATTGGACGAGTGTTCTATTTCCTTTTTCATTTCATCCTGTGATTTCTTTAATATATCAATTTCTTTTTTGAGTTTCTCAATCTCTTCTTCGTGCTCCTTACTTCGTTGGTTGGCTTCCTTTTTCAGTGTTTCTACTTCCTTAAGGTGTTTGTTTTTTTCTCTCTCTAGTTCTTTCTGGAGTTTGTCAATCCCTTCCTTTAGTTCTCTGAATTCTTCTTTATGTTCTTTAATTTCTCTGCATAGGTCTGCAATTATTCCTCTAAGGTCTGTTTCTGGGGTCACCTCCAAGGGGATCCCAATGTACCTATCTCCTACAGGGTTGGTAGAGCTTGGTGTGGAATTATCCTACACCTTTCCCATGTTGTCCCTTCGTCGTGTCCCTGGCATGTGGATTTCCATTTTGTGATTCAAATCACAAATGCCTTTTCAGTGTGTTGAAAGCTGAAAGCTTCTTTTGTTTTGCTTACCTCCTTCTTATGCTTTTTTTTTCTTCCCCTCCCCCTCCTTGTTTATGGAGTGTTGACTTGTCTAGGTTTTCAGGCTTTCACTTTTGTTTATACATTGGATACTGGAAGTCTAAGTCACTCTTCCTTTCTTGTTCTGAGAGTTCTCCTAATGCAGTCCACTGGATACTGTCTCTTCCTCAATTCCAATTGTTGGTGGGGGGGGAGGGGAGATGCCTGGCTTAGCCCGCACCCCGACACCTGAGTCAGGCACCAGAGTCAGACCCAAGCTCAGGACCCCTTCTGGCTGCGAGGGGGGAAGGGCGACCTGCCAGGCTTAGGGCTCCAACCTAGCCTCTGCCAGGCACCAGGCCCTCTGCCACAGACCAGAAAATCAATTGTCCAGCACCACAAAAGTCACTCTGTCCTAAGCTTTTACCTGCCTGGAGCAGTGTCAGGTGGCTCCAAGTGTTCCTATCAGGTCCGGAACCTGAGTCTGAACACACGACCCTACTGCGGTACCTGAGTCCGCATAGACTTTTAAGGACCACCAGAACTGCACCATGTTTCTACCAGAAGAGGGTTTCTAATGCCCTATGCAAACAATTGATTTGGTTTTGATTATCAAAGTGTTGCTTGTTTCAGAATGGAATCATACATGGAATCAATACACATTGTCTGCATCTGCCTTCTTTCATTCAGCAGAATGTTTCTGGGATTCATTTATATAGTTTTCTGTTTCAGTACTTCATAATGTGTGAAGGACTATCCTATCATATTAATTTGTCACAATTTGCCTATCTGTCCACCTGTTGATGGATATTTGGATTATTTATAAATCTGTGGTGTTAGGAAATGTGTTCTTTTTTTTTGAAAAATGAAGTTTTTCTTTATTATGCCATCTTTCTAATTCAAGGTACTCTGGTCAAACATACACGAACCACAAAGAGTGACTTCTACCTGACGACCAACTTCTAGTTTGTTGTACGTGGAATTCATTCACCTTGTCAGAGCTCATAATGAAAAGGGGGCAGGGAGTTAAGGAAAAGAATGATTTAGACAACATATTTTTTCTTTCATTCCAAAGACACAACTTGGAGCATTGATGCTTGGAGTTCTAGACATCCAGGCACATTAATCAAGTGTGAAAGCTATCAAAAGATCCAAAGAACAGTGCAAGGGAAGGAGGGAATTTATATATAAAATTATCTAAAACTCCAAAAATCCACAAAAGCATCTTAAGAAAAAATATAGCCTGGCCTGGTGGCGCACGCCTGTAATTCCAGCACTTGGGAGGCAGAGGCAGGCGGATCTTTGTGAGTTCAAGGCCAGCCTGGTCTACAGAGTGAGTTCCAGGCCAGCCGGGGCTACAGGGAGACCCTGTCTCGAAAAGACCAAAAAAAAAAATCAATTTTTAATGGCAAAATTTTTACATATCAGTAAAATCTGTTATGTTTAAAACTCTGTATACAGTACCTTTTTTGGCAAAAGCCTTATACACCTTTCAGTTGTCAAAACAAAGTAAAAATATGGTTGCATAAAAATCACACAAAAAATTTTTTTTGGTCTTTTTGAGACAGGGTCTCCCTGTAGCTCTGGCTGTCCTGGAACTCACTCTGTAGAGCAGGCTGGCCTTGAACTCAGAGAGATCCACTTGCCTCTGCCTCCCAAGTGCTAGGATTAAAGGTGTGTACCACCACGCCCAGCAAAACATCCTATCTTAAAAAAAGAATCTGCTGCAATAATCTGCATTTATCATACTATTTCTACAAGTGCAATATTTAAATATTTTCAAAATAAAACTCAGTAACTAAAAAGAATCACAAAATAACTTATAGAAGAAGCAAAGTTTACAAAACTAACAATTTTAGAAGGTCCTATGTCATTGGTTCCTCCTTTTGTACTGGCCTCCCCCCCAACAGTTTATAGAGATATTACTTAATTCTATATACAAATCTGTAACTTTAAAAATACACTCTTCTGTTCTTAACCTCGGGAACACAACATTACATTCAGAAAGAAGTGACATGGATAAACCCCAAACAGAGAGACTACATGCATCCTATAAATATGGTTGTAACTCATTTAAATTGGTCTTCCATTACTTTATATAGCATCCAAATTTGGGAGCTGACTAGAACAAGCCATGAACAAAAAGAACCAAGATTTTGTTCTGAAATGAAATGTGTTCTTAATGTTTTTATGGTGCATTATGTAGAAATATGGTCTACTTTTTCTTCAATGAAAATTTAGGAATAGAAGTGTTGACTCAACAGGAGGATATGTAGTGCATTTATTTGATCTTAATTTATGTTATCAATTGTGTACTTTTCCAACTAGCATGATGAAACCTCACACTCTTCTTCTTTATCTTTCCTATCCAGGTCAGAGTACCTATCGTCATTACCATTTGAAAATTTTTTAACCCTTATGTGGAATACATATAGATATGTGCTTTCTAATAATCTGTCAAGCTTCAAGTTGTTTTGTCAAATTTGCTTTTCTTTATGTTTGTTTTATTTAATAATATTAAAGTAAAATAAAACAAAAACATTTGGCTAGATTGTTTCCCAAAGAATGAAAGTTAAATTCCTTTTTCCCCTATTGAGCAAACCCTGTTGTAAAGAAACATAATTTAAAAAAAATTATTATTTTTATTTTATGTGTATGAGTGTATTGCCTGCACCTGCGTAAGTGAACTCATATTGTGCAATGCCCGAGGAGTCTGAAGAAGGTGTTGGATTCCCTGGAACTGGAGGTATGGATGGTTGTTAGACGCCATGTGGGTGCTAGGAATTGAACCCAGGTCCTCTGCAAGAGCAGCTGGTGCTCTTTACTGCTGAGCCACCGCTCCAGCCCAAGTAACACAATTGTTGACTTCCTCCAGTTTATTTTAAAAATATAAAATTTGAAATCCAGGAATTGGGCCTTTCCTCAGACATAGTGCTCATTTGAAGAATTTTTTTTTGTGGTTTAGCATAGTGCTAACATTTTTGTTGTCTGAATAAGTGCATTAAGGGAGTGGAAGAGAGTCCAGTGTAAGAATCCAGGGTGAAGAGAAGGTGAGAACAACATGTTGTGAGGTGTTATTACTTTGTTGCTTTCAATTGGAATAATTAGAATTCCATGCTGTCTACTTCAATTTTGGCTACTCTGTATTCAGAAAAGTAGTTACAAATTTTCATAAAGAATTGAGTGCGATCTCAAAGGTCTTTCAGTCCAACGAACTGAGAGACGACACCTCCTGGCCGCTGCTTGGCTTCTGCAGTGTCTGCATTCTGCAGACAATTTTGGGTGTTTCCATTTTCTTCTTGGCATAAGAATTCTATATTTTAATCCTGTGTTTCTGAACAAAAGCCATCCTGAAAATGAGTAAACACTCTTCCAGTGGACTCATAATTGGAAAAATTATAATACATGAATAACTCAAAATAAACAATATTAAATGGACTTGAAAGACTAAATTGTTAATTTCAGTGAAAGTGTACAGACTGCTTCCATAATAGCTATCCTAATTTTTAAATAAAAGCCCTGTGATTTAGTGGTGTGTTTACCTGAAAAGGGAGATTTAAAAAATTTAATCCTAGCACTTGGGAGGCAGAGGCAGGTGGATCTTTGTGAGTTCAAAGCCAGCCTGGTCTACAGAGTGAGTTCCGGGACAGCTGGGGCTACAGGGAGACCCTGTCTCAAAAAGACCAAAAAAATAAATAAATAAATAAATAAATAAATAAATAAATAAAATAAATAAATAAAAATTTAATTATAGACAGAGATCCAAAAAAAAAAAATGTGTCAAGAAGCCAAACATGTTCTTCTGTGTCCAGTTGCTATCCGCCCGATGAGAAAAGGTAAGCAGACCAGGGTGCAGAGGTTCCTGTCCTCTTGCTCAATTGTCATCAGTTCAAGAGAGAACAAAAGGGGAATTATTAGTGACCTCACAAATCTCCATATACTGAATGGCAATCTAAATTGCCAAGCATTCATAGGATGACCACTTATGACGAGAGCATGGAAGAACAGCTGTCAATTGTGGTTGTGATTTAAATATGAAATCCTACTTTCCCCTACCCTCATTCATGTGCTGAATACTTGGGTCCAAACTGGTGATGTCTGGGGAGGTTGTGGAGACTTGAGGTGAGGGCTAGCAGGAAGAAGTGCTTTCCCCGGGGGAGACTTGACGCCTGCTCTAGGCTGTCCCTTCTTTCTTCTCTACTTGGTAGCCACCGTGGAATGAAGCTCTTCTTCTGCTGTGTCCCTATCACCACTGCATTCTGTCTTTGCACATGAGGCCAAATTCTCTGAAACTCAGCACCAAAATAAATCTTTCCTTTTTTGTTTGTGTGAGAATTTTGTCATACTGACCTAAAAGTAACTAATATAGTTACTATTTTCTTATCTTAATGTTAAATGAACTTGGACTAATTTCCGAAGATAGACTTTTATGAAAATTGAAGTCTTTTCAGTATCAGCCTTATAATTCATCTCTGAATTAAAACTCTGAATGCTCTCTTTAACTATATACGTACATATTTGTACATAGTCACAATAATTTAAAAACTTTTTGCCAAGTGTGCAGAGCTTAGATCAGGGACTTCCCAGGACCACCTGAAACACAGAGTACTTAAGCCAGGCATATCCTCCTACCCCCACCCCGCCCCCTGCCAACTAGAACTGCTGATGGAGTGACCAAGTGGATTTTTTTGGAGAACCTTCAGAACAGAAAGGGAAGAGTGAGTTAGACCTCCAATATATAAACAAAATTGAAAGCCTGAAACCTAGATAAGTCAACACTCCATATACAAGGAGGGGAAAAAAAGGCATCTGAAGGAGGCAAGCAAAGCAAGCCTTCAACATAGTGAAGAGGCATTTGTGATTCGCATCAGAATACAGGCAAAAAGGGAAACCCACATGCCAGGGACATGATGAAGGGACAATATGGGAAAGGTGCAAGATAATTCCACACCAAGCTCTACCAACCCTGTAGGAGATTGCTACAGTGGGATCCCCCTGGGGATGGCCCGGGACACAGATCTTAGAGGAACAATTGCAGAAATATTCAAAGAAATCAAAGAATATAAAGAACAAGTCAGAGAACTAAGGAGAGAGAGTGAAAAACTCAAGAAAGACCTAGAGGAAGTGGAAACACTGAAAAAGGAAACCAAACAGTGAAGCAAGGAGCTACAGGAAGAGATTGAGAAGCTCCAAAAGGAAGTAGAAATACTAAAGAAATCACAGGATGGAATGAAAAAGGAAATAGAACACTCATCCAATCAAGAGGAAAGGAATGGAAAAAGCCCCAGAAATAGAATAGAGGAAGCAGAACAAATCACTCAAAAGATGGAGCAAAGAGGTGAACAGAGACTTCACAAGTGAGGAATCAGAGATGGCTGAGAAACTTCTCAAAAAATGTTCAATGTCGGTAATAATTAAGGAAATGCAAATGAAAACCACTTTAAGATATCATCTCATTCTGATAAGACTGGCTAGGATCAAGGAAACAAATGATACCAAGTGTTGGAGAGGTTATGGGGAAAGGGGAACACTTATCCACTGCTGGCGGGAATGTAAACTTGTACAGCCACTATGGAAAGCAGTGTGGAGAACCCTTGGAAGACTCAAAATAAGCTTACCACCTGACCCAGTCATACCACTTCTGGGTATATGCCCACAAGACTCATCTTACCCCAGACATACATGCACAGTCATGTTTATTGCAGCTCTGTTCACAATAGCAAAGAGCTAGAACCAACCCAAGTGCCCGTCAACTGATGAGTGGATAGAGAAAATCTGGTACATCTACACAATGGAGTTCTATGCAGCAGTAAAGAAAGATGACATTATGAACTTTGCAGGTAAATGCATAGAACTAGAAGATATTATGTTAAATGAAGCAACACAGTCCCAGAAAAACAAATAACAAATGGTATTCCTCATCTGTGGATGCTAGTGACAATTACCTAGTTGTAAGTATTTCTTGTGCACAGCCCCTTGAGCTTTTGTCCAAGTAGTTGGGAGTGATGCATATTGGAAACAACAACAACAACAGAAAAGACTGCATCAAAGAACTGACTGAAATGGTGAACTTCTGCTCAAAACAGTCAACTTCCACATGGAGAATTTTGAGAAAGACTGAAAAGAAGATGAAAAACATGTTTGGCNTCCAAACTGGTGATGTCTGGGGAGGTTGTGGAGACTTGAGGTGAGGGCTAGCAGGAAGAAGTGCTTTACCCGGGGGAGACTTGACACCTGCTCTAGGCTGTCCCTTCTTTCTTCTCTACTTGGTAGCCACCGTGGAATGAAGCTCTTCTTCTGCTGTGTCCCTATCACCACTGCATTCTGTCTTTGCACATGAGGCCAAGCTCTCTGAAACTCAGCACCAAAATAAATCTTTCCTTTTTTGTTTGTGTGAGAATTTTGTCATACTGACCTAAAAGTAACTAATATAGTTACTATTTTCTTATCTTAATGTTAAATGAACTTGGACTAATTTCCGAAGATAGACTTTTATGAAAATTGAAGTCTTTTCAGTATCAGCCTTATAATTCATCTCTGAATTAAAACTCTGAATGCTCTCTTGAACTATATACGTACATATTTGTACATAGTCACAATAATTTAAAAACTTTTTGCCAAGTGTGCAGAGCTTAGATCAGGGACTTCCCAGGACCACCTGAAACACAGAGTACTTAAGCCAGGCATATCCTCCTACCCCCACCCCGCCCCCTGCCAACTAGAACTGCTGATAGAGTGACCAAGTGGATTTTTTTGGAGAACCTTCAGAACAGAAAGGGAAGAGTGAGTTAGACCTCCAATATATAAACAAAATTGAAAGCCTGAAACCTAGATAAGTCAACACTCCATATACAAGGAGGGGAAAAAAAGGCATCTGAAGGAGGCAAGCAAAGCAAGCCTTCAACATAGTGAAGAGGCATTTGTGATTCGCATCAGAATACAGGCAAAAAGGGAAACCCACATGCCAGGGACATGATGAAGGGACAATATGGGAAAGGTGCAAGATAATTCCACACCAAGCTCTACCTACCCTGTAGGAGATTGCTACAGTGGGATCCCCCTGGGGATGGCCGGGGACACAGATCTTAGAGGAACAATTGCAGAAATATTCAAAGAAATCAAAGAATATAAAGAACAAGTCAGAGAACTAAGGAGAGTGAAAAACTCAAGAAAGACCTAGAGGAAGTGGAAACACTGAAAAAGGAAACCAAACAGTGAAGCAAGGAGCTACAGGAAGAGATTGAGAAGCTCCAAAAGGAAGTAGAAATACTAAAGAAATCACAGGATGGAATGAAAAAGGAAATAGAACACTCATCCAATCAAGAGGAAAGGAATGGAAAAAGCCCCAGAAATAGAATAGAGGAAGCAGAACAAATCACTCAAAAGATGGAGCAAAGAGGTGAACAGAGACTTCACAAGTGAGGAATCAGAGATGGCTGAGAAACTTCTCAAAAAATGTTCAATGTCGGTAATAATTAAGGAAATGCAAATGAAAACCACTTTAAGATATCATCTCATTCTGATAAGACTGGCTAGGATCAAGGAAACAAATGATACCAAGTGTTGGAGAGGTTATGGGGAAAGGGGAACACTTATCCACTGCTGGCGGGAATGTAAACTTGTACAGCCACTATGGAAAGCAGTGTGGAGAACCCTTGGAAGACTCAAAATAAGCTTACCACCTGACCCAGTCATACCACTTCTGGGTATATGCCCACAAGACTCATCTTACCCCAGACATACATGCACAGTCATGTTTATTGCAGCTCTGTTCACAATAGCAAAGAGCTAGAACCAACCCAAGTGCCCGTCAACTGATGAGTGGATAGAGAAAATCTGGTACATCTACACAATGGAGTTCTATGCAGCAGTAAAGAAAGATGACATTATGAACTTTGCAGGTAAATGCATAGAACTAGAAGATATTATGTTAAATGAAGCAACACAGTCCCAGAAAAACAAATAACAAATGGTATTCCTCATCTGTGGATGCTAGTGACAATTACCTAGTTGTAAGTATTTCTTGTGCACAGCCCCTTGAGCTTTTGTCCAAGTAGTTGGGAGTGATGCATATTGGAAACAACAACAACAACAGAAAAGACTGCATCAAAGAACTGACTGAAATGGTGAACTTCTGCTCAAAACAGTCAACTTCCACATGGAGAATTTTGAGAAAGACTGAAAAGAAGATGAAAAACATGTTTGGCCAAATGCACGAGCTCTGGTGGGGTGGGGGGGTAGGGTGGGGGACATGGGTCTAGATTTGATTAGTAATATAATCTTGTACGAAAAATATAATAAAAAATAAATTAAAGAACTTTTTGCCTAAACTTTTTATTGAAAATTTTGTTACATTGATCTATTGAATTATTTGCTTGTGTGTGAGTATGCATGCTCATGTGTCACATTGCATGTGGAGGTCAGGGGAAAGCTTGCAGGAGTCAGTTTTCTCCTTCTACCATGTAGGTCCTAGGAATTCAAATCAGGTCATCAGACTTGGTATCAAGCACCTTTACCTACTGAGCCATCTTATCGGCTTTAGACATTTATTTATTATATTTTTAAAAATAATTCACAGTTGTTTTTTCCTAAACATTCTTTCCCTCTTAAATATGTATACTTGCTACAATAAACTCTTGGTCCTGACATTAATAAAGAAGGAGCTTTAAACTTAGACACTTGAAATATGTTGTGTTAGTACATTTCTGCTGGTACAATAGGTAGAAATGTCCTCACTATTTTTAACTTTAGTGAAGTTGAAATTATACATGAACATTGATTCAGGGTCCATTTGAGTTATTATTACTATCAGAGAAAATGTTTGTTCATTCTTGTTGATGAATAGTTAGTAGTAGGAATTAATATCTTACATCTTCCCTTGTTATTTTATAGAAAGACAAACATTTGATCTTCTTTTTTTTTTTTGGTCTTTTTGAGACAGGGTCTCCCTGTAGCCCCAGCTGTCCTGGAACTCACTCTGTAGACCAGGCTGGCCTTGAACTCACAAAGATCCGCCTGCCTCTGCCTCCCAAGTGCTAGGATTAAAGGCGTGTGCCACCATGCCTGGCTTGATCTTACTTCTATACAGGATTTAAATGTCAAACGTGTGGAAGCTAAGCATAAAACGGTGGTTACTGAGGGCTAGCATGTAGGATGGGGCTGGGAGATGCTGATAAAAGGTGTTATAGAGTTTCAGTTAGACAGGAGTTAGCCTGGTGATCATAGTTTTAAAACTGCATTTTATATTTATATTTAAAATTGCAAAAAGAGTAGATTTTAAATATTCTTACCATAAATTATGACAGTGGGGTAAGAGATGTATTTATTAGTTTCCTTTAATTCTTCTGCAATGTTTAAGTTTATCAAAATATTGCATTATATCCCATAAACATACATGTATAATTAACTAGACTCATCAGAAGATAAACAACTTTCCAGTTATAGTCAGGTAAGGAAAGGCTACTGAGAGGAGGACTACGTGTGGAGATTTTGTAGACAGGTGATAATGTTTTCTTTTTTTTTTTAAAGAAAATTTTATTTTTATTTGTGTGTATGTGTTCATGCCATATGTGTGCAGGTAGAATCCAGAAAGGGGAATTACAAGTGACTGTGAATTGTCCAACATGGGTGCTGGGAAGCAAACTCCAGCTTTCTGCAAGAACAGTAAGTGCTAAATATTCCATTGTGTATATGTTCCAGAACTTCATTATCTAGCCATCAGTTGATGGACATCTAGATTGTTTCCAATTTCTGACTATTATGAAAAGGGCAGCAATAAACATGGATGAACAGGTATTTCTGTACTAGGGTATAAAGGTTTGGGGGTATATACCTAAGAGTTATATGGATAGATGGAATGATAGATAAATTTCTAGCTTTGTGAGGAATCTCCATCCATGTTGATTTCCACAGTGGCTGCACTATTTCGCACACCTGCCAGTATGATCAGAGTTCTCCTTTGTCCACATCCTCACCAGCACTTGCCATTGTTTTTTGTTTGTTTGCTTGTTTGTTTGTTTTTCATCTTAGATATCCTTACTGGGGTAAGCTGAAATCTCAAAGTGGTTTTAATTTACATTTCCATGATGACTAAAGATGCTGAGCATTTTATTTTTTTTTAATTTTATTTATTTTTATGTGTATGAATGTACTGTCTGCACGTAGATTTGTGCACCCGTGTCATGCAATGCCACGGAGGTCAGAAGAGGGTCTTGGATTCCCCTGGAACTGGAGTTCTCCTGGAATTGGAGTTTCAGGCGGTTCTCGGCCGCCATGTGGGTGCTGGGGATCGAACCCGGGTCCTCTGTAAGAGCGGTCGGTGCTCTTAACCGCTAGGCTATCTCTCCAGCCCCATCATTTTAAAAAGTATTTCAGGACCATTTGTGTTTCACTTTTAGAGAACTCTCTGCCCCATTTTCAATTGGGTTGTTTTTTTGATGTTTAGTCTTATGAGTTCTTTGCTTTTTTGTTTTTCTGATGTTTAGTCTTATGAGTTCTTTGTATATTCTAGATATTAACTCGCCATCACAGATATAGCTGGTAAAGATTTTTCCCATTCCATAGGTTGTTTCTTCCCTTGAATGGTAGTGTCCTTTGTTGTACAGAAGCTTTATAGTTTCATGAAGTCCCATGTGTCAATTGTTGGACTTAATGCCTGTACTAAGAACAAGTTCTTTATTGTGCCTGTAAGTTCCAATCTGTTCTCTATTTTCTCCTCTATCTGATTCAGAAAATTTGGTCTTATGTTGAAGTCATTCATCCATTTGGAGTTGAGATTTGTGCATGGTGAAACTTAGGGATCTAGTTTCATTCTTCTACATATTACTATGCATTTGTTGAACATGCTATCTTATCTCCAGTGTGTATTTGCGGCTCCTTTGTTGAAAGTCAGGTGGCTATAAATGTGTGGAGTTAAGTCTGGGTCCTCAATTCTATGCCAATGGTCAACGTGTCTATTTTTATTCTAGTATCATGCTGGTTTTATTACTATTATTCAGCTCTTAAAAATGATGGAATTTACATGTAAGTGGATAGAATAGGAAACAATGATCCCAAGTGAGTTAATCTAGACTCCCAAAACAAATGTCACACATTCTCTTTCATAAATAGATTCTAGTTTTGAGATCTTAGTTATGCATATTTAAATTTGAAAATCCAGGAGGTCAAAGAAACTAATGAACAGCTATAGGTAGAGTGAGGGAAGGCTCATGGGGAGAGGAAGTAGAATGCAATGCTATAAAGGGAGAAAGGGGAATAACAGAGTAGGAAGGTTTAAAAGGGGTGGGGAATGGGAGGGCAGAGCAGAGGAGGGAGTATGGGGAGGGATCAAAGGCCTTTAGCTAAAGCCATGTGGAAACATAGCACTATATATACATTTACATTAAAAAGGAGAGTGAAAGGCATTACCTTATAAAAGGGGGTATTGCCCCTGCTAGACACAATAGACTTGCTAAGTAAAAGCTGAGTGGCAGGAATAGATTCCTACTTTTGAAGCTGTTGATCAGGTATCCCATAGATCATCAAATAATACTGGCCATTGCTTCTGCTCTTGAGGTTGAACTTTGTGATAAAAGCCTATTGTTAAAGATATGACATATATGAACTATAGATCAAACAAGGAGAAATCAACCCATGCTGACTTCAAAGTCTCATCTCTATCATCTAGTCCTGGAAGGTGCTACATAAGCTCCCTGATGAGAAAAATTAGCGTGAACCTTACCCAGCTGTGAATCCTGCAAGCTACAACAACGGGCCTGGAAACTATGCTATCTGTGCAATAATGGCACGAATGTTATAGGAGTTACCCTATAATGGAGCTCACCCTGACATTGATATCAGACCTAGGAACCTGAGGCTAGAAAGCCCACAAGCCATGGGAAGAGCCCAATACAACTGTTCTGCTAAATGAATGCAGTATTAAGCTGATTTCTATTATATTATATTAATAATATAATATAAGGCATTATATTAATAAGTCTCTAAACTCCTTGTGTAGCAGATACAGAGATTCACAACTGGCCAATGTGCAGAGAAGAAGATGCTGCAGAGTGCTCATCCCTGAACAGGACACCTGTAAAAGACTTCTGTCCCTTAAGGCTCAGGGATCATTGCGGAAGAGGACCAGAGATGTCATAAGAGCCACAGGTGGAGAGTGACCACAAGCAAACAGCATTTTCCAGACAGCTGGTCAGTTATTCATATGAGTTCATGGCAATGCTAACAGCACGGACAAGCCCCATGTTATCTCAGTCGAAACAAAATCCTAGCATAGCTGGGCATGGTGGTGCACACCTTTAATCCTAGCACTTGGGAGGCAGAGGCAGGTGGATCTTTGTGAGTTCAAGGCCAGCCTGGTCTACAGAGAGAGCTTCAGGACAGCTGGGGCTACAGGGAGACACTGTCTCAAAAAAAAAAAAAAATCCCAGCATAGACAGTGGGAAATGGGTAAGAAACCCCAACCTTATCTAAGGAACTACTGGAATTACAGGCAGTTATGCAGCACCCAGTGTGGGTACTAGGAACTGAACTCATGTCCTTTCCAAGGGCAGCAAAGCATTCTTAACTTCCGAACCATCTCTCCAGTTCCTCATGTAACATTTTGAACATGCACTACTTGCCTCAGTGTCCTGAGTGCTGGGACCGCAGTTGCCTGGAGATGTTGATGAACAGGTTTAACAAGGTGCCTTCTCTTACCATGCTGTGTAAACAGAAAACAACAGACCAAATGTCTGAACACTGTTAGAGTGAAAACTGTTAGGAAGAAAACAAAGCTACTGAGCAGTCCTGGGAGGAGAACACCACTTAGGAGTATGATCTGGGAAAGAGTCTCTAAGGAGGTGACATATGCATGGATCAACACACAAGTGACAAGCTGAGGCCTGCCATGCCTCCATCTGGGCACAGAATGCCCTAGGCAGTAGCCCACAGGAACAAGCTTGGTTCATTTGAAGAGAGGAGAGGGGTTGGAATGGCTGCTGGTGATCTACAGAAGTGTGAGGAGCTTCACCCAAAGGAGGGGGCAGCTGTCACATGGCGGAGGAGGGGACTGAGGCAATACTTTGCTTTATTTAGGATGCACTGTACTTTGTGTTTGTCAATATAATATAAATATACATAGTTAGGGTGAAATTCTGCTTATTGCATGTCTTATCCATTTGACTAAAATCAATTTAATTCATTTTTCTGTCATTGAATTGATTAAAAAATTATTTATGCTTTAGGAAGATAATATCTGAGTATAAAGGAAGAAAAGTAAGGATGGAAATAATTTAAGACAACCAATTGCTGCAAGGAAACAATGAGGTTGAAAGGAGGCTGTTCTTCAGCTCCACTGAACTCTGGGTGCTCCCTTTGACAAAGTTTACGTGGGCCAAATGGAACCTAAGGCTTAGCATATCTTGCTCAAGACTGTTGGAGAATCTGTAGCTCCATTGTGTGTGATTCATATTCTTGTGATGGATTTGCCATTAAACCTTTGAGGCCCGTGAAACATGGACTATAGCCCAAGTGGTTCCCGTATGGGCATGCCCAGAGAGCAGGTTCTCTGTAAGAGAAGAAAGGAGAGGAGCCAAAGCCTATCTTTGGACAGCCCTGTCTTTAGCTACTATCATATGCCTGAAGAGGACAGGAGACACAACACACACCTCATCTTTATGTAGGTCTTTTCGATTCCAAAGTTCTGATAGCAACCCGTGACTCAATGTGATGTCAAGTGCCTGGTTCCCTCAAAGTCGTCTGTTCATCTTCTCTTTCATGTTTGCTATTCACAGAGAGTACAGGGAGTCTCTCGGGTTTACTAAAAGGATGTATTTCACACTCTGAATTAATGAGTCTTTTGTATTCTTATTTTCTGAAGCAGGGTCCCATGTAGTCCATCCTGGCCTCTAGATCACTATGTGGCTGACCTTGAACTTTGTGCATGTGTGTGCATTCATATGTGTGGGTGGAGCATTCATCAGCTACAGTGTGTATGTGGTAGTCAGAGGAAAACCTTGGGTGTTAGGCCTTGCCTTCCACGTATTTTGAGATGGGGTCCCTGTGGTAGGCTATTATGTATACTAGGCTACCCCATGAGCTCTTGGGGGCATTCTGTCTCCACTTATCTTGTTATAGGAACACTGTAATTATGGACATGAGCTACCATGCCTAGCTTTACATGGTTCTGGGAATTCAAACTCAGTTCATCATGTTTGTTCAGTATGTGCTTTACCTCCTGAGACATCCTCCCAGTCCCCCCAACCTTGAACCTTGAACATTTGATTGTTTTGAGTCCACAGTTGGAGTGTTGGGATATAGGCAGGCACCACCCTTCCTGGTTTAGGTCTATTCTTCTCTGTGCTGGGGATCAGACTTGAAGCTTCGTGCACTCTAGGCAAGCACTGCACCAGCATTCCCAGCCAGTAAATACTCCATTTAATTCTTCGACTACCTCATTAGGAAATATTTCTTTTAAGGGACAATGATTTGTTCAAATCAGCTTGTTTCTATTCTGTCTGAATTTTAAGTTTCGAGAATTTTATGTGCTTTCTAACATAAGCTAGTAGAAAGTACAAAAGTAGGGACTGGAGAGATGGCCTAGCGGTTAAGAGCACTGACTGCTCTTGCAGAGGATCCGGGTTCGATCCCCAGCACCCACATGGCAGCTAAGAACCGTCTGTAACTCCAATTCCAGGAGAACTCCAGTTCCAGGGGAATCCGAGACCCTCTTCTGACTTCCAAGGCATTGCTTGACACGGGTGCACAAACCTACAGGCAGACAGTACATTCATACACATACAAAAATAAATAAAATTAAAAAAAAAAACAAAGTACAAAAGTAAAATAAGAAAGCAAGATAAAACAAAACATCTCATCCTCTAACATTCTTTCTTTTGGGAAGCTTGGCTTTATGAGGTGTCATTCACAGGTCCCTAAACTATAGCCCAGTATTGCAAGCTGTGATGGGCGTGTCCCACTAGGAACATTTGGTGACTTCCTTATGGGAAGATAGTGTGGGGTGGCAAGAGGGTGTGGCTTCAGACAAGTCAGTCACACTAGCTAAAGGACCTCCATTTTTGACATTGGAAAATTACTCAGGATTTTCCCAAGAGGCATACACATAAATGGTATTGGTTCTGTGTCTCTGGAGCCAGTACCTGCACAACACACTCATATCCACATATGAGGAAGTGTATTATGGAAATTGTCTTACATGATTATAGAGGCCAAGAAATCCCACACTCTACCATTTGCAAGCTGGGAAGCCAGGGGAGCTGCTAGAGTAATCCAGTTTGGGTTGATAGTTGAAAGACCAGGAGTTGAGGGTATAACTCCCTGACTGCGTCCAAAGAGTCACAAATGAAGAATCAAGAACTTGGGTGAGATTCCAAGTTTAAAAGTTGAAGGACCAGCAAGCAGCTCCAGTGTGCAAAGTGGGGGGGAACAGAGAGAATGCCCCATTCTTACCCCCTTTGGGTTCTGCTAGGGCCCTACCAGGTTGATTGATGCCTGCCCACATTGGCAGCAGGGTCTCATCTACTTACACTGATGATTCAAGTACTATGCTGGTCAGTGCCAGATAACCTAAAGTCACCTGGGAAGAGAGACTTAATGAGGACTTATGTAGATCAGATTGGCCTGTGGGCATATCTGTGGGGAACTGTATTGTTAATCGAGGTGGGAAGACCTATCTTGAGTATGGGTGGCCCCCTTTCATGGGTTGGGCCCTGAACTGTGTAAGAGTAGAGAAAGCTAAGCCTGCAGGGAGGCAGGCCTGTACCCACTCATTTATTCCTCTGCTTTTAACTGTGGATGTGACTAGCAGTTTTAAGTTCCTGCCACCCTGATGTCCTCTATCATGGACTGCCACCTGGAATAGTGAGTCCAGTAAACTCTATCTCCTGACTTGATTTTTTTCTTCAGATCTTATTACAACAACAGAATAGAAACTAGAATGAGTAAATTCTCTCTACTGGAAACTCCTTCACAAATACAATCAGAAGAAATATTTTCCTAGTTATCTGGAAATAAAAGTCATCATCATGTTGGGTAAAATGGTCACAATAATTACTGGAAACTTTATTTCTATGAGTTTAAAATAGGTTCTGTATGTTGGGTGACTGATATATAGAAATGACTTTTTAAAAGTTTATTTTTTTTCCTTCTTTTATTTGTTTATTTTTTTAAGGGATTCTACAATATAATAGCATAGTTGTTTTCAGATAACATTGATGTTACTCAGTTTGCCATACAATTAGGTAATTGGTGCATTTTTTTTGAAGTGAGCCAAATTATTAAGCATAAGCAATGAATGTTAAGTAACATTCATGTAAAACCAATTTGCAAGTATCTATGTCCAAATTTTGAACAACCCAAGGTTCCCATGGTCCAGTTGGAGAAGCTTGTATGCACAAGCATGTTGATCAAATAGGAGTCCAGTCTATATTGCTGTAGTCTCACTGTTCACCCCAATCTCTCTGCAGCCCTTATATTCTACCACACCTCCTCTTCTGCAAGTTGTTCCCTAGGCTTTGGGAAAGGGACACAAGTGGGTCAGAAGCAAAACAGTCTATTTTCTCCGGAGATGTCATTTTGGACTCTAGTCTGTTGAGGTTGTTCCCCTTCATGAGTTGACAGCTTATCCGGGGATACCTTTTTAATCCTACTAACAAAGCACAAGCAATTAGATGTACAGGCATTTAAGCAGTACTAATTATTATGGCAAGCTAAGCTGTGAGCATAGACACAGATGCTGTGTTACAAGACAATTTGTGTACCTTAACGCCAAAGTTATTGTTGGAAGTTCAACTACAACTTCTAAATAAAATAATAACTTTTATAATTCCCAATTAGTTCAAATGTATTACAATTTTTCATTCACCAAACCTCAACCAAATTCCAAATTTTAATTAATCTAAACATTTTACTAAGCCTCAAAATATCCTATAATATGTGGACAAAACTTGGGCATAGTTGAGTACCTGCCAAAGAAATTTACCCAAATACCTTTGCTCTTTAAAGCTATTATTGACTTCAGAGAAATCAAGTCCATGAACATATGGTGATTTTGTATGTCTGTGTAAATCTCTACTGAAATACCTCTCTACATAAATATATGTTATTTTAAGTATAAAACAAAGCCCTTTAAACTGCAAACCTTACAAGTGGATTTTAATGACTATCTTCTTCCAAGCTCTTGGCCTTCTTCAGGCCTGGCAGGAAAACCTGCTTTAAAGATTTTTTTTTTTTTTTTTTTTTTTTTTTTTTTTTTTTTTAATGAGTACAAGCATACTTAATGTAAAACCAATGTGCAAGCAGTGGTGCCCAAGCCCACACAGCCCAGGGATGTCTCCCACCATTCAGCTGGAGGGGCTTGGATGTACAATCATGTTAATCAAATAAATCTCCAGTCTATTTGCTGTAGTTTTAAAAAAACCGTTCACCCCAATCGGAGCCTTGACATTCTACCATGCCCCCACTTCCGCAGATTGTGCCCTAGGCTTAGAAAGGGGCACAAAGGTTTGCGGAAGCAGAACAGTTTACTTACTTTTGTCTGATGTCATTTGGGACCGTGATCAGTTTCTGGTTTTCCTTTCATGGGCTGACAATTATTTTGTATTTTTTATGTGTAGAAATGTATTACCTGCATGTATGCATGTATGTTTGTGCACCTTTGTCGTGTAATGCCTCGGAGTTCAGAAGTGGGCATTGGATCCTCTAGAATTGAGGTTAGCAATGGTTGTTAACCACCATGTGGATAGGGAATCAAACCCAGGTCCTCTTCAAGAGGCAGTCAAGTGCTCTTAACCACTGAACTATCCTTCCTTCCAGCTTCTAGAAATGAACTTTTTTTTTTTTCCACTTTTTTTTTTTTTTTTTTTTTTTTTTTTTTTTTTTTTTTTTTATTCTATATTTTAAAGAAGGTATATTAAACAAAATAAAGTAAAAGTACCTACACAAAAAAGCAGGATACAAGGGGAACATGGAGCTGATGGCCCCCTTTATCTCCCAAGCGTTTGCTGCCGAGACGTGACTATCGTTACACATTCTACCCTCAAACAAAAGCCTTCTTATCATTTCTTATGCCTGTGAGTTTTCCATGGCTTCTCTTCATGCACTCACATGTATTGACAAAAGATACCCTGGAAAATGCTCTAAGGACCATCATATTCTTTCTTTCTTATTTCCCTTGAAAATATTTTTATATTCCTTTGTTTTTTTTATTTTTATTTTAAACATGTTTTTTTTTTTTCTTTTTTCTTTTTTTTTTTTTTGTCTTTCCGAGAAAAGGGTCTCGCCTGTGAGCCCCAGACCTGCCTGGAAATTCCTCTGTAAGCCAGGCTGCCTTGACTCACAAGTCGCCTGCTTCTAGCCTCCAAGGCTAGCGATTAAAGGCGTGGCCCACGACCACCGCCCCCGGCTTAACATTTTTTTTTTTTATTGATGCTTGTGCATTTCATACATCATTTTTTTTTCCCAATTCAGTGTAGGCATATCTAGATCTCCCCTTCACTTCACCCCCACCCCCACCCAAACCGAGATCTTGCATTCTGCCATGACTGTCCGGCATATCTCTCCTCAGTTTTTTTTTTTTTTTTCCATTTTTGCACTCGAAGCTATAAGTGAGAAATGTCCAGGGAGTACCAGCCATCCTTCATGTAAAACCAATTTGCAGGCTGTTGTGCCCAACACCCCAGCCCCACCTTCCAGCGGGGGGTGAGGGGTGGTAAGTTCAATCAGGTTAATCAAATGAGGGTCCAAGACTCATTGCTGTAGTTTCACCCTTCAACCCAATCACAGCCCTAACTTCTAACCACGCCCCCGCTTCCGGCAGATTATTCCCTGCTGGGAGAAAAGGGGCACAAGTGGATGGAGACGCAGAACAGTCCACTCTCTCTGGACTGTTTGCTTGATTCTGGTCAATTCTGGCTGTTTTTTTCTTTCATGGCTGACAGTGCTGGTCCAGGAGAACCTTTTCGATCCTACAAATGAAGCACAAGCATTTAGATATATAGGTATTGAAGCAGCATTAATAGTTATGGAAGGTTACTTTGGTTATAGACAGATATGTGTAGATGAGATGGATTTGATCCACGACCTAACATTTTTTCCTGTTCATATACGGGGTCTTACCTGGGCTTTCTGCCTATCTCCTCCCCTGTCGCGATGTAAGCTTGTGGCCTCCGCCCTGGGTTCTTCCTCCCGAGCGACGCCCATCGCCCCTTCGCTTTGGGATATGCAGGTATATGGCTGCCTCTGATGCATATTATTTCCAGGCAGGTGTGGTGTATCTGGTGCTGACGGGGGAGTCTTGTTGCTAGACCCAAGAGACCCGTATTTGCTTTAAGTGGTTTAGTAAAGTGGCCCTTGGTAACTCTCTGGTATTCCAGAGGCCATATGTACACTTGCATGTGTGGTCTCAATGCCCATCTTGTTTTCCTGCTAACATCAGGTCCTTCAGGCGCAGGGGGCTATGATCCGCCTCTCTTCTTGCACGAATCCACGTTTTAGAGGCCAAGGAGCCTTTACCTGTCTTTTTAAAATTTTTTTTTATTTTTTTATTAATTTTTATTTATTTTGTATATGTGTATGAATGTACGCTGCCTGCAGGTTGGTGCACCGTGTCTGCAACCTGCAGAGGTCAGAAGAGGGGCTCGATTCCCCTGGACTGGAGTTCTCCTGGAATTGGAGTTTCAGACGGCTTCTCGGCCAACATGTGGGTGCTGGGGATCGAACCCGGTCCTCTGTAAGAGAGTCGGTGCTCTTAACCGCTAGGAGCCATCTCCCCAAAGGCCTTTACCTTTTGTGGACCTTAGATCCCCTGCCCAACATCTCCCTGGTGGATACTCCATTACTGATTTGTCAGAGCTCCTGTATTGATATATTTTGCTTAAGCGCCTAGTTTTTAGGACTCGAAAAACATGAAACATCAAAAGATGGAGCAAAGTATCTGAATAGAGACTTCACACAGGGAGGACATAGAGATTCCGAGAAACATCTTAAGAAGTGTTCAGCATCTCTGATGATATAAGGAAATGCAAATTAAAACCACTTTGAGATATCACCTTACTCCAATAAGAGTGGCTAGGATCAAAACAGCAAAATGATAACCAAGTGCTGGAGATGTTTGGAGAACAGGGGAACACTCATCCATTGCTGGGTTGGCAATGTAGAACTTGCACGCCACTATGGAACATCAGTGTGTGAGAACCCTTAGAGAGACTCAACACGGCCTTCCATTTGACCTCAGTCATACCACTCCTGGGTATTAACCCAACAAGACCATTTTAACGGCAAAGATACATGCACAGCTATGTTTATTGCACCCCCCTCTTGTCACAATAGCAAAAGTGAACCAGCCCAGGTGCCCCTAACTGACGAGTGATAGAGGAAAATGTGGGTTAACTGTTACAATGGTGTTCTGTGCAGGGGTAAAGAGGGACACATCAATCTAGACTTTGCCGGAGTAATGGGATGGAGCTGGAGACTTTGTTAAGTGATAGTAGAGAAACAAGTCCCAGAGAAACAAACGACAAATGGTGTCCCTCATATTGGATGCTAGTACTAATAACCAGATATAAACATTTCTCATGGAGAGGGATGCATAGTAAAGAACAACAACAGAAAGACTGCATCAGAAAATGGACCGAAATGGTGAATTGGGAAGGGGGTAGGGGTGGGAGAGGGACACTGGTGTATATCGATTAATGCATATATTAATTGCATGAGTCAAAAGTACCCAGTTTGCCTAGACTCTGTCTACAGGATACATGGTGTTTAGGACTTAGTATAAAAGTAAATATGTGTATATTAAACAACATTGGTTTAAAGACTCTGATAAAAACGTAATGCATCCGAGTTAAATGGAGATATATTCACTGTTGTGTAACAACTATTTATAGTGGGTCCTGATGAACTTACTTTCTAGGTGCCACAAAGGTTTGATATGAGAGACTTTCTTGCCTCCCCCCCAGAACAAGGAGAATATGACGATGATGAGGTTGCTCTCCAACTGTAAATTGGAGACAACTATTATAAGGTAACTTTCTTATAAAACTGGTTAAACGTGCCTTCTTTAATTGACTAATAGACATAGAACTGTGAAAAGGATTACTCCTGTTCAGAACCAAATATAACACTAAAGTCCTTAAACTATGCGCTTAGAAATGACTTTTAATCAGAGAGCTGTTCAGCAGTTAATAGCACTGGTTACTCTTGCAGACAATCTGGTTTTGGTTCCCAGCACCCACATGATGGCTAACAACCATCCCTAAATCCAGTTCCAGGGGATCTGACACCCTCTGTGCAGTGAACAAGGGTATGAAATTAATTGGGTTGCCTTCAAGTATAGAAATAGAAAAAGACATTATGGTAATTAAATAAACCATATATAGAGAGAAACATGGTGTTTTATCCCTTTTTACATGTGTGAGATTGCGCGATTCTGGATACCGAAGTTCAGAAGTCATAGCCGTGTCAGGGCCTTTGAGAACCCGGGTCCTCTCCAAGAGCGGTCGTCCGTTTAACCGCTAGTTAGGAACGATTAAGTGATCAGTAAAAAAGCAGCAGACTCTGGGGAGAAAGGGAGGACCAGGTAAGGCAGGAATCCAATGGGCACAGGCACACAATGNATATTATATAGGTTTCTGTTCTAGTAATGGGTCGATAATGTGTGAAGGACTTATCCTATCGGAGTTATGAGAGGTTGTCACATATTTGCCTTAGTGCGGTGTCCCCTGTTGATGGGGAACATTGATTAATTTATAAATCGGTGGTGTTAGGTAGGGAAAATGTGTCTTTTTTTGAAAAATGAAGTGTGTTTGCTGTTATATGAGTGACGTTCAGGAGTTCAAGGTGGTACTCTGGTCAAGAGCGATAACGGCTGTAACGGCCAGATAGAGTGGGACTTCTGAGGTGACGTTCCGGGTGTGGGTGGGTTAACTTCTAGTTTGTTGTACGTGGAATTCATTCACCTTGTCGAGTGCTCGAGTAGATGAATAAGGGGGTCAGGGGATTGGAAAAGAAAGAATTGTTGACGATACTATATTTTTCTTTCCGATATGCCAAATGACAATCTGGAGCATTGATGCTTGGATTCGTGCACGACAGGCAGCAATGATCAAGTGTGAAAGCATCAAAAGATCCCATAAGAACACAGTTGCAGTGGAAAGGAGGAATTGTATTATAATTATCTAAAATCTCCAGGAAAATCCACAAAGGACATCTTGAAGAAAAAATATAGCCTGGCTTGGTGCGCAGCTCCTGTAATTCCAGGCACTTGGGAGCAAGGCGGCGTGTTATCTTTGTGAGTTTCAAGCCAGTCCGTGGTCATACGAGTTATTCCAGGCCAGCTCGGGGGCTACAGTGAGACCCCATGTGCTACGAAACTACCAAAGAAAAAAAAATATCAATTTTTTAATGAAATTCCAGAATCGATTAAGTATTTAACATATCAGTAAAATCTGTTATGTTTAAAAACTCTGTATATCAGATTTGGCAATGCCGTATAACGAGCGTCGTTGTTATATAAAGTTAATTGGTGCACACCTATAATATCCTATCACTGGGCAAATGCGTTTTGTGGACTTTGTTTGAAGGCAGGTCTTCCCTGTATGTGTCTAGTGCTGATTCTCAAGGGCATCTGTAGAGGCCACAGTGTGTACGAGATCCACTTGTCTGCCCGAAAGGACAAAAAAAGAAAGAAAAAATTGTATACATAACTGTGTGTTTGCAAAAGTTAGCACCTTAGAGTGCAAACAGTATAGGCTAAATAAAAAAATTTGTGTTTACAAGGCCGAGCAGTAGCCTATCCTTACAGCTGCCTGAACTCATCCTCCGTCCCATGCTAGATAAAAGGTTACACAAACCCAAACATCTCAGATCTTTGCAATAATCTGCATTTATCCATACTATTTCATCAAGCTGGCCAATATTTGAAGAAGGTGACGAAGAGTAAATTATAACTTTAAATAAGAATCAGTCTAAAAAATCACAAAAACTTATAGAAGAATCAAAGTTTACAAAACTTAACAATTTTTAGAAGTCCTATGTCATTGGTTCCTCCGTTTGACGGCCTCTTCCCCCAACATTTATAGAGATAATTACCTTAATTCTATATTACAAATCTGTAACTTTAAAGAATTACACTCTTCTGTTCTAACCTCGGGAACGACAACATTACATTCAAAAGAGATGTGACATGGATAACCCCAAACAGAGACTACATGCACACTTAAATATGGTTGAACTCATTTTTAAATTGGTCTTCCAATTACTTTATATAGCATCAAATTTGGGAGCTGACTAGAACAAGCCATGGAACCAAAAAGAACCAGAGATTTTTGTTCTGAGAATGAAATGTGTCTTAATGTTTTAATGGTGCATATGTAGAAATATGGTCCTACTTTTTCTGTTGAATAAGAGATTTAGGAATAGAAGGTTGACTCAAAGGAGGATATGTAGTGCATTATTTGATCTTAATTAGTTATCAATTGTGTACTTTTCCAACTAGCATGATGAAACCTCACACTCTTCCTCTTTATCTTTCGATCCAGGTCAGAGTACCTTCAGTCATTACATATTGAAAATTTTTTAACCTATGGGAATACATATAGATATTGCTTTCTAATAATCTAGGCAAGCTTAAGTGGTGTTTTGTCAAATTCCTCTTTTCTTTATCTGTTGTTTTATTAATAATAGTAAGTAATAATAAGAAACATAAAACAAGTTTGGCTAATGTATGTTTCCTCAAAGACTAATGGAAAAGTTAAATATCCTTTTTCCCCAATATTGAGCCAACACCCTGTTGTAATAGAAACACAATTTAAAAAAATGATAATTTGTAGTTTATGGTATGGTGTATTGCCTGCACCGCGTAAGGAATCCTCATATTGTCATGCCCCGAGGAATCGAAGAGGGTTGTTTTATTCCCTTGGAACTGGAGTCTGGATGGTTGTTAGATCGCCATGTGGGTGCTAGGAATGAGACCCCCGGTCCTCTGCAAGAGCAGCTGTGCTCTTAACTGCTGAGACACACCGCTCCAGCCCAAAGTAAACACAATTGTTGACTTCCTCCAGTTTATTTTAAAAATATAAAAATTTGTGAAATCCAGGAATTGGGCCTTTCCTCACGACATAGTGACTCATTTGAAGAATTTTTTTTGTGGTTTAGCATAGTGCTAACATTTTTGTTGTCTGAATAAGTGCATTAAGGGAGTGGAAGAGAGTCCAGTGTAAGAATCCAGGGTGAAGAGAAGGTGAGAACAACATGTTGTGAGGTGTTATTACTTTGTTGCTTTCAATTGGAATAATTAGAATTCTCATGCGTCTACTTCATTTGCTACGCTGGATTCAAGAATTTTGGGGGGTTGGGTTGTAGTAGTTACAAATTTTCATAAAGAATTGAGTGCGATCTAAAGTCTTTCAGTCCAACAAACTGAGAGACGACGACCTCCTGTGCCGCTGCTTGGCTTCTGCAGTGTCTGCCATTCTGCAGACAATGTTTGGGTGTTTCCCATTTTCTTCTTGGCATAAGAATTCTATATTTTAAATCCTGTGTTTCTGAAAACCAGAAGAGCCATCCTAGAAAAATGGGAGTAAACACTCATTCCATGGACCTGCATAAGTGGAAAAAGTTATAATACATGAATAACTGGCAAATAAACAAGTATTAAATACGTGAGTTAAAGACTAAAATTGTTGAATCAGGTGAAAGTGTACAACTGCTCCATAATACGCTATCGCTAATTTTAAAGTAAAAGCCCTGTGATTTAGTGGTGGTTTCCTCGGATGAAGGGATGATTTAAAGATTTAATCCTAGCACTTGGAGGCGAGAGAGGGGATTCATTGTGAGTTTCCAAAGCCAGCTGGTCTACAAAGTGAAGTTTTCCGGACAGCTGGGCTACAGGGGACCCTGTCCTCAAAAAGACCAAAAAAAAAATAAATAAAATAAAATAAAAATAATAAATAAATATAATGATAAATAGTACAATTTTTTGAAAAAAAAAAAATGTGTACAAGAAGCCAAAACATGTCTCTCTGTGTCCAGTTGCTATCCGCCCGATGAGAAAAGGTAAGCAGACCAGGGTGCAGAGGTTCCTGTCCTCTTGCTCAATTGTCATCAGTTCAAGAGAGAACAAAAGGGGAATTATTAGTGACCTCACAAATCTCCGATATACTGAATGGCAATCTAAATTGCCAAGCATTCATAGGATGACCACTTATGACGAGAGCATGGAAGAACAGCTGTCAATTGTGGTTGTGATTTAAATATGAAATCCTACTTTCCCCTACCCCCATTCATGTGCTGAATACTTGGGTCCAAACTGGTGATGTCTGGGGAGGTTGTGGAGACTTGAGGTGAGGGCTAGCAGGAAGAAGTGCTTCGAAACCGGGGGAACTTGACACCTGTCTAGCGTCCTTGTCCCTTCTTTCTTTCGTAATTGGTAGCCGCCGTGGAATGAAGCTCTTCTTTCTGCTGTGTCGCCTATCACCACGCATTCTGTCTCTTGGCACATGAGGCCAAATTCTCTGAACTCACACCAAAATAAATCTTTCCTTTGTTTGTTGGTGAGAATATTTGTCATACTTGACCTAGAAATAACTAATAATAGTTACTATTGTCGCTATCTTGAAAGTTAAAATGAACTTGGACTGAATTTTCCTGTAATAGTATAGACTTTTATGAAAATTGAAATTGTCTTTTAGTATCAGCCTTATAATTCCGTATAATTAAATCTCTGAATGCTCTTAGAACTATATACGTACCATATTTGTACATATCACAAGTAATTTGAAAACTTTTCCAATGTGCAGAGCTAATCAGGGGACTTCCAGGAGCCACCTGAAACACAGAGACTTAAGCCAGGCTATAGCCTCCTACCTTGCCTCGGTTAGGCTGTCCCCCGCCCCTGCGACTAGAATGGCTGAAGGAGTGAACCAAGTTGATTGTTTTTTGAGAACCTTTCAAACAAAGGGAAGAGTGAGTTAACCTTCCAGATAATATAAACAAAATTGGAAAGCCTGAAACCTGTAAAGTCAATACTCCATATCAAGGAGAAAAAAAAGGCACTGAGCGAGCAAGCAAAGCAAAGCCTTCGAAAAGTAGTGAAGAGCATTTGTGATTCGCATCAAAAACAGGTGAAAAAAAGGGAAACCCACATGCCAGGACATGATGAAGGAGCAAAGGGAAAGGTGCAAGGATAATCCCCACACAGAGCTACTACCTACCTGTAGGAGATATGCACATGGGATCCCCCTGGGATGCCCGAGGACACAGTCTTAGATGAACAATGCAGAAATATTCGAAGAAATCAAAGAATAAAGAACAATCAACGAGAACTAGAGAGAGAGTCGAAGAAAACTCAGAAAGACCAGAGGAATGGAAACACTGAAAAAGGAACCAAACAGTGAAGCAAGGGCTTACAGGAAGAGAATTGAGAAGCTCAAAGGATAGAAAAATACAAAGAAAATCAAACAAAAAAGGAGGAATAAAAAGAATAGAAAACTCATCCAATCAAGAGAAATGAATGGAAAAAAGCCTCAGAAAATAGAATAGAGGAAGACAAACAAATCTACTCCAAAAGGTGGATTGAAAGAGCTGTGACAGAGACTCACAAGTGAGGGAACAGAGAGTGGCTGAGAAACCTTCTCAAAAAATGTTCAAATACGACCGGGTAATAAGTAAGGGAAATGCAAAATGAAGAACCACTTTTAAGAATTCATCCATTCTGATAAGACGGCTAGTGATCAAAAAAAATGACCCTTTGGATTACCAAGTGTTTAGAGAAGGTTATGGTGGGAAGGCGCAAGGCACTATCCACTGCTGCGGGAATGTAGGGACTTGCTACACCATATCGTGAGAATAGCAGTTGTGGAGAACTCTTGGAGACTCAAAATGAGCTTACGTACCTGACCCAGTCATAACCACTTTGCTGTGGTATTAGTTGCCCACAGACTCATCTTACATTTCCAGACATACATGCAACAGTAGGTTCTGAATTGCAAGCTCTGTTATAGAAAGAGCAGCTAGAACCAACCCAAAGTCGTCGCCTCAACCTGATGAGTGTGATAGAGAAACTTGTACATTTATCTACAAATTGCGTTTCTATGCAGCAGTAAAGAAAGAGACGTTGAGAACGTTTTGCAGGTAAAGTGCCATACGACTAGAGTAAATTATTAGTGTATAAATGAAGTGCACACAAGTCCCCAGAAAAACAAAAGTGAACAAAAAAGATCCTCAATCTGTGGACTAGTGACAATTACCTAGTGAAGTATCTTCTGTGCACAGCCCCTTGAAGCTGTTTGTCCAAGTCAGTTTGGGGAAGTGATCATAATTGGACAACAACAACAAACAACAGAAAACTGCATCAAAGATCTTGTACTGAAATGGTGAACTTCTGCTCAAATAACAACTTCCTACATGGAGAATCGAGAAATGACTGAAAAAAGATGAAAAAAAAACATGTTTGGCAAAATGCCGAGGCACTGGGGGGTGGGGTTGGGCAGTGGGGGACATGGTAGATTTGATTCGTACTATCTTTGTACGAAACATCTCTATTTACAAAAGTAACATTAAGCCGCACTTTGCCTAAACTTTTTTTGAACACCTTTTGTTACAACTATGAATTTCTTGCCTCGTTGTGTGTGGTCTGCACGTGCTCATGTGTCACATTGCATGTGTGAGCGGCACGGGGAGCTGCACGGCGTCAAGTTTCTCCTTCTACATGTAGGGCTACTGGAATGTTCAACATCAGAGTCATCAGACTGGATTCAACGCCCTTGTACCTACTGAGCCAATTATATCGCTTAGACATTTATTTATTATAGTTTTTAAAGCAACAGATAGTCAGTTGTTTTATCCAAATCTTTCCCTCTTAACATCTGTATACTTGCTACGCTATAAACTCTTGGCCTCGAACTTAAAACGACGCGAGTTCAAACTTACGACACACTTGCCATTGTGTGTTAGTGTAAATTCTGCGCGTCTTGTGTCCTATGGTACATGTACCTCACTATTTTGCAACTTTATGAAGTTGAAACTGTACATGAATACATTGATGCTAAGGGTCCCTTTGTGTTAATGTATTACCACTAACGCAATGTATAATGGTTTTGTTATAATCTTGGCATACAGTTACGTCGTAGCTAATTGACTATCTTCATCCTCCCTTGTATATTATAGTAAGACAACATGATCCCTTGCGTTTTTTTTTTTTTTTTTGTTTTGGACCCATGGGATCTCCCACTGTGCCCCAGTGTCGCTGATGCACTCACTCTGTAGACCAGACCACAAGATGCTGCCTTGAACTACAGATGATCTGCTTGCCTCGGCCTCAAGAATGCTGAGGATTAAAGGCTGTGCCACACGCCTGGCTTATCTTACTTCGATATCAGATTTAAATGTCGAAACTCGGGTAAGCAAGCATAAGAACCGGGGTGGTACTGGAGGGCTAGCATGATGGGATGGGGTGGGAAGATGCTGATAAAAGGCTGTATAGGAGTTCGTTCATGAGACGGGGGAGTTAGACCTGGTGATCAATAGTTTTAAAACTTGCATTTTAATATTATATTTAAAATTGCAAAAAAGATAAATTTTAAATATCTCTTACACAAAATTATGACAGTGGGGTAAGAGATGTATTTATTAGTTTCCTTTAATTCTTCTGCAATGTTTAAGTTTATCAAAATATTGCATTATATCCCATAAACATACATGTATAATTAACTAACTCATCAGAAGATAGAACAACTTTCCAGTTATAGTCCAGTAAGGAAAGGCTACTGAGAGGAGGACTACGTTGGGATTTTGTAGACAGGTTGATAAATGTTTGTCTTTTTTTTTTTTAAAGAAAATTTTATTTTTATTTGTGTGTATGTGTTCATGCCATAGTGTGCAGTAGAATCCAAAGAAAGGGATTACAAGTGACTGTGAATTGCTCAAACATGGGTTGCTGGGATTCAAACCCGGCCTTTCTGCAAGAACAGTAAAGTGCTAATATTCCATTGGGTTATATGTTCCAGAACTTCACTTATCTAGCCATCAGTATGTTGACATCTAGTATTGTTTCCAATTTCTGACTATTATGAAAAGGGCAGCAATAAACATGAATGAAACGTATTTCTGTACTAGGGTATAAGGTTTTGGGGGTATTACCTAAGAGTTATATGGTAGATGGAATAGGATAGAAAAATTTTCTAGGCTTGTGAGGAAATCTCCATCATTTGATTTCCACAGTGCTGCACTATATTTCGCACACCTGCCAAGGTTATGGATCAGAGTTCTCCTTTGTCTCACTCCTCACCTAGCACTTGCCATATTTTTTTGTTTGTTTGCTTGTTTGTTTGTTTTTCATCTTAGATATCCTACTGAGGGTAAGCTGAATCTCAAAGTGGTTTTAATTTACATTTCCATGATGACTAAAGAATGCCGAGCATTTTATTTTTTTTATAATTTTATTTATTTGTTATGTGTATGGAATGTACGTCTGCACGTAGAGTCTGTGCACCCGTGTCATGCATGCCACGCGAGGTCAGAAGAGGGTCTGATTCCCCTGGATGGAGTTCCTGGAATTGAGTTTCACGGGGTTCTCGGCCGACATGTGGTGCTGGGGATCGAACCCGGGTCCTGCTAAGAGCGTCGGTGCTCTTAACCGCTAGGCTATCTCTCCAGCCCCATCATTTTAAAAAGTATTTCAGGACCATTTGTGTTTCACTTTTAGAGAACTTCGCGCCCATTTTCAATTGGGTTGTTTTTTTGAATGTGAGTCTTGATGAATCTGTTGCTTTTTTGTTTTTATCTGTGGTCGATCCTTAATGAGTCTTTGTATAGTTCTAGATATTAACTCCCAATCACAGATAAGCTGGTAAAGATTTTTTCCCATTCCAAGGGTGTTTCTTCCCTTGAATTGTAGTGTCCTTTGTTGATCAGAAGCTTATAGGTTCAAGGAAGTCCATGTGTCAATATGTGGACTTAATGGCCTGTACTAAGAACAAGTTCTTTATTGTGCCTGTAAGTTCCAATCTGTTTCTCTATTTCTCCTCCTCTATCTGAATTCAGAAATTTGGTCTTAAAAATGTTTGAATCATTCATGTGATCCATTTTGGAGTTGAGATTTGTGCATGGTGAAACTTAGGGATCTAGTTTCATTCCTCTACATTATTACTATGCATTTGTTGAACATGCTATGTTAGTCATCTCAGGTTGTGGTATTTGCGGCTCCTGTTGTTGAAATTCAGTGGCGATAAATGTTGGAGTTAAGTACTGGGTCCCTCAATTCTATGCCAATGGTCAACGTGTTATTTTTATTTCTAGTTCATGCGGTTTTATTACATATTATTCAGCTCTTAAAAATGCATGGAATTTACGATGTAAGTGGAAGAATAGGAAACAATGATACCAAGTGGTTAATCTTAGACTCCCTAAAACAAATGTCAACAGCATTCATCGTTTCGATATGATAGGATGTCTAGTTTTGAAGATCTTAGATATGCAGTATTTAAGTTTGAAATCCAGAGAATCCAAATTAGAACTAATGAATCAGCTGGATAGGTAGAATGTGAGGGTAAGGTCTCATGGGAAGGGAAGTAGAATGCAATGCTATAAAGGGAGAAAGGGGAATAACAGAGTAGGAAAGGTTTAAAAGGGGTGGGAATGGGAGGCAGGAGAGAGGAGGGAGCGTATGGGGAGGGATCAAAGGCCTTTAGCTAAAGCCATGTGGAAACATAGCACTATATATACATTTACATTAAAAAGGAGAGTGAAAGGCATTACCTTATAAAAGGGGGTATTGCCCCTGCTAGACACAATAGACTTGCTAAGTAAAAGTCTGAAGTGCGGAGATAGATTCCTATTGTTGAACGCGTTTTCGGTATCCCATAGAATCATCAAAATAATACTGGCCATTCTGACCCTTCCTGAGGTTGAACTTTGATGATAAAACACTATGTTTTGAAGAATTACAAATATGATGAATACATACGATCAAAACAAGGAGGGGAGAAATCAAACCCATGCTGACTTGCAATTGAGCTCATCTCTATCATCTAAGTCCTGAAGGTGCTACTATAAGCCCCTGATGAGTAATAAAATTAGCGTGAACTTACCCAGCTGTGAGAACCTGCAAGATACAAAATCATGGAAATAATGAATGTGCACTAATGGGCTAGAAGTATTATATGGAGACATGCCGACACTTTACAGGAATCTAACATCTACTAGTCCATGACTGGACTTATAGCTTCTGCGTCGGAATCTGATTATACCCCGTATCTGCTATGTGAGACTTATCAATACTGAGGCTAGATATAGCCCACAAGCCCATGGGAAGAGCCCATACAACTGTCTGACTTAAATGGAATCCAGTATAAGCTGATTTCTATATATTATATTAATAAGTATAATATAAGGCATTATATTAATAAGTTCTCTAAACTCCTTGTGTACCAGGATACAGAGAACTTCCAACAGAGCCAATGTGCAAAGGAAGGAAGATGCTGTTCAGAGTGCTCAATTTCCCTGAAAGGACATCTTATAAAGACTCTGTCCTCAAGGCTCAGGGATCATTGGCGGAAGAGGACCGAGAGATGTCATAAGAGCACCAGGGGAGAGTGATCCGACAAGCAATACAATCAAAGCTTTTCCGAGACAGCTGGTCCAGTTTCATATGATGTTCATGGACAATTGCTAACAGCACGGCACAAGTCCCCATGTTATCTCAGTCGAAACAAAATCCTAGCATAGACTGAGGCATTGGTGTGGTCACACCTTTAATCCTAGGCATTGGGAGGACAACGTGGGAGGCGTGATCTTTGTGAGTTCAAGAGCCAGCCTGGCCCCCTATACAGAGAGCACAGCTTCATGAGACAGATGGGGCTTACAGGGGAGACCTGGCTAAAAAACAAAAAAAAATCCCACTATAACGAGTGGGTCGAAGTGGGGTAAAAACCCCAACCTTATCTAAGGAACTACTGGAATTACAGGCAGTTAATGCAGCACCCGTGTGGGTAACTAGGATGAACTCATGATCCTTTCCAAGGGCAGCATAAGCATTCTAACTTCCGGAACATCTCTCACAGCGTCCTCATGTACATTTGAACATTGCACTACTTGGCCGTCAGTGTGCCTGAAGTGCTGGGAACCCTGCTTATGCCTGGAGATGTTTGAGGAAACGGCGGTTGATTTAACAAGGTGCCGTTATCCTACCCAGTGGTGTGTAAAACAAAAAAACGAAGCACATACCATGATCTGAACACTGTGTTAGAGGTTGAAAAACTGTTAGGAAGAAAAACAAGGCTACTGAGCAGGGTAGTCTTGTTCTTGGGGAGGAGAACACCACTTAGGAGTATGATCTGGGAAAGAGTCTCTAAGGAGGTGACATATGCATGGATCAACACACAAGTGACAAGCTGAGGCCTGCCATGCCTCCATCTGGGCACAGAATGCCCTAGGCAGTAGCCCACAGGAACAAGCTTGGTTCATTTGAAGAGAGGAGAGGGGTTGGAATGGCTGCTGGTGATCTACAGAAGTGTGAGGAGCTTCACCCAAAGGAGGGGGCAGCTGTCACATGGCGGAGGAGGGGACTGAGGCATACTTTGTTTTATTTTTAGGATGCACTGTACCTTTGTGTTTGTATATAATATAAAAATATGACATTAGGGTATCGCTCTGTTTTACTCATGACTAACTACTTTCAAAAAAAAAAAAAAAAAAAAAAAAAAAAAAAAATTTTTTTAGTTTGCTTCCTTGATCACACATTCTTATCTTTCGGAGATACATATTGCGAAATGGAGCCAACGGATGGAAATATTAGCACCACTTGCTGCAACGGAAACCCAATGAGGTTGAAAGGAGGCTGTTCTTCAGCTCCACTGAACTCTGGGTGCTCCCTTTGACAAAGTTTACGTGGGCCAAATGGAACCTAAGGCTTAGCATATCTTGCTCAAGACTGTTGGAGAATCTGTAGCTCCATTGTGTGTGATTCATATTCTTGTGATGGATTTGCCATTAAACCTTTGAGGCCCGTGAAACATGGACTATAGCCCAAGTGGTTCCCGTATGGGCATGCCCAGAGAGCAGGTTACTCTGTAAAGAGAAGAAAGGAAGAGGACCAAAAGCCTATCTTTGACAGCCCCTGTATTTTAAGGCTATCTATCATATGCCGAAAGGGACAGGAGACACAACACACACCTCATCTTTATGTAGGTCTTTTCGATTCCAAAGTTCTGATAGCAACCCGTGACTCAATGTGATGTCAAGTGCCTGGTTCCCTCAAGTCGAATCTGTTCATTCTTCTCTTTCATGTTTGTATTCACAGAGAGATACAGGGAGTCGCCGGGTTTACTAAAAGGATGATTCACACTGCTGGAATTAATGAGTCTTTTGTATTCTTAATTTTCTGAAGCAGGGTCCCATGTAGTCCATCCCCTGGGGGCCTCTAAGATCCACCTTATGTGCTGACCTTGACTTGCTCGCATGTGTGTCATTCATATGGTGGGTGAGCATTCATCAGCTACATGTTTGTGTGTATGTGGTAGTCAGAGGAATCCTTGGGGTGTTAGGCCTTGCCTCTCCACGTAATTGTATGAGATGGGGTCCCTGTGGTAGGCTATTATGTATACTAGGCTACCCCATGAGCTCTTGGGGGCATTCTGTCTCCACTTATCTTGTTATAAGGAACACCGTAATGTAATGGACATAGCTACCACCCATGCTAGCTTTACATGGTTTCCTGGGAATCTCAAACTCGTTCATCATGTTTGTTCAGTAGGTGCTTAACCTGCCTGAGAACATCCTCCCAGTCCCCCCACCTCTGGAACCTTGACAGCTTGATTGTTTTTGAGTCCACAGTTTGGAGTTGTTGGGATATAGGGCAGGCACCACCCTCCTGAGTTTAGGTCTATACTTAAGCTTGTGCTGGGTTACAGACTTGAAGCTTCCGTGCACTCTAGGCAAGCACTGCACCAGCATTCCCAGCCAGTAAATACTCCATTTAATTCTTCGACTACCTCATTAGGAAATATTTCTTTTAAGGGACAATGATTTTCAAATCTAGCTTGTTTCTATTCTGTCTGAATTTTAAAGTTTCAGATGAATTGTTATGTGCTTTGCCATTTTACAAAGAGTCATTATTTATCTAAAGTGGTAATCTGGAAGTAGATGTGGCTAGTCGGTTATGTTGAGCATTGACTCGTTGGCGTTGCAGACCCGGATCAGAGAGGTGTCGGATTCCCGACAGTCCCCAGGCAGTAATGAACGCCTTAACTCGGCAATCACCTGAGGGTCAGTTCGGGGAACGAACCCGGGTCCCTCTGAGACAGGTCCAGGCGCATCTCCCGGCCTTGAGCACCAGATTTATGTGGTCACTAATAAAATAAATACTGAGGGTGGCTACGGTTAACACTACTCTGAGGTGGTTCATCCACAAGGGGGGGGGGGGGGGGGGGGGGGGGGGGGGGGGGGGGTGGAGGGGGGGGGGGGGCCAAGACGTCGTAATCATCAGGAAACCGTAAGTGAACCAACTCTGCTCACATTGATCAGTGCACAAATACAGGCAGACAGTACAAGTATACACATACAAAATAAATAAGATAACAAAAAACAAGTACAAAATAAAAAAGAGCAAGATAAAACAAAACATCTCATTCCTCTAACATTCTTTATTTTGGGAAGCTTGGCCTTTATAGGTGTCATTCACAGTCCCTAAACTATAGCCACATATTGCAGCTGTGATGGGCGTGTCCCACTAGGAACATTTGGTGACTTCCTTATGGAGAAGATAGTGTGGGGTGGCAAGAGGGTGTGGCTTCAGACATCAAGTATCAACTAGCTAAAGGACCTCCATTTTTGACATTGGAAAATTACTCAGGATTTTCCCAAGAGGCATACACATAAATGGTATTGGTTCTGTGTCTCTGGAGCCAGTACCTGCACAACACACTCATATCCACATATGAGGAAGTGTATTATGGAAATTGTCTTACATGATTATAGAGGCCAAGAAATCCCACACTCTACCATTTGCAAGCTGGGAAGCCAGGGGAGCTGCTAGAGTAATCCAGTTTGGGTTGATAGTTGAAAGACCAGGAGTTGAGGGTATAACTCCCTGACTGCGTCCAAAGAGTCACAAATGAAGAATCAGAAACTTGGTGAGATTCCAAGTTTAAAAGGTTGAAGGACCAGCAAGCAGCTGCCAGTGTGCAACAGTGGGGGTGGAACAGACGAGAATCCACCATTCTACCCTTGACTGTGGGGGGGAGGGCGGTAAGGGGGTTGTTGATCTTTTTTTTTTTTTTTTTTTTTTACCATTTTTTTTTTTTTGGCAAGAGGGTCTCATCTAACTTATCACTGATGATTCAATGTAGTAATGCTGGTCAGTGCCAGATAACCTAAAGTAACCTGGGAAGAGAGAACTAATGAGGACTTATGGTAGATAGATTGGACCTGGGGCCATATTCTGTGGGGAACTGTAATGTCTAATCGAGGCTGGGAAGACCATCTTAGTATGGGGGCCCCCTTTCATGGTTGGGCCTGTAACGTGTAAGAGTAGAGAAATGCTAAGCCTGCAGGAGGCAGGGCTTACCCACTCATTTATGCGCTCTGCTTTTACTGTGGATGTACTAGCAGTTTTAAAGTTCCTCGCCACCCTGATTCCTCTATCATGGATCTGCATACCTGGAGATAGTGAGTCCAGTAAGATCTAGTCGTCCTGACTTGATTTTTTCTTCAGATATTATTACAACAACAAAATAGAAACTAGAATGAGTAAATTCTCCTACTGGAAAACTTCCTTCACAAATACAATCAGAAGAAATATTTTCCTAGTTAGCTGTGAAATATAGAAGTCATCATCAGTGGTAAAATGGTCCACAAATATATCTGGAAACTTTTATTTCTACTATTTAAAAATATGGTCTGTATGTTTGGGGTGACTGATAAATATAGAAGTGACTTTTCAAATGTTTAATTTTTTTTTCTTTTTATTTGTTTATTTTTTTAAGGGATTCTACATATAATAACACAGTTGCTTTAAGATAACACATTGATGTTACTGCAGTTTGCCATACAATTCTCAATTGGTAATTGGTGCATTTTTTTAAGTAGGCCACAATTATTAAGCATAAGCAATGAATGTTTAGTAACATTCATGTAAAACCATTTGCAAGTATCTATGTCCAATTTTGAACAACCCAGGATGCCCGAGGTCCAGTTGGAGAAGCTTGTATGCACAAGCAATGTTGATCAATAAGGAGTCCAGTACTATATATTGCTGTAGTCTCACTGTTTCAGCCCCAACTCCTCTCAGCTTTATATTCTACCACAACCTCCTCTTCCTGCAAGGTTGTTCCCTAGGCTTTGGTAAAAGGGACACAGTGGGTCGGAAGCAAAACGTCTATTTTCTCCGAGATTGTTCATTTTGGACTTCTAGTCATGTTAGAGGTTGTTCCCCTTACATGAGTTGACAGCTTATGCCGGGTGATACCTTTTTAAATCCTACAACAAAAGCACAAGCAGATTAGATGTACAGGCATTAAGAGTACTAATTATTATGGCAACTAAGCTGTGAGCAATAGACCACAGATGCTTGGATGGTAATCTATCACAAACTGGTTTTCTCTGTAAAGGTGACAAGTTCTTATTGTGGCTTATAACATCTCCTAACCTTAGAGGACATAAGCTTGTGGCATCCACCATGAGTTATTCCTCCAAGGAGAGAGCTAATAGCCAATTTAGATTTGGGATATATATACACATGGCTGCCACTGTTGAGCAAATCTCCAGGCATTGAGGTGGTAGTGATACTGATGTGGAGGAGTTTTGCTTGTCTCAAGGAGACCAATATTTTGCTGTTTTGCTTTAGTGGCCTTGGTAACGTCTCTGGCATTTCAGAGGCCAATTGTTCTTAGCAAAGTGATGTTCTAAAAATTTTTTCATGCTACACCAGGTTTTGACAACAGGGACTTATTGCCTTTCTCCTTTCATAATATCCCACTATAAGGAAAAGGGCCTTTATAATTTTGGGGGCTTGGATCCCCTAGCCAACATCTCCTAGGCAGAATAATTCATTGCTTATGTCAGAGCTTTCCTGTATCAATATATTTTGCTTAGTTTACACAGCTTATAAAGACTTTACTATTGAATTTGGCTCTATATAGAGAATTATCTTTTCACAGTTCCTATGCCTATCAGTCAATTAAAAAAGGGTATTATACTCATAAGAAATTACCATAATAACAGTTGGCTCTAATTTAGGTTAGGGAATACTTCATTACCATCTGTTTTTCTTTTTTAATAAAGGGGAGGGTTAGGAAGGTTTCTCAGCATCTGGAAGGTAAACTTCGTTAGGGCCCATTTATAAACAGTTAACCCCAATAGAATTCAGAGAGAGCTCAGTGCTCTGTGACTCAGGCAGTTTGAGTTTCCTCTTTCTTTAATGTTCAGATGGTCAGCCTCTCTGCTGGCTTTTCCCAGTCCATCCTGCACAGCCAAAGTTGTATGTTTTCAAGCATTTAAATTGGTGTTTTTACCTGTGGGAACATACAAATCTCCTCCCATTGTTAGTTTCAAGATCTCAAAATTGAAAATTTATCAATAGGTTTGGAACACAGAGTTTTCCATTTGTATCCCAGAATGGATCATATACCATCTCCCACCTCCTCTTTTTGTTTTTAAATTTCTTTATGTTGTTTTGACCTATAGATGCCCATTAAGTAAGTTTATTACACATACCTATAGGAGACATGTAAGCGTGTAAATTTTCATTTTTAAATTATTTATTTCCAATTTTCAGTTGATATGCTTTACTTATTTGGGAAGTAAAATTTAAAAGGGAGGAGAAATTAGTTCTAATGTTCTACCCAACAGGACTTGCTAGAGTTTACAATTTATTATATGTTTTGTAAACAATTAGAAGAAATCAAGTTCCAAACACCAAGAAGTAGTAAATATTTCAAGAACTGAAAGTGCTAATTACTGTTATCTGATTGTTACACATTCATTGTTTTCATGCACCACATTAATATTATGTACTACAGTTGTCCAAATATGTACCACTGTGAGTCAATGGAAGATAAAAGGTGCTAGCATAAAAATGTATAAAGGGGCAAAATTTTATGGTGCACGCCTTTAATCCTAGCACTCGGGAGGCAGAGGCAGGTGGATCTTTGTGAGTTCAAGGCCAGCCTGGTCTACAGAGTGAGTTCCAGGACAGCTGGGACTACAGGGAGACCCTGTCTCGAAAAGACCAAAAAAAAATTTAGGCTTCGAGAAAGAATGGCTCAGATTCTAACTTTATTTTGTGCATGGATACCAATTACAGATCAGTCAGAAATAAAGGCCTAGAAGGAGAAAAGTCCTCAAATATAGCCAAAATGGTATATTGAAACTTAAAAAATTATTTTATCTGTATTATTAACTTCCAAAAGGGATGACCTGCATCCTTGTGTTGTCCATTTTCTGGCTTAGAACAATAAGGAGTTTGGTCTACCCAAACCAGCACAGTGTGACCAAATCCCAGTGTAGTCAGGAATGTCTCATTAGGACAGAAAAAGCATCATTCTGTCTTCTTTATTATTAAATAAATATGACCTAATATTAATAGGAATGAGTTCTATTATAATAGTAATACAAAACTTATTGATCCAGTAACCTAGGTGTCTAAATATGGAACTTCTTACTTATCTTGATTGACAGCTTTTAATAAATCCCTGGCTTTCTATACCTCTCAACTGTCCTGTGCCATAGTTTTATACCATCTGTTATATATTTCCTGGGTTACAACTGCATGCCAAATTACCATCTCATGTATGAGTCCTTATATTGTGACAAATTACTATGCAATGATTCAATTTCCATTCATAATCCAGAAAGTATGTTCTGCACAGAGATAAATTACGGATTACCACGTAACAATTTGTTAATTTTATTACAGCATCTGGCTTTGTTGTTACTGTTACTATGGGAATGCTGCTACAAAATTTACTTCAAATTTGGAGACATGTGATATTATTTTAAATATACATTTTTGAAAAAGATCTGTATCTTTTCATATGTTGAAGAAAAATTTGGAGTAAATTGTCTGTAACAAACATTGGATAAATGCTAGAAAAGCAAACAAAAATTTTGGCTGGTTAAATAAATTTTCTGGGGAACTACAAGGAATGACCACAAGAACAAAGGATTTCAGAGAAACACTTTTTAGCTAAGCAGGAATTAATTTACCTTCCATATCAAATGCCAACTCTTTTTCTTGTTTTTGTTGTTTTGAGACAAGGCCTCACTAGGTAGCCCTGACTGGACTGGAACTTGCTGTGTAAACCAGGCTGGCCTCGAACTCACAGAGATCCATCTGCCCATGCTTTGTGAGTGCCAGAATTAAAGATGTGTGTCACCACACCAGGCAAATACCAACTCTCTCTCTCTCTCTCTCTCTCTCTCTCTCTCTCTCTCTCTCTCTCTTTTTGAGAAAAGGTCTCCCTTTACTCTCAGCTAGCCTGGCACTCACTATGTAGACCAGGCTGTCTTTGAACTCACAGAAATCTGCCTGCCCCTGCCTCCCGAGTGTTAGGATTAAAGGCCTGAGCCATAATGCCCAGAAAAGACGGTTCTTAGTGAGTGCTGGGAATCAAACCCGGGTCCTCTGCAAGAGCAGTCGGTGCTCTTAACCACTGAGCCATCTCTCAGGCCCAAATGGCAACTCTTCAAGAACAAGTTGATGAGGCAGGGAGTCGCCTTAGCCTTCAAGCTGACGACCTGAGTTTGGTCCTTGCCATTCATGTAGTGGAAGGAGAGAACTGATTCCTCAGGCTGTCCATGCGCCTTCTTGCAAACAAATTTTTTAAAAAGAACAACTTGACTCCAGCCATTCAGAAGCTCCTAGCCTTGTGTGGAGTTGGTTCCTTTGCAGTTGAATATTTATTATAAAGCAATATTTCCAGTTTTTGTTCTTTCCAAGTTGTGTGACAGTGGCTGAACGGCCCAAATTTTGTAGTAAAACAAATATAGCAATGTGAAACCTACCCTACCTTAGGGGAATCAAGCACTAGAAGATGGAGAGAGAAGCTGCTGGGCACCTGCTATTTTGTGTGTGAACCCCCCCCCTCCCGCCAAGATCTTTAACAGACATAGTTGGGTCAATTTGCTTCATTGAGATCTTTAACAGACAGGGTTGGGTCAAGAAGCTTCATGAAGCATGCTGGGATTAGACTTAGGCCTTTTGGACAAATATTAGTCAGGCTGAAAACTTAGTTGTTTTTGATGGGAACTGCTACCAGCCTGTAGTCCACAAAGGCAATGAAAACACATAGCCTAGAGATATCTTCAGATATAAAAATAAATTCCTGAAAGCCAAAGGTTTGAGATGAAAATACAAACATCACTTGAACTGTACTCAGACAAAGCTTTTTTTTTTTTTTTTGAAATAAACTTTTAAACATACAGAGGTTATTTGAAGATAAAAGTAGAGTTGTTTATGAGCCAAGGATGAAAGTGTGCTGGGGACCACAGGTATTTTGCAATAGACACCTAGAGATCTCATTAGAATTTGAAAGCACCTTGAAGAAAGAAGTTCATTTGAAGTGAGAGGGTTTGGCTGAGCATGAGTTGGACTAGTCCCACCTGGAAGCCAGGATCTGAGGGAGGAGAGGGAGCTGGCTGTGTAGACCCAGGGAGTCAGCCCTGAGCTCTAGCCTCATTACTGCTTCTTATTAGAGGAATTTGAAAGTGCGAATATGCGAAAGGTAATGCAACTGTCTTTTAAAAATCTTTCACATGTCCTTGGCATATTCTTAGACATTAGAAAGATGTGTGTGTGTGTGTGTGTGTGTGTGTGTGTGTCACAATCAGAAAGGTGCACAGATCAGTGATAGAATATCCAGTCTGACATGTTTGTTGGGTTGTGGGTCATCTTGGTTCCACCCTGGGTAAATTCTTTCTTATGTCTGATGGACTTGTTGATTCCTGCGGGAATGAAGACCATATTTTACTAAGCATAGTTGATGTTATTTGGCTTTCTTCTTATAGATAGTGCATAAGGTGTCCTTAAAATAGGATCACTTAAAAAAGGCCATGTAACTGAAAAAGATGCTGAAATAAAGTTAACTCCAAAAATGAAATGGGAAATGGAAAAAAAACAAAACAAAACCCAGGTAAGATCAAAGTTTTTACTTCAAAGAAATTATTTGGAACAAACTATTGACATTGTATTCGTTTTATTGTGTTTTCCTTTGGTGGTTATTGGAAATCCCACTTAGAGCCTCTGGCTAGACAAGTGCTATATGACTAATTGGCACTTGGACTGTTGACATGATCTACTGAGAAAATTTGTTTGAATTGTTCGGAGAGTTAATATTGACATACAAAAACTATTGCTAACAAAAGCACATTTCAAGTAATTTCTATTATTTTTCTTCACGTTTAAATGAACAAATTTGATGATCAAACTGCAATTAAATATGAAATGATACAAAGAAATCCAACAACTAAGGAATCAACTGTCAGGTGAGGAAGAAATAGAAAAAGTCACTATGAAATATAAACTTCACAGCTGTTCTCAAATGTTTCTATGACTGCACAGTTCCGTGTTTTAGGAGATGTAATTTTATAAAATATGATAGCTGATTCTGTCAGTAGGACAAATCTAGTTTTGAATTAAAAGATGAGAATACTACCACATTATATAAGGAAAAAGAAACCTAAGGCAAAGATTAAAGATAGAACATTGTTTAGCAGCTGAATAATATGCTCTAATCAAAGAGAGATACTACAGCCAAATGAGGCTTGTGTCACAAATCTACTTAGTAGATTATTAGCAAGAAAGAAAATAACAGCCCTTATAATTATCTCAATGGTCCTATGGAAGAATTTTGATAAAATATCCCATATTTTCTTGATTAAATTGATGGAGTGAACAAAATGACTTTTAATTACATCTATGTTAAGTGGAGAAACATGTTCTTTTCAGAAATACTAAAATTGCTTCCTTAAACCAAGAGTAGAATGAGGATGAGCCCAAGTATCATTGCTATTTAATGTAACACTTGAAATGTTGGCAATAGCTATATGGGAGGAAAAGAGAATCAAGTATAAAAACATGAATGAAAATATTTTAGGATTAATATTCTTAGTAAAAACACATATATAAATGAGAAAAACTAAAGAAATTATATAAAGAAATCAACACTTTTAGAATTAACAAATTAATATTGCAAAATTTCTACTTAGCTATTTCTTATTTCATATGTAAAAATAAAAATGTTCGAAACCCCAGTGTGGAGCACAAGGGCAGAACTGATGGTGGTTTGGGCTTGCCAAGGAGGAGCCTTCAAACATGACATCTTTCAGCCTAATTAAAAAAAAAAGAAATCATAAGTTGAAGATGCTAAAAGATATATGTGGCATGCATATATGCATATTTTGGAGTGCTGCATATTGGAAGGACTAACAACAGCAACAACAACAACAACAGCAACAACAAAAAGACTGGGTCAAAGAACTGTCTGAAAGGGTGAACTTCTGCTCAAAACAGTAAACTTCTGAATCAAGAATTTTGAGAGAGACTGATAAAAAGATGAAAAACATGTTTGGCAGAATGTGTGAACTCTGGTGGGGTGGGGGGCAAGGGGTGGGGCATGGGTCTAGATTTGATTTGAACTTTGGTACGAAATGCACAAAAGCTCCAATAAAAATAGGCTTTGAAAAAAATAGTTCAGTATATGGAACCTAAGAGACTTCTTTAAAAAGTTCCTAGAGCCACTGGGGCTGGAGAAATAGCCTAGCGGTTAAGAGCACCGACGCTCTTGCAGAGGACCCGGGTTCGATCCCCAGCACCCACATGGCGGCTAAGAACCGTCTGTAACTCTAATTCCAGGAGAACTCCAGTTCCAGGGGAATCCGAGACCCTCTTCTGACCTCCGNAAAAAAAAAAAAAAAAAAAAAAAAAATTCCTAGAGCCACAATGAGAAAGGAAAATAGCCGAACTGATGGTCTAGAGGCCAGATGGAAAAGTCCTTCAGCTCCATCTGAAAAGAGGTTATTTATTTATTTTTATTTTATGTGTTTGAATGTTTTGCATGTATGTAAAGGTACCACATGTGTGTAGTGCCTGCAGAGATCAGAAGAGGGCATCAGATCTCCTGGAACTGGAGTTATGAACAGTTGTCAACAACCAGGTGGGTGCTGGGAACATAACCTGGGTCCTCTGTAAGAGCAGTAAGCACTCTTAACTACTACTGAGCCATCTCTCCAGCCCAAGCTCCACCTCCTGAAAGTACTCACACATTCTTTTCATTTAAATAGATTTTCCTCATTATGCACTTTCATTTAAAGTGATTTTACATCATCTATTTTTTTTTGAATAGAAATAACAGAACTTGTATTATGTATTTCAAGTTACAAGTTGCACAATCCTTTAGTATGTATGTGTGAGGCCGTGGGAGCACAGTGGTCCAGCAGAAGTCAGATCAGACCCCTCTCTTCTTAAATCCCCCCAGTAGCCTTCTATCATACTTGGAATGAAAACCCCTTCCTTCCTTCTCTGACCTCACTTGTTCAGACTTTCATCCCTTTAATTTACTCTACTCCAGATTGTCTTCCTTTGGTGCTACAAATAACAGTTGTTTCTACCTTTCCACTTTTTTCTGTGCTGTTTCCCCAGAACCATTAAGGGGCTGGTTGCCTCTTTGTCAGTCTCAACTCAGATGCCACCTTTCAGATGTTCCTTCCTGAGCACAAGTGTCACTCTCCCTCCTGCCCAGTCCCTTCCTAGCATTTTATTGATTGTTCCATTTCTGCTTTGTTCTTATTGTCACATAAATTCCTTATTTGATTATTTCTCTTCCCTTTAACTACGCTGTATGCCAATTGCTGTACACCTGTCCCTAGAAATGAGCTCAACATTTAGCAAGTGCTTAATAAATATTTGTCGAAGGAATAAATTAACACATTTGATAATGTCTTGAGTTTTTAATGGAAATCCTTGCCCTTTCTAACCTCATTTCTATGTATTCTTCCTATGCAATTTTACCTACTTCTATGGTTTATTGTACCTTTTCCACTATTTTCCTCTAGTCCAGACCTTTGTTATTACCTCTCTTATTATTGCCAAGTTAATTATAACTTCTATAACCAAAGGCACTCTTAATCTTTGAGCGTTAAGAGCCAAAGATGCACGTATTCATGTGATAAATTATTAATACATTTAAACATTATTTTTAAAGAGATAAAAAACCCTATTTGAAATACATGACTTTACATTTTAGTGAAAAATTGGAAGACCAAGATAATGATCACCAAAAGTCAGAGCTAGCTTGTGATACATCTCAGAATTCTCAGGGTATATTTTCCTTACTACATTATAGCTATTTGCAAATTTAGATACTACCTCTCCCTTTGGCAAATGTAATATATGTATATATTAACACATGGATAAATAATTTGTATATCATAACATTCATTCTTTAAAAATATAAAATTTGACTTCAAAGTAAAACTAATCAGAAGAGATGAAGAGGGTCACTACATTCGTATCAAAGGATCAATCAACCATGAAGATTTCACAAATATATATATATATACATATATATATATATATCAAACTCTGGTGCACTGAACTTCATAAACACAATTCTGCAGGACTTCATGGCACAGATTACTTCCAGCACACCAATGGTGGGAGACTTCAATACCCCTCTGAGCCCACTGGATAGGTCAACTGGTCAAAGAATAAACAGAGAGACATCTGAACTGAACAATATGATAGACCAAATGGACCTAATAGACATCTACTGAATATTCCACCCAAACACCAAAAAATATACTTTCTACTCAGAACCCCACGGAACATTCTCCAAAATTGAACATATACTGGGATATAGAGCAAACCTCAAAAAATACAAAAAAAAAAAGAAATAATTCCATGAATTCTATCAGACCACAGTGGAATAAAGCTTAATATCAACACAAGAAAGAGCCCTACTATCTACTATCTACAAGAACTCATGGAGCCTAAACAACACACTCCTGAATAACAAATTGGGCAAAGCAGAAATAAAGAAATAAAAGCATTCCTGACACTAAATGAAAAGGACGATACAACACAACAAAACCTATGGGATGCTTTAAAAGCAGTCCTAAGAGGGAAATTTATAGTCCTAAGTGCCTACATTAAAAAAAAAAAACAGAAAGAGCACAAATAAACGACATAAGACTGCAGCTAAAAACACTAGAAAGACACCAAATGAATCCTAAACCCAACAGATAGGAAGAAGTAACAAAAGTCAGGGTGGAAATCAATGAAATAAAAACAAAGAAAACAATACAAAGAATCAATGAATCCAAAAGCTGGTTCTTTGAAAGGATAAACAAGATACATAAACCTATAGCCCAGCTGACCAAAAGAAAAAAAAGAGCAACTCCAAATCAATAAAATTAGAGATGAAAAGGGAAACATCACAACAGATAATGAAAAGATCCAGACAATCATATGAGAATTCTTTAAAAACTTATAATCTACAAAATTCGAAAACCTAAGAAAAATGAATGAATATCTGAAATCATGGAATTCAGCAAAGCTCAACTAAGAAGAGATTAACAGCTTAAACAGACCCATAATATATGAGGAAATTGAAACTGTAATAAAAAACCTCCCAACTAAAAAAAGCCCAAGTCCAGATGGATTCACAGCAGAATTCTATAAGACATTTACAGAGGACTTGTAACCATTATTACTCACATTATTCAAAAGGATAGAAACAGAGGGAAATCTCCCAAATTCCTTCAATCTTACTGTCAAAATGTGAATCCTTAAACAACATGTTTTGGAATTAACCTATAGTTTATTTTCAGACTTTATAATTTTGGCATATGTGTGGCATATATATATATATATATANATAAATAGCTTTTGAGACCCTGTCTCAAAAAGACCAAAAAAAAAAAAGCTAAAGTTAGGAAAAGGAGAAGGAAGAAAAAGAGGAAAAAGTTGGAGCTGGGAGGGGCAATGGGGAGGGAACAAGAAGAATCTGCAGAATCTGCAGAATCTGCTTTTTTTTTTATGTGTATGACTATGTACTGCCTGCATGTATGTTGTGCAATGCCAAGGAGGTCAGAAGAGGACGTCGGATTCCCCTGGAACTGGAGTTAAAGACGGTGCTTAGAGGGTACTGGGAATCAAACCCGGATCCTCTGCAAGAGCAGCCCGTGCTCTTAACCGCTGAGCAATCTCTTCAGCCTCAAACTGCCCTGAATTAAACTACTGTCTTCTCCCTGCCTTGTCATAGTAAATGCTGCCCAGAAGCCAAGTCGGAAACAGGAGCCCCTCAGCATTTTTCCCTCCCCCGATGTCCTAGACCTAAATGTTCCCATGGATACTCCTTATTCTAAATCTGGATGACCTCCACAACCCTCTGAAGGGTCTCTTCCCTCCTTCATCTAGCCTCACTAGAGGCTGCAGTAGATACCTGCATACATGCAATGAAAAGATTCAAATACAAGCCAGCTGGGTGTGGTGATGAAAGCCTTAAATTCCAGCACCTAGGAGTTAGAGATTGAAGCCAATCTGGTCTGCATAGCCCCAGCTTGCCTGGAACTCACTATGGAGACCAGGCTGGCCTTGAACTCGCAAAGATTTACCTGTCTCTGCCTCCCAGTGCTAGGATTAAAAGCATTTGCCACCGTACTTGGCATAATAATAATAATAATATTTTTTCACAAACAAGAACAAAAACTCTTCAGCATCCCCTCTTATCACCCCCACGTCCCTATATCCCCCTATGTCCATCTGCTATTCCAAAGTCCTAGAACACTCTTCTGTAGATGCCTGTGTAAATCCTACTAAGCTGTGAAGGAATTCCCTCAGAATGCCTTTTTTTTTGGTCTTTTGGAGACAGGGTCTTTCTGTAGCCCAGCTGTCCTGTCCTGGAACTCACTCTGTAGACCAGGCTGTCCTTGAACTCACAGAGATCCACCTGCCTCTGCCTCCCAAGCGCCCACTGCCTTTTCTACAATTATCCCTGCCCTTGGGTAGCAGAAGCTTGATATAGGTGTCCTATTCAGGAAAAAGCACTCTGCAGACTCTTGTTCTCTGCACACTGAGTAGTAGGGGTTTCTGTGTTAATCACCATCCTTTGCATAAAAAAACTTCTCTGATGAGAGGTGAGGGATGCATTAATTCTGCTAAGATGAGGTGTATGCAGATCCAGGATGAGATGGGATTCCTGTGACCCAGGAAAGTCTGAGGATGGCAGGGTACTACAGAGCCTCAGGGACCTAGCTCCAAGCCTCAAGTCTGGGGAAGGGAAGTTATCACAGAGACCCAGGCAGGGCTGAGAGCTGGAATGGTGGGGATTGACTCAGTCTGCCAAGAAGTGCATTCAGATCTGGGATGGGATAGGATCCCTCCATTTCCAATTTTTGACAGTGTGCTTTTTGTTATAAATTAAATGGGGTGGATTAAAAAAACTCTCTGAAAATTATGAGCAAGATTAACTTTGCTTTTACTTTCGTCTCTGAAGCAAAGTAGGAAGGGTAGGGCTCTAAATCCATAGCTCTCTGAGCACGGGCTGCTAGAAATGATTTCTTTCAGGCTTTAAAAGCACTGTGGGGCTGCCATAGTTCTATGGCAGAACACTCAGTTGACATGAACAAAGCCCTGGATTCAACACTCAACACAGGAGACAAAAAAAAAAGAATGGAAGAAAGGAAATAAATTAGTTCATTTTGGCTCCCTTGTTGAAAAAAAAAACTAAAAACGGTGAAAATAATTTTATGATTCATATACACAGTAATTCTATGCTAATTAAAGTTAAGGAAATTTATTAGCAAAATTTCAAAAGAATCTCTTAAAAGAAGACTTGTTTTATGTGATTTTTTTAACATGTGATAATTAGGCTCAGTGGTTAAGAGGTTAAGAGCATTGGCTCTTCTTGCAGAAGACTCAGTTTAATTCCCAGCACCCGTGTGGTGGCTAGCAACCTACCTAACTCCAGTTCCAAGAATTCCCCTTCTGACTTCTTCGAGCATTGCCTGACACAGGTGTACTTACATACATGTGAGCAATACACTCATAAACAAAGTAAATAAATAAAATATTTTTGAAAAAGTAAAAAAAAAAAGTAAGTGATAGTCATTAAGATGTCATGTAATTTTTAGTTCTTATATGTGGAGCTTTAAAATGATTAGTCATGGCCGAGATGGAGCTAGTGATCCCAGTACACAAAAAGCTGAGATGGAGCTGGGATCCCAGAACTTTTTGGAGAAAAAAAAAATTAAAAGGAACGACAGCAACAAAAAACTTGCTCAAAGAACTTACCCAAACAGTAAACTTCTGCATCAAAAAAGTTTAAAAAAAAAAAAAAAAGGACTTGAGAAAAAGATACAAGACAGGACTTAACATGTAAGGGAGAATGCATGAGTAGGGGGTGGGGCATGGAAGGGGGGGACAGGCAGAAAAAATAAAAGTAAAGTGAAAAAAAATGATTAGTCACAGTCTTAAACCCACCCACCCACCTACCAACCACAAACAAACAGAACAAATTGAAAAGCAATCACTTTTCTTTAACTCTGCTCAGAGAACTGTGGTCACAGGGCAAACTGCCACCCTTTGACCTGGGATACAGGCAAATTCACAGTAATAGCTGAGATCTGTTTTCTGGAGTTGAAAGCTTCAATACTAATTTTCGGAAATCACTGATGGATTAATGATCGGTGGTGAGAGTCAGACATACCTGATGCTGCACTGACTTAGCCTCTTAGGAGCTGAACTGTTCCTGTTGTCTTGAAGGAGCACGGAGGAGAGGAAGGATTTAGTCTGGATCATGATTTGAGAGTGTGATCATGGCATTGTAGTCATGGAAAATAATCACATAAATAGACTATCACTTGTCATTGGGGGATTTAAAATGAAGACACAAATGAAGTAACACTGTACAAAACAATCTCCCGATCTGGCAATAGTAGTTGTTGTTAAAGATATAGAAGAATGACCTACATGCAGACAGTACACTAATACACATAAAAAATAATAAATAAATAAATTAAAAGATATAGAAGAAAAGAACTCTCATTCATCACCGATGAGAATGAAAAATGGCACAACTACTAGGAAGACCATTTAACATTCTCTCTTTTTTATGTTTGTATGTGTATAAATGTACTGTCTGCATGTAGGTTTGTGCACCCGTGTTGTTCAATGCTGCAGTGGTCCGAAGAGGGTGTCAGACTCCCCTGGAACTGGAGTTAAAGATGGTTTTCAGCCACCATGTGGGTGCTGGGGATTGAACTCTGGTCCTCTGCAAGAGCAGTAGGCACTCTTAACTGCTAGGCCATGTCCCCAGCCCCTTAACATTCTCTAATGAAACTAACCTATGTTACCACGAAAGCCAGAAACTGTGCTCCTAGGTATTTACCCATCTGCCTTCAAATTACATCCACACAAACACCTGGATGCAAATTTCTAGAGAGGTTTTATTCATAATTGCCCAATGCCCTCCAATATGTGAATAGATAAATGAACTATAGCAGACTCAATTCATAGAGTAGAACATTGTTCAGTAATGAAAAAATAATCTTATCAAATCATAGATAGTCTTGGGATGAATGTTAAATACATGTTTCTAAGTGAAAGAAGGCTAATCTTAAAATCATATATTCTGTATAATTTTAATAGTTTAACGTTCTGGAAAAGACACAATTATGTTGGTGAAAAGTTTGGTAGTACTTAGGGAGGTTTGGCTAATAGTATAGATGATTTCTTCAGACAAGCACATTATTTTCTGTTACTGTAATTCTGTACATGTAGCCATGGACATTTGTCATAGCCTATTGAACTTCGTAGCATGAAGCTTGAACCTTACTATATGCAAATTAAAAAAATCTCTCTGGGAGGTTGAAGAATCCCAGGATGAAACACAGAGTATAACAAAACAATCTGATGGTATTACAAATGTTTGAAGGAAATTCACTTGAAGTGTTATTGGAAAGAAGACTTAGTGCCTAAGTAATGGAAATGAAAGGAGCCTGAAAGATTTTTAAAAGCAAAGGGAGCACTACATCATCACTGTGGTTGGAAAAGTTGTTTCTCACGAGGTGTTGGTGAAATGTTCTGATACTGCTATACATGTATACTGGAAATGATCAGTTAATTAAATGGATGGCTGGTTGAGGAACTGTGTGTTCACTGTGAGAATAGAAGTATATTCAAAATTAAGAAGAAATTTGAATGATCCACATGGGTAATGGAGTAGAGTTCATAGCATCAATAAGAACTCATGCTTCACTTTCTATGGATACAGATGGTTGCATTTAGAAGTGTTTATAGCTATGTACATACAAGCGCATGAATTACTTTATATAAAATAATTATTAACTTGGATGAGAGGCCCTAGACATTGGCATTCCAATAGTAATGAATATATTTATAGCCCAGATCTTGGTTTCTAATACCATTCTCCAGTAAAAGGAATAACTAAGGAAGAATGTCTAAAAAATGAGCCTGCAACATCTGTAAAGATACTGTAGCGCTCCAAAAAAAGAAACAAATACAACCCATGTCAGTAGAGAAATACTGAAAGGGTCCATGGGGGAAAAAAAAAAAAAACCTCTCTCAATGATCAAAGATAGAATAATTTGAGCAACAAAATAAATTAGCAGATTTCATTACAATCCAAATTATTCAATAAATATTTAAATAACTGTAATAAATACATAAACGAAGGTAGGAGAATTCCAAATAATGAATGCAGATAGTTCTTCCTCAAAGAGGGGAGCATAAATCCCACTTATCCGTGTGGACACTTGTGGGATAATTGAAATTTTCCTTTGAATGGATTTTTCCTGCACATCAGACGCCTTTGTAGAGGGTGCTACTGAAGGAGAGGTGAGCTACGGATCCTGTGACCCCTTCCAACCAGTTTACATAAGGGGAGGAGCTTGAAAAGCCAGGAGCTCTGCAAGCATGGTGCTCTCTGGGATCCCTCTGGCGCCATGGTGTATGGGACTGCTGAGAATCCTGGCTCAGTATGGACATGAAGAGGTCACCAGGGGACCCTGTAAGTGGAGGCTTCCCCCATTCGCTGACAATTCCCTAACTAGCTTCTGTTCCTTGGTCTGTTTCTCTGGGTCAGAAGCAGAGCAGGGGAGGAAGCGGAGTGCCAAAATGGCTGCCAGTGTGTATGTGATCCTGGGAAGCGAAAATTTACCGAGACAACTCTGCATGGTGACTTCTTCCTTCAAAGTGCAAAATGGAAACCAGGAGTGTGGGGAACAGTGATCCTGCTGTGGTGATTGGGGACCCACACTGTCTCATTCAGTGATCAAGGTGATGAGCAGTAATGTTTCATATTGATAGTATATACCGTCGGTATGTGATCAAAATGGCCTTCTTTTATTTCTGTGGCTCTCCCCTAAATCTCCAACCCTACTCTAGTTATGTGAGAAAAACTAGATAAATCCTGAATAAGTGTGGCTTAAACAACAGAACTTCATTTTCTCACCCTTTGGGAACTTTGAGGTCAGGGTGTGATGACTCTGGTGTAGACCTCCTTCCTGGCTTGTTTCTTTCTTGTCATCCCACGGGTGACAAGAATGTTGGTGTCTCTTTTTTTATAAAAGGACCAGCACTATCATTTTAGGACTCTAACTTAACCTTTATCACTTTTACATATATCTTGTTTCCAAATAAGTTACATTGAGAGAGGAGTTCTGAGCATCAACATGTGAATTTGGAGTCTATCAGATCATTCTGTAAGTGTTCTGACCAACACTTAAAAGTGTCAATGTCGGGCTGGAGAGATGGCCTAGCGGTTAAGAGCACCGACTGCTCTTGCAGAGGACCCGGGTTCGATCCCCAGCACCCACATGGCGGCTGAGAACCGTCTGTAACTCCAATTCCAGGAGAACTCCAGTTCCAGGGGAATCCGAGACCCTCTTCTGACCTCTGCGGCATTGCACAACACGGGTGCACAAACCTACATGCAGACAGTACATGCATACACATACAAAAATAAATTTAAAAAAATTAAAAAAAAGTGTCAATGTCACTGAAAACAAGCCAAGTCTGGTAAGTGTTACAATCAAAGGGAACCTAAGGAAACAAGATGATTATTATTGGTTGGATTTGGAATGTCCCTCAAGGGGATATGTTTTGAAGAGTTCATCTCCAGATTGTGACACTATAGTGAGGTGGAAGAAACTTCAGGTGGTGAGGTTTAATTGTAGGAGTAGGTCATGCCTTTCAAGAGTCCTAGGACTCTAGCCTTTTCCTCTGTTTGCTTCCCAGCAGCCCTTTCTGTTTCCAATTTCTCCAGGCCTCATTTTATATTTCTATTTTCACGTTCTATTATGCATCTGTTATATAGTGTGAATCATATGTAAACTTGTCCTATTACTTTTTGGAACAAATTAGAAACTTTATAATTATAAAATGAATTCCTAGATGTGAGGAAATTGATGATATCATCACAGATATTGTGGAAGGTTTGATATGGGTCTGCTTTCTCCCAACCAAACCGAAGGTATTTTTCTCCCTTAATAAGCCAATGTATTAGTTAGTTTTTATTGCTTTGATAAAACGCTATGACCAAAAGGCAACTTACAGAAGAAAGAGTTTATTTTGGCTTATGGTTCCAGAGGGGGGAATCTATAACAGGAGGGGAGACATCACAGCTGCTGTAGCAGGAAGCTGAAAGGTCACATCTCCATCCACATGTAGGAAGCAGAGACAGTGACCCGAAAGTGGGGCAAGGCTATAAACTCTCAGCAAGGCTATAAACTCTCCGGCTATAAAGTCCTCCCGCAATGAATGCTGCACCTCCTAAAGGTTCCAAAACACTCCCAAACAGCTCCAGCAACTGGAGACTAAGTGCCCAAATACCTGAGCCTATGGGAGACATTTGTCATTGAAACCACCATACATACTGCTTTAAACAGACAGAGACCATCTCTCTTTGACTGACTTGAGTCCTCAGTTGCTTTTGGGCTTCTGGTCGACTCTGTCCCTTTCAGTTTTGTACCTGGCTAGCTGTCTTTCCGGCAAAGCTTCTCTCTGTCTCTTCATCATAGTTTCTGAGTTGAGCTGTTTGTATAGTCTCCGTGGCCTTCTCTAGGGGATCTGCCTAAGTACCACCCCTCCAGGAGGCTGTGGAAGGGTCTCCAGGGTCACCTCCATATTTATAGGTCTAACCCTCACACAAGGAATTTTAAATGTAGACTTCTAAAAAAGTTCTGCATAACAAATAACAATGGGACAGCATTTCAAAGAAAACAACAGAATGGCAAAGTAACAGCTACAATTTGATACATATACATGTAGAAGAAAAATATAATTTTATTAAATGATATAAAATATGTGTTGATGTAACTATATTAAACTTATATTAAGAGCCAATTCATTATTAAGATAAGACAGTATTTTCACTTATAAGAACAGTGAAGAAAGAAATTTGCATATGACAAAATCTAGTGTTGTTAAATATTGAGGATTTTGAGCCAGGCTTGGTGGCACATGCCTTTAATCCTAGCACTTGGGAGGCAGAGGCAGGTGGATATCTGAGTTCAAAGCCAGCCTGGTCTACATAGTGAGCTCCAGGCCAGCTGGGACTAAAGGGAGACCCTGTCTCAAAAAGACAAAAAAAAAAAAAAAAAAGAGTTGAGGATTTGAATTCTATGTTATTTCCTATGGTACTGAGGATTGAACCCTGGGTCTTCTGCATGCTAGTCAAAATTTCTACTGATGAGCTGTATTCCCAGCATTTTTTTTTATTTAAAATTTATTTTATTATTATTATTATTATTATTATTATTATTATTGGTCTTTTTGGAACAGGCTATCCCTGTAGCCCCAGCTGGCCTGGAACTCACTCTGTAGACCAGGCTGGCCTTGAACTCACAAAGATCCACCTGCCTCTGCCTCCCAAGTGCTGGGATTAAAGGTGTGTGCCACCACACCTGGCTTAAAGACAGTTCTTTTTTTCATTTAATTTAATTTTATTTTATTATTTTTTATGTGTCTGAATATACTGTCTGCATGTAGGTTAGTGCACCTGTGTCATGCAATGCTGCAGAGGTCAGAAGAGGGCGTTGGATTCCCCTGGAACCGGAGTTAAAGACAGTTTTTAGTTGCCATGTGGGTGCTGGGGATCAAACCCAGGTCCTCTGTAAGAGCAGTCAGTGCTCTTAACCACTGAGCCGTCACCCCAGCCCCCCACCCCCCAGCATTTTTTTTAACTTTCTTTTGAGACAGAGTCTTACCAAGCAGGCTGGCCTTAACCTCATTCTGTAGTCCAGGGAGGCCTTAACTTCATTCTGTAGTCCAGGGAGGCCTTAACCTCATTCTGTAGTCTAGGGAGTCCTTAACCTCATTCTGTAGTCCAGGGAGGCCTTAACCTCATTCTGTAGTCCAGGGAGGCCTTAACCTCATTCTGTGGTCCAGGGAGGCCTTAACCTCATTCTGTAGTCCAAGGAGGCCTTGTACCCATGATCCTCCTGTCTCAGCCTCCAGAGTAGCTGGGATCACAGGTCTATACCATGAACTGGCTTAATGATTTGAATTATGGCGCAGCGTTTGCATACCATTTTGTTTATGTTTAAATACCACGCATCAGTAATTACAGTAGAGTACTATGACAGTGAGCTATGCTGAAGGTACAGGTATATGCTGTTGCAGCACTAGAAACTGCAGTGAGGTCTGGACCAGGCTCAAGGGGTCATGGAGGAGAAGGGGTGGGAAAGGTTAGGGGTTATGCTTCCTCCTGAGTTTCTCTGTGTGTGCATGTGTGTTAATACACATGTGTGTGCATATATTTTAATTTGGGTCTCAGTCAAGATCTGATTAAGACAAGGGTTTAAAAAAAACGAAAATGAACTTGGAGCTATTGTTCTAACACATCCCTAAAAGAGGGCAATGTAAACTATATTCCAATATTAAAAATAACTCGGCTTAAAGAGCAGAAAATAGGATACAACCCCAAAAGCAAAAAAAAGGAAAAAAAGCTAAGACCAAAGCTTCCCGAAGGAACAGCACATAACTACTCCATGACGCAGCAGGCAAGTAGGGGGCCTATTTAGGTACAAAAGAACACTAAATAAAATGAAGAGAAAGTAGAATACAAAACAGAACATTTGCATGATGCAATGACATAAAAATGTACTTATGGGTGGACAGTGACAGGATTTGGAGGATAGTTTAGAGAAATATAAATAGAACTTAATGCTCTTTGGTTTCTTTTTTTCTACAAAAGGGGTAAGTGTGGAGTTAAAAAACATTCTGTACATATCTAGGGGAGCTTGCATTCCTTGGACCAAACTTGTGAGGACAGATGATCCAATTAAAATGGTCATAACTTATTGGGGAGATACAAGGGGAAAATACACCTGTTTTTGGAAAATTCTATGAAACTAATAAATGCCTCTGAACATGTTGGTGGATTAGCCGAGCACTGTAGACCTGGTGCCTAGCACTTGTGAGTGAATGTCTGTTAATGAGATGCCTAAGCAACAAAGAGATGCATGCTCTTCCTGTGGGAGTCAGCATTTCAAAGTCAATGTGCAAACACACACAGATGTACATGCGATGGAGAGCACTTTTGCTTTTCTTTCCTGGTACGGTATTGACATTTTAGTCCTCAGTCTTTGTTTGGAGGTTGCTGGGCTCCAAGGTACTGTTGAGGACTATGATTTTAAGGTCTCCAGAGGGGCCCACATGGTGACAAGTGAATCCGACATCTGGAAATGTTAAGTATCACTGAAAGACTCAAATATCGAAAATTCTAATAAGGTAAAAGAATACTGCTGATGGAGGGTGAAATGAACTCTATTTTTGTGTGTATGTGTGTGCAGTGTAGGTATGTGGGTGCGTGTACGTGTGTGCACTTATCTGTGAAGGTCAGAGGACAGTTTCAGGTGTCATCAGAAATGTCATCTACTTCCTTTGAGACAAAGTCTCTCCAGAAATCACCAATTAGGCTAGACTGGCTTGCCAGTGAGTCCCAGGGATCCTCTGTCTATACCTCTCCAGCACTGGGATTATATGCATGCATGAGCATGCTTGCCCTTTTCTCATGAGTTGTGGGGCTTAAATTTAGAACCTTATGCTTGTAAGGCAAGCAACTTTACCTAGGAAGCCATGTCCTTTCTCTCCTTTTAACTAAAAGAGTCTAAAAGGCACTAGAACACAGGGTGACTTGACAGGGATCCAGGTGTGAAGGTTAGTTTTTAATTGTCAACTTGACCTAGACTCACCTGAGAAGAGAGCATCAGTGTATTAGTCAGGGTTCTCTAAAGAAACAGAAGCAACAGGATGAATATATAGCTATATACAATTTATTGATTTGCTCACATGACAGAGTTCAAGGAGTCCAACAGTAGCTGCACCACACTGGAAAGGCTGAGAATCCAGGGAACTGCTCAGTCCGCAAGGCTGGATGTCTCAGTAGTCCCAATCTAGTGCT
>VZQC01005655.1:2107553-2276105 GCA_009823505.1 Rhizomys pruinosus | reverse complement strand
TGAAAAGGATTATTCTCTATTCAGAACCAAATATAATACTAAAGTCTCCTTAAGCTATGCACTTAAGCAAAATATATTAATACAGGAGCTCTGACATCAGCAATCGATTATTCTACCAAGGAGATGTTGGCCAGGGGACCCGAGCCCCCACAAAAGGTAAAGGCTCCTTGCCTCTAAACTGGGATACCTGCAAGAAGAGTGGTGATAAGGCCCTGCTGTCGAAGACCTGATGTTAACATGGGAAAGATGTATTGAGATCACACATGTACAGATGGCCTCTGGAATACCAGAGAGTGTTACCAAAGGCCACTAAACCAACAAAGCAAACATAAGTCTCTTTGAGTCAAGCAAGACTCCTCCATCAGCACCAGCTACACCTCACCTTCCTGGAAATACTGTGCAGCAGAGGCAGCCATATGCCTGTATATCCCAAATCTAATTGGCTATTGGCTCTCTCCTTGGAGGAATAACCCACAGCTGATGCCACAAGCTTACATCCTCTAATGGTTAGGAGATGTTATAAGCCACAGTAAGACCCTGCCATATTTAACAGAAAAAATGTAATTCATGGATTAACATACCACCCAAACATCTGTGTCTATACCAAAGTAACTACCATAACTATTAGTACTGTTTAAATACCTATATATCTAATTACTTGTGCTTCATTAGTAGGATCGAAAGGTTATTCCTGGATAAACTGTCAGCCCATGGAAGGAAACAGTCAGAATTGAGCAGAGTCCAAGACAACAGCTCCAGAGAAAGTAGATTGTTTTGCTTCTCATCCACCTGTGCTCCTTTTCTAAGCCTAGGGAACAATCTGCAGAAGCGGGGGTGTGGTAGAATGTAAGAGCTGCGATTGGGGTGAATGGTGAAACTACAGCAATATCATCTGGACACTCACTTGATCAACTTGATTGAACATACAAGCCCCCCCCCCCCACTGAATTGTGGGACTCATGGGCGTTGTGAGTTTGGGCACAACTGCCTGCAAATTGGTTTTACATGAAGGATGCTTGTACTCATAAATTATCACTTATTGCTAAAAAATAAAAAAAAAACTGAGAGAAAGATGCAGGACAGTTATGGCAGAATGCATGATCTAGGATGGGGTGGGGTGGGGTGGGGGAAGGGAAAGGGAAATATGCCTGAACTGAATTGGAAAATGATTTATGAAATACACAAAGCATCAATAAAAAATTAAATAATGAAAGAGGGGCAGAAATGTTAGTCTCTGGTTACAGATCAAGCTGTTTAAGAAGAGGGTAGGGAACAGTGTTTGCCTCTTCCCTCCTTTCTTAGTATGAACCAGCCTTTAAGTCTTTTCATTTTTCATTAGCATTCCAGAGTTATCCCATAATATGTGCCATGTGTCAAGACAAAAGTAATACTGGCCATTGCCAGTTATAATCACTTACTTACTGTGGCTTATGAGTATGAAGACCAAGAAGAATTATGTACTCTACTAAAGTATATCAAAGTAATTTTATTTGAAGACAACACCGAAACACATGAGTTTTCAGTCTTCACAGTTCACCATTTAGGCATCATGGCCTTTTGCTCACAACTTAAAAAACCCTTAAGTAGCTCTCCAACCAAGACCATCCAACCTCCATTGAATTCTTTGGCAATTCTGTCCCTGGCACACTTCAGTGCACAGATGCTCACCTGAGAAGAACATAACAAATCCATAACCAAGCATTTAAAGTGTAAAACAACTCTCTGAGTTAGAACCAAAACTTTCTCTGAAGCATTGAACAAAATCACACTGACTGCACTTATAATAAGGCAGACTCAGATCATTGCATACTTGACTTATGGAAGACTCTTTTCTTTCCCATTTTCTGCCATGTGTGAAAGAAAGAAGCTTCCCAATTCAGATTAAATCCTTCTTCCTGTACTCATCACTTCCTTCCATTATTCCTCTACTCCTCCTCAACTTCACTATCTCTGTGGGCCTTCATTCAATTGATTGTTGGTCCCCTCTCTACTGAGGATCAATGGGACGGAGCAAAAACCACTCTGGGAATGCGTCAGAGGGTGAAACTCAAAACTTTATTTTCCAGTATGGGGTATATAGGAAGCTTCTGCCAATCAGCACAGAGAGCATCAGAGCATATCCAGTCATTGAGAAGATCAACCTAATCATGCAGTTACATAGTCCTCAGCCCTACCAACATGCTTCTATAGTTGATTACACATTGTTTACAAGCCCAACTCAGGTGACAACTAATCAGGGCAAGGGGGCTGCATGCAGCTGTTGCCAAGAAGGCATCATGTTGATGGTCCAGAAAGAAGTTCAGCAACGTGGCTTACTAATCATGCCCAGGAGTGGCCTACATATCTCCCTTTTTTCTTTACTTATAAATCACCCCGAGGAGGGGATATATGGAGAACTGTCCTTAACATATTAGGTGCTTGAACAAGCCTAAGCATCTCCTCTCCAGTTGTCAGGGCCAGCTAGGCCTGTACAGGGGCCTGAGTGGGGACATGTTAATAGACAATTTCAGCCAACATGGCTATCTCTTGCCATTGTGCCCTTCCTTACCCTAGATCAAATCAACCTGATGCAACTGTGCAAGACCAGAACACAATTATAAGAATTTGAAGGGGTTGCTAAACTGAGAGTCCCATCATGGGCAGCATGGCTTCTAATAAGGTTGCATGAATGTCTAATTGAATCTCTAAATTTACGATGCCCAGCCTACAGCAGTGTTGAACCTTCCTGATGTCACAGATGACAGGCTATAGAGGGCTTGCACTTGAGCTATTTGGTTGGAAATAGTGACTCCAGCAGTCACAGCTGAGCAGATCAGCTCCTTTGGCTCTAGGCAGTAGGCCTGTAAGCTGGAGTCTAGCATCTGATTGATAGCCATCTAGAAAGAAAACATATTTCGCTTCTCAGAGGGTGGAGTTAGTAAAGCAGCTGGTGATATCTACAGGTACAAGAAAGAAGAAACCAAGGGGCAAGCAGATAGAGAAATGCGGCATTACTGGCATTTGACCTCTCATGGCAGAAGTTGATGGTGTAGGCCTCTTGGTGAAAGAAAGAATGGCCATACACATTGCAGGAGGTGCTGGAGGGTGACCCATCATTTGTTTTGTTTTACCTTATCTCATCAGCTTATTTCAGACAGGGTCCCCCAACAGCAGCTGTCTTGACACCCAATACATAGACCAGTCTGGCTTCAAACTCCCACAGAAGTCCACTGGCCTCTGCCTCCAAAGTGCTGGAACTAAATCCTATGTTAATAAGTTCATCTCAAAAGACAGTTTTAAAGCAGATAAAGATGAAGGGGGTGGTGAGGAAGGTCTTAAGAGCAAGGAAGAGGGGTCTCTAGGCCACCCTACCATGCCAGGAAGGGCCACCAGGTACTTAGTTAGTTTCCCAGCAGGTGGGGGCTCATCAGGGAGCCATTGCCTCCCCAGGCCAAGAAATGTTGGTCAGGGGTTGCCGATGGTGAGGAAAAGGACTCCTGCGAGGGAAAACCCCATGCAACCTGCATGTGGAGATGTCCTGCCTCAACCCATCCCTGGTCCCTTTGCTTACCAAGGAGGTGAGACCAGGAGGTATCAGGCTCCTCCAGAGGAGGCCAACAGGGCTCCAAGGAAGGATATGGAGATGAAGGGGGTGGGTGGAGGAGCACTCAAGGGCAGTGATTCCTTCCTTGCTGAGTCTGATATTGGTACAGCACACTTTCTGTTTCCTGGTCAGTCTGGAGCTGCACAGCAAGGAGAACTTGTCCTGTCAGCCAGCTCCGTAGGGGGATCACAGTTTCCTTTTGCCTTTGGGCCTGCATGCAGTCTGGGTGGCCTCCCACTCGAGATCCTGCTCCCCTTCCTCTTCATCCAACCAAGGGGGTTTTTCATAGCTCTGGGGCCTGACTTTCACTAACTTCCATGCCCTGCGACTGGAGCAGAGTAGGCAGGCAATTGCTCTGGGGGTCACTTGGTGTGCCAAGAAATTACCCATCAAGGCTCACCTACCCAAAACTCCAGGCTTGTGGTAGGTTTGAGGGTCCCTATTCAGGTGCCACGTGTGGGCCTTCATTCAACCGGCCACTGGTAAATGTGATGGAGCAAAAACCACTGAGAGCCATCAGAGGGTGAAATTCAAAACTTTATTTTCCAGTACTGGGTATATAGGAAGCTCTTACCAATCAGCACAGAGAGCATCAAAGTGTATCCAATAATTGAATAGGTCAACCTAATCATGCAGTTATATAGTCCTCAGACTACACATGTTTCTAATCAGCAACGTGGCTTACTAATCAGGCCTGGGAGTGGTCTACATAGCTCCGTTACCTGGTTATCCTCTTTGAACAGTGTCAGACTTCTTTTCTTTCAATCATTTAACATTTTATTGGAATTTTCTTCTCCTAGAAGATACTCAGCTATCATTTATCTAAAAGGTCTGCTTCCTACCCAAGTCTAATCCTCCAACTTGGACCTCTCTCCCAAGCTTCCAACACTTTTTTCCACTCACCAAACATCTCTACCTGGATGGCTGTCGGAAGCCAAACCATTATCTTCCATCTGCTCCAAATATTCCTATAACTGCTTCTGGCTCAAAAATCCTAGAGACTCAACTCTTAATCACTTATTTCCTTCATTCCTGAATGGGTTAATATTCAATTCTGGGGGAAGTACCAGAACCTTAAAATCCCAGTGCTTTGAATTTGATTCCTCTCATAGAAAAGTCTGGTGGACTAGGTGTGCTACAGGAATCCCACTCCGCCTCTAATATCCCCACGATCCAAACAAGCTGGTTCTGGACCCAGATGACAGATGTCCTAAGTAGTGGATAAGATAAATGACAGATCAGGCAGAAGAAAGAGGTACATGCCAGCCACCTTCTAATTGTAGTTGTAGAGAAAAAAGAAAACTACTGCATGATACTTTTGGACAGAACTGAGCTAGAAAGGTATAAATATAAAAAGGAAATCCAAGGGCTGCGATTGGGGTGAATGGTGAAACTACAGCAATGTAGTCTGGACACTCATTTGATCAACTTGATTGAACAAACAACCTGTCACCCCCCACTGGATGGTGGGGCTGTAGGTGTTTGGGCACAACAGCCTGCAGATAGGTTTTGCATGAAGGATGCTTGTACTCATGGATTATCACTTATAGCTAAAAATGAAAAAAAAAACTGAGAGAAAGATGCAGGACAGTTATGGCAGAATGCATGATCTGGGATGGGGTGGGGGTGGGGGGGAGGGAAAGGGAAATAAGCCTGAACTGAATTGGAAAAAATGTATGAAATGCACAAAGCATCAATAAAAATTAATTAAAAAAAAAGAAACAAAATGAATAAACTCTTCAAAAATATCTTTTAAATGTAAAAATAAATAAATAAATAAATAAATAATAAATAAATAAAGTTGTGTGTACCATCATAAAAAAAAATAAAATAAAAAAAATAAAAAGGAAATCCATGGTTCTAATTAGAGATCACAATTTTTTATTGATATTACAGGGGATATTAAAGGTATCAGGCACATGCCACATGTTCTTTATATAATGGTTCCAACCCTCTATGTTTTATCTCCACAATGAAACAGCACTCCCATCAGAATAAAATTTCCAACTCTAAATCTTATCATTATCTAGACAAAATTTCAGTGTCTTTCTAATGCCTATAAAAGTAAATTAAATCCATATTCCTTAGGTATCTCCTTAAGATCACCCAACTTTTAATCACAAACTGTTTATCTAACACATTGCCTAAAATGGATATAGCCTAATTACTTACCATGATTGTTTCCATTTATTGAGTTGCCAGAGGTTTACACAGATTATTCTAATCTTCTCATGCATACACAAATATAAAAATCAAAATCAACATTTTGTCCTCAATTTAAAGTATGTTGAGACTCAGAAAGGTTAAGTAACCTGGGAGTAGGTCCATATTTATAAATCAAGGGCTGGGATTAACATAGTGTGTGACTCCAAAGGGTACTGCCTCTCTGGCTCTTTCTTATATTCCAACCCCTTAGCACACTGCTAATCCTCAAATATCATATGATCTTTCTTCATGGTGTGGCCTATCCTGTTACCTCATCCCTGATAATGGTATCCTTCATCCCTATTGAGATCATATCACTACCTGACATTCAAACCATCTTTTTCTGTCAGCTAAAATATCCTCTCTTTCATAAACGTTTCTATAATTTCCTATTCCCACAAATCAAAAGTACTTTTCCCTCTGAGTGCTCACAATATTTATTTTTTACCTTTAAAGTCTTAATCATATTCAGTATTCTGCCTGGAGAAACTGTACTTCACCACTCCCCTCTGAGTAAGCTTCTTGTTGCCAGACTGCCAAGCCCATGTGTTGGTTGCGTGCATATCATCTAGGTATTCTAAGGAATTGTCCAACTTGGATTTAATGAATAAATCTGAATTTAAACATACGCTTGCTTCAGAATAGGAATATCTGTTTCTACCCAAGTCTCCATATACTGCAGGGTAGGTCTATACAAACTTCTAATGCCAGAATTAACAAAGGGAAGTGAGATGTGGAAAATCTGTCACATGCCAGTGATATCCCTGTCACATACAGACATCTTCAGGATCCTGACATATAATTGAGAAATAGAAGATGTTGAAAGTTTAGTGACCTAAGCAACCTTTCTCAATCATTGTTCCTTTTCTCCTTTCCATCCTCTCAATTCTGACCCTCTTCCATTAACTTTCTGCCCAGTCAGTGCTCTTCACAATTTTCTGTGTAGTCTTAGTCATAAGATTCTAAACTAGTAGTCAAAAGCAAAGTACTAGGCATACAATTATGCTCTTAAATTACTTTATTTGGTATTTATTTATTTATTTATTTATTTATTTATTTATTTATTTATTTAGAGACAGGGTCTCCCTGTAGCCCCAGCTGTCCTGGAACTCACTCTGTAGACCAGGCTGGCCTTGAACTCACAAGATCTGCCTGCCTCTGCCTCCCAAGTGCTAGGATTAAAGGCGTGCACCACCACACCCGGCTATATTTTCTATATTCTAAAAAAGCTTATGATCATTTGTAACTATAATCTTGTCAATATACATGATATAACACCAACAAAGACACACAGTTTTATTCATTTTTCTCTCATGAATGCAAAACTCAATGTAAAACAGAAACTAGGTATTTAATAACTGGTTAGTAAAAAGTGACTATATGAATGACTCCAGAAGAAAGACTACTTTGTTTCTGGATCCTCTTTCCTCATATTTCAAAGAATTAAATTTGTTCCATAAAAACTCAAATTCAAACTTTAATTTTAAAAAACAGCATTTATTACTGAAATGCTCACTTTGAAAATTTATTTATCAGGTTTGAGAATAAAGCACTGCCACTTCTTATTTCAGTATAATAGGGCATATATTAATGCTGTTTAAAGCTAAACCACTGAAAAGAAGAAGTAAAGAATGTCACTTTAGAATGTTCAAAAGCCTAAGACTTCTGCTCAGCCAAGAGCTTAATTATTTCCTGGAGTGAAGGAAGTCCCAAGACAGCTATCTCACCAGACTCAGCACGTGAATAGGAGCTCCTATGGGCTGATACATTTTTCACACCCTATGTACACTAGCCCCAATCGGTCCTATTGTTAAATACCAATAAATGGCTGCTTTAAAAAGGCACCTTCTCATTCCCTAAGCCTTGGCAAAGCAAGGAACTGCTACTGAGCCAAGGAGCTGCAGGGGATCCAAAAAAGGTATGAAAAATCCTGAGCGAGCCACCCAAAGGAAGGATTTTATAACATGCACATGGGAAAATCAGTGATATGATTTAAAAGCATGCCCCACAGCTTTGAAGTCATAGCCAGCATTCTCTCAGTACAGTAATGATAGCTAAGCATTTCAACTGGGAAACTTGCCTTTATTGAAAACATGCTATTCTCAGTGATGGTCTTTTTTTTGTCATCTATCTCCTCTGTGCCTACATCATTTCCCTGATGTCTTAGGGAATACACTTAACTCTTGCAATCTATGCATGGTTACTTGGTACACAACGAAAGTGTGAAAGTGCCCTGGGAGGGCACAGGTGAAAGGCATGAAACAGCCCAGGGCATCCAAGATTTATGTGCTCCCCGTGCTCCCCAAACCTGCTTGATACTGGGTTCAACATACTAATCAGACAAGATCTAAAATGGCTTGGTTTACTGGAATGGAATATTTAATATCTGATATTTAAATTTAAGCCTTTGTGGAATAGAATTTCATCATAACTCGATACAGGAATAGAAAAGGACTGTCTAAACAGGACTCCCAGGATATAATACATATAAGGCCAACAACTGACAAATAGGACCTTGGGGGGGAAAAAAAAAAACAAAAAACTTCTGTATGGCAAAGGCAATGATCAACTGAATGAAGAGGCAGCCTACAGAATGGAAGAAAAATCTTTACCAGCTATATATCTGACAAAGTATTAATGCCTAGAATATACACAAACTTCCCCCCCAAAATAAAGAAAACAAACAACATACTCAGAAAACTTTAGATCTGAACAGAGAATTTTCAAAAGAAGAATTACAAATGGCTAATAAACATTTTTAAAGTGCTCCTCATCATCAATCATCAGAAAAATGAAAATGAAAACTATTTTGATATTCCACCTCACCCTGCCAGAACTGCTATTACCAATAAATTAATTAATATCAAATGCAGACAAGAATTTAAGCAAAGAGGAAGCCTTATTCACTGTTTCTGGGCATATAAACTGGTATAGTCAGTATGGAAACAGTGAAGATATTCCTCCAAAAGCCAAATACAGCACATATAAGCAAGATATACAATTCCTGGGCACATTCCACATCACTCCCTATCCTGCCTCAGAGATACCTGCACATCACATTCACTGCAACTCTATTCACAAAAGGTGGAAATGGAGTCAGCCTAGGTGTCCATTTAACTGAAGAATGAATAATGAAAATGTGGTACATACAGCATGAAATTTTTCTCGGCAATAAAGAAATAATGAAACTATAAATTTTTCAGGTAAATAAGAGAGTTGATAAAATTATAATGAACAAGGTAGCGTAGGTCCAGAAAGACAAATGCCACATGTTCTCTGTCAATTGTAGATACTAGCTTTGAGCCTTTAGATATCTACATTACACTTGAATACTGTGCTGGATAGCTTTAGTGTCAACTTGACACACCTGGGTTGAGGGAGCCTCAATTGGGAAATTGGCTTTCTATTGGATTGGCCTGTGGCCACATCTATGGAGTATTGTCTTAATGGTCGAGCAGTGTGGGAGGGCCCAGCCCACAATGAATGGTGCCACCTAGGCAGATTGTTGTGTACCTTATAAGAAGGCAGGCTGGGCATGAGCCAGAGGAGCAAGCCAGTGAACAGCATTCCTGCATGGCCTGTGCTTCAGCTCCTGCCTCCAGGTTCCTGCTCTGAGTTCCTGCCTTGGGTTCCCTGAATGAGAACTGTGACTCAGGAGATTAAGCTGAATAAACCCTTTCCTCCCCAAGTTGGTGTTGGTCAGAGTGCTTTGTCATAGCAATGGAAGACAACTAGAACAGAAATTGGTACCAGAAGAGTGGGGTATTGCTGTGATACACCTGGCCTTGGTGTTTTGGGGAAGGATTGTGGAGGCATTTGGAACTTTGGGCTGGGAAGATCGTTGAATGCTTAAAGATTGTTGCTGTGGAGCTTGGAGCAGTTTTGCTGAAGGATTTCTAGAAGATGGAGGCCTGGCTTGTTAAGTTTCTAGTTTCAAAGGGAAGCAGAGATCATCAGGACTGTTTAATCTGTGGGTTCTGGTCAGCTGGGGCTCAAGAATCAGCTGTAAGTAACAAGAGACCAGAACCTGAAGTGAAATCTTTGTTGTACTGGGACAATTTATGCTGGTTAGCTGGGGCTGAAAAATCAGCTGTAAGTAACAAGAGACCAGCATAACTGTGGTTAAATCTTCTGGGAAGAATTTCTTCAGGGTCAGCACACAGAAGCTGTGTTCCAGAAGGGGCCTGAGCCTCCATCTCAAGCCAGAAACAGGACCTGGTAGTGTGTAAGAGTCTCTTATATCATTCTGGTGTTGAAATTTGAGGGGGTCGCAGAGAGCAGCTGAGGCTTGGCACTGTGAGAGATCAAGAAAGACCATTGGTAGAAGTGCACCTCAGTTGCAGTGAAGACCCCAGGATTGCAGGGGTCGTGGAGAGAAGCTGAGGCTTTGCACCAGGAGAGGTCAGAAGAGACCATTGGTGAAGGTGCTGCCTTAGTTTCAGTGGCAACCCCAGCTTTTTGGAGATGCCAGGACCATGGGATGACCACCAAGAGCAGCAGCAAGTGTGAAATGGAGTCGGCCTGGGCCTTTGAGATGAGCTGTGTGTGCCAAGGATGGCAGAGTCAGAGAGGGGGAGCTGCTAAAACCCTTTGGAGCCCAGAAGATGTGATTGAGTCCCAGGTATCCAGCCTTGAGCTACTTTGTTGGACTTAGGTTTTGTTTGAGAGTGCCTGATTCTTCCACTTGAAATAAGACAGTACTTGTTTTGGATTTTACAGCAGCCCACAGTTAAGAGACTTTTAATAGACTGAACTTTTAAGCATTTGGATATTTTAAGGACCATGAGGCTTTTAAGGTTGTCCTGTCTTAGGTTGTGATTAATGTTAATACCATAATTTAGGGGTAAGAATTGGAAAGGTGGTGGTTTAATAGTGATGTGTTTTGTGTGTCAAGTTGACAAGGGGTCAATTGTTCTGGATAACTTTAGTGTCAACTTGACACACCTGGGTTGAGGGAGCCTCAACTGGGGAATTGGCTCTCTATTGGATTGACCTGTGGCCACATCTGTGGAGTATTGTCTTGATGGTCGAGCAGTGTGGGAGGGTCCAGCCCACAATGAGTGGTGCCACCCTGGGCAGGTTGTTGTGTACCTTATAAGAAGGCAGGCTGGGCATGAGCCAGAGGAGCAAGCCAGTGAACAGCATTCCTCCATGGTTTTTGCTTCAGCTCCTGCTTCCAGGTTCCTGTCCTGAGTTCCTGCCTTGGGCTCCCTGAGTGATGAACTGTGACCCAGGAGATGTAAGATGAATAAACCCTTTCTTCCCCAAGTTGGTGTTGGTCAGAGTGTTTTGTCACAGCAATGGAAGAGAACTAGAACAAATGCTTATAGAAGCCAGGACACTAGAAAGGCACCATTGGGGCTGGAAGTTGTTAGAAGGCATCTTAAAGGAGGAAGTTAAGAAACTAGAGATTGAGAAATACTGGAGATGGAATGGTTTAAGAGGGATGAGGTTGAAGGGATGGGAAAGTCAAGAGGTAAAGGAGAAGGGTGAACAAAATGATAGCAATGAAAAACACATATGGAAACCTACTATTTTGTAAACCAATCAAGAAATATAATTTGAGTCCATGTTCTTCTGGCTTTCATAGTTTACACTGAAGAGTCAGTTGTAATTCTTATGGTTTTTCCTTTATATATGACTTGCTTCTTTTTTTGCAGCTTTCAGCATCATCTCTTTTTTCTGAACATCTAGTGGTTTTACTATGATATGGTGTGGGGATTTTCTTTTCTGGTCCTATTTGGTGTTTTATTTGCTTCTTGTATTTGTATGGGTATGTCTTTCCTTAATTTGGGGAAATTTTATTAATGAAAGTACATACACTTCAATTCTACTTTCAGATATTAATAATTTACATAAGTACAAAAGAAGTATACTCTTGGACTTTAATTGTGAGACTATGAAAGTGAAAAAAATGGACTATCTGTCATGACCATAAACTGAGAAATAGTTAAACTGCAAGGGATAACAAAACACACACTGAAATAATTTACATAGGTTAAAGCAAGGAGAGGTGTTTTATATCTCAATATAATGGAATTGATCATGGTAGGCCATCATTCTCAGGGAAACAACTTGAAATGTCAAATAAGTTACAAAAAGCACACAATTGAACATAATACAGAACTAGTGAAGAACAACAACAAAAACTACAAAAGTAACATTCTAGTAAGTAAAGATTTCAGTGGAAATCTAGGGATATCTAGTTCTCCAGGGGGACACTGGCAACTCCTGATTTGGCTCATGATAAAGAATGGTACCCCACAAGCTCTCACATTACTAGAAGGTGCTATGCAAGCTGCCATGCAAGAAAAACAATCAGTAATCCTACCCAGCTATGCAGCCTATGAACCACAAGAATGATCATTCCTGCAAACTATCCCTCATGTTGCAACAGCAGCACTTTCATTTTGGGAGTTATCAACAGCTACATAATTGGACTTAAGCCCCCCCCCCAGTAGGAGAAAATTATTTACTAGTACTATAAGTATAGACAAGTACCTATGACTGGAGAGGCCATACACTCTAGAGGAGAACATATTACTGCCACTTTTCTAAATCAGTATAATTTCTAACTTAATTTTTATACCTACAGGTAAGTGTAGCCCTCACTACTCATCAAAGAGCCCTCATATTTCAACAGATGGAGACTATTTCAATGTTCCACATCTGTTCAAAATGTACAGAATAAGTTACTCTGGGGAACTCAGCCCCACCTAAGGCTCTAGGAACAAAAGAGGGCATAGAAATATTGCCAGAGAGGACCCCTGTTTCTAGATAGTATCTTTTATACATGACAGGGACACTGCCCCCATGAAATCTCAACACTAAGGTTGCCTAAACAAGACCTTCATAATAATACCAACAATGGATGTGACAGTCCACCATCAGTGGAAATGGGAATTTCATATGGTCTCACATCTAGACAAAGAGCTATAGGCAATCACTGGCGACTGAAGGAGAGAGAACCAGTTTTCTAGGGACAAGTCCTCTGATAGGGTATCCAATCCCAGAGAGTCAACCCTAAACATGAATAGGTAGAAACAGTACAAAATGGACTCAGCAGATTATACACATGTTTATTTATAAACATATATATATATATATATATATATATATGTGTGTGTGTGCAACAATAATAAAATAGGACACAAAATTCAGAAGGAGTTGGGGGAGGTATAGGAAGAGTTTGAGAGAGAAAGGAGTGGAAATGACTACTGTATGAAAGTCTCAAAAATAAAAAGAATGGAATCCAAGCAAAATGAAGCTGCTGGAAGAGAAGGTAGTAGATCTTCCTGCAACTACACAGGATATCTGTAGGAAAAAACTGAAGGGTGGAGGAGATTTGAACATGGAGTTGTCCTTCCTGATAATTGTTTGTTAAGATCTGCAGTTGCACAGAACAAAAGACTAAAGAGCAAAGGAAAAATATCTCAAAAGCAGATCAACAATTTTATATTCTCTGAGTATTGAGATGAAGACTGACAAGGCACTCAATCAAAAGCCCTGGAGGCCCATGCCCCAGAAGTGGTCTGAGTCAGAAGCAGACTGCAAGCTGCTGGGAGGCAACTCAGTCTGCATTGAATAAAGATGATCTGTTCTCAACCTGATCTGTCTAGCAGAAGAAAGAGAATGCTGAGCCACTATGGCTTTCTAAAACAATGCTTAAAATTCCAACAAAAAAATCCTTAGACAGCTGAGCATGGTGGCACATGCCTTTAATTCCAGCACTCAGGAGACAGAGGTAGGTGGATCTCTGTGAGTTCCAGGTCAGCCTGGTCTATATAGCAAGCTCCAGGCCAGCTGGAGCTACAGGGAGACCCTGTCTCAAAAAGACCAAAACAAAATCCTTAGACAAAGGAAGAATAAAAAATACATAAATGATATTGAAAACCATATAAAAAGGCCTAGCAAATGGAGACAGTGAAGTAGAGCTATAAACAAAAAGATTTCTAAATTGAGTTGTTAGAAAACACCTATATATACACATGCATGCATACACAAATGTACACTCATGTGCATATCCATGCATGTGCACACTTGTGCACAATACATACACATACATATCAGTGGATAAGGAATCAACTTCACACCCCTGCTCTACCTAAGGATACTAACTAGAAAACAATGGTAGGTGAGGGATAATCCAGAGAAATACTTATCTGTGTTGTCCAAATTCCTAATTTTTAAAAGTAACTCTGAAGACCAATCAAATGGTTCAGGCACCCTGGAATTACAGCTACACACATAGCTCTCTGCATTACAGGAAACACAATACTCATAGTAACAGCCAGAAGACCAATGAGCCAACAACACACCTGCCTTGACAGTATAGAAGGAGGCAGCCTGGCAGATACAGAGTGAGTTGGAGACCCCTGCCTGTTAACTACCCTGGCAGTGCTGATTTTCATCACACCCATTTTGTTAAAATAAAAGGGAGGGGGGTAATGTTCAGCATATGTGATGTTTCCGTGCAAAGAACTCAGAAGTCGTATAAAGAATGAGAAGCCAGGAGTAAACTGAAAGCTGATGGAACATTGTCTGATGAAAACAGATATGCAGGCCAGTCCTGTTGAGGCCTGACACAAGGCAGAGAAAACTAGTCACCCAAGAACAGCACCCAGAACTAAGAACTGATGGGATATGGTCAGAATGACCCCCAGTAAGCCCTGGATGAACTCCAAATACTACCCTCTTCCCTTTCTCCATCCAACCTTCTTCTCTTATTAATCTTGGTCATTCCTCCTTGAGGTACTATCTTCAGATACACATCTTCTCTCCACCCTCAGCACTGGGTGCCCCTGTGACAGACACAGTACAGTACTGTGGAGTTTCAGTATCCTAGCAAACTGTGTACATGTGGTAGGTACTATGGATTTTGTGCTTTGCTAAGCCAAACCGAAGATATCTCTGAGTGTGATATTTAGCAGCAAGGATCAATGAGACTCACATTGCAGGGTACCATTCGTGGAGACAATCTATGAACTGTCCATCTTCTCCCTGCTTAGCATTTTACGTTTTTCACATCACAAGAATTGCTGCCCCCCACCCCATCTCTTTCTGACCAACCTTGCTTTTCCTACCTCCTAAAGGGGTCAACAGTTTGAGGAACAGACAGGAGCAAGAAAAGAAAGAGAAACTTTAGGAACATGTCACAGTAGAAGACCAGAACACAGAAAATATGTAATAAATATTGACTCTCTGACAGCCAAAAAGTCCTTTCCTGGCGGAACATGTACAAGAATTGTCAAGGGGTGACTGAATACGACTATGCGCCCAAAGCGTTTCATGCTGACTCCTGTTAGAGGAGAGTCTTCATTTCTCATTTTGATAGCTGACCAACAACCCAGTGAAATTTCTCCCTGGTGGTTTGGCCTTATCTGAGGATAAGACTGTTTACAGGCAAACAAAGCTCTTTTCAAAATCTTCTGTTCAAAGAAGATGCTGTGGAAGAAATGACTTCATAAGAGGAGGTGTAGATGTGTTCCTTTGGTGAAGAAGAGGAGGTATAGGGTTTTGTATTTTATTTTTTTTATTATTTATTATTTTCACGTGTATGAATGTACTGTCTGCATGCAGGTTGGTGCACCCGTGTCATGCAATGCTGCAGAGGTCAGAAGATGATGTCGGATTCCCCTGGAACTGGAGTTAAAGATGGTTCTTAGCCACCATGTGGATGCTGGGAATCGAACCCAGGTCATCTGCAAGAGCAGTTGGTGCTCTTAACCGCTGAGCCATCTCTCCAGCCCCTAGGGTTTTGTATTTTAATAAACATGCAGATGCACTTCAAATCCCTCCAGCCACTACTTTTTGGCACCCTCTGCCTATTGGCCTTCATTTATTCCCCTTAAAAAATTAATCTTTCCCTAGTGACCGTGAGGCACTCTCTGTTGCTAAAATTGCAGCAAGGCTGTACATGGCTGTGAGAATCTATAGGTGGGCTGTCCAGGACTATTAACAACCAGTGCCAGGGGAACAGTGAAATGACAGACCTGTCCAGGCAAAGGCCCAGGAGTTTATTCATTGCCAACCTGCACAAAAGAGGAGGGACTTGGCAATATTCCCAAGAGGGTCACATCACACAGATAAAATAGGTACTAAGGATTTGCCAGGAGCCAAGTCTGGTTTCTGAGCATTTCTAGCCCTTGTGCATCTCCCGTGCACATACTGGTTTCTTAGTGCTATCCAAGACTCTGAGAGTCCAGCTTTGCTTTCCTAGAGGTCAGGATGTAGTAAACACAAGGAGGACAATGGAACAACTAAACTAAATGAGTTGCTTTTACTTAACCACTTTCTTCATCTTTTTGCAATCAAGTTGTTATCAAGAACAAAAATGATTGCATGATCACCGCCTACCTCCTCTATCAGAATGCACATCTGAAGAGGTTGTTTTCTGTCTTGTTCTCCTTTGTTATTTCAGCTTTAGCCCAGGCCCTGTTTATACTATGTACTCAATCAATACTTCTATAACCATGCATTCAAGGCATCAGACACCATTCTAAATACAGAGTCTAAGGCACAGAACAAGTAAGGTTCATATTCTGCTGAAGCTACAGCCTGGTGGAAAGAGATAGACAGCCACCAGGCACACAAGTAAAATAACATTAAATAAAAGTAAGTGTTCTTAAAAATGAATCCTAGCAGTCACTCTTGAATCCTTCCTTTCTCTCACTCTCTTCATCCCTTAAACCATCAGCAAGTCTTCAATGCTCCTCACTGCCAACTGCATCACTGTTTGTGATGACTAACACTAATCTATCATAATCTAGACTCTTGTAATAGCTTCCTCAGTATCTGTATTTCTATTCCTGCTCCCCATAGGTTATCTCCAACAGTGCGTAATAACCACAAATTAAATCAAAACACTTTTAGAACCATTTTTGGCTAAAATACAGAGGTTTGAATCAGATACCACATGACCTACCATGACAGCCAGGCCCTGCCAACCTCTGTGCTATGTCTACCACCTCTCTTCCCACTGTTCCAGTCACACTGGATTTCCTTCATTACCTAGAACAAGCCAAATGATTCTCTCCACTTAAATGTTACCTCATCTGTTCATTGCCTGAGAAATTATTGCCCTAGGTCTCTGAGTCAATTGTTTATTCTCAACATCCAAATCCATATTCAATGTTGTCTTCTTAGCCAGCATAACTACTGTAACCATCCTATCTCCAAGCAACACATTACTCCAATACCATGTTTTTTTTTACAGTATTTGTCACCATCTGAGATCACCTTCTTTAGTTGCTTAGTTCATTTCTGTTTGGCCCCATCAGCATGTGCACTGCATGAAGGAAAGGACTTGGTTTATTATTCATGGTAACTCTTGAATTCCCAGTTCCATTTGCAGAATGGGTACTCAATATGTCTGAGGCATGAATACATGGGAACATATGAAAGGACTACCTTACATATGTCTTAGAAAGACCCCTGGGAAAATGGTATTAGAGTGGAGGGGTCAACAAAAAAAATAAGAAAATGTATGAATGTATGAATGAACGAATTTGTCCCATAACCTAGAAGCTACTCCACTAATTTCTAACAGTTTTTGTCCTATCAGGGCTGGGTTTATGATCTTTTCTCCAGCTTCTTGAATCCATGGCATAACACCATCAATCTCCTGTCCTTGGACTTACTTGGCATCTGCCTTTTGTGCTAAGGTGGAAAGATATCTTTCTATGACTGAAAGACAGCTATCATGGTGAATGTCATGTGTCAATTGTGTAGGACATGTGATGCACTAAGATACATGTATTTTTTTTTCTGAGAAGGTGCCTTTGGGTGGGCTTAATATTTATATTGATAGAATAATCAGAGCATAATTCCTAATGCAGATGGACCTCATTTGAACAACCAAAGACCTGACTAGTAGAGAAAAACCAGACTCTTTCCTCCAGGTAAGAAAAAATTCCTCCCTCGTGACTGCCTTCAATAGAGATATCAGCTTATTCATGCCTTTTTCACTCAACCTGAAATGTGGAGTCTTTTAGTTCTACAGCCTGCAAGCCTTCAGGCTGAAGGCTGCACCAGCAACCTCAGTTCTCAGCCCTTTGGACACAGACAGAATTAAATTAAAGCATCTCTAGATTGATGTCTCATCTGGAGGATCTTTGGACTTGTCTGGCTCTTGAAAGAATGACACAATACAACTTTTGGAGGTGGCTGTACCTCATCCTATGGATTTATCCAATGTAGGGATGGTAATCAGATTTGTGTGCAGCATTCTGGTTTCTTCTCTCTTCTCTGAATGTCAAAACACCCTCCATATATCACTTCTAAGTTTTCTGTGTCCTAAAATACTAGAAATCTAAATATGTTCAAAACAATGTGCTAAATCTCCAGGAGCTGTTGGCGAGAAGAGAATCTGCTGCAAGAGGGACTTCGTAGCCTTTTACACTGAGCTTCATTTTAAGTTGTCAATGAATCTTTAAACTCAAGATAAGTGTGGAATTGTCATAATTGGTTTTGTCCCTATTAATTCCTAATACCAAACAATCCTTATTTGGTAGAAAATAGAATAATAAAGGATATACACTCTACATAAACAGTGATTTATTTCTTCTCTCACAATAAGCCTTTTACTAAGTTCATCATTGAATTAGCAACAAAATCAAGGCTTCCAAAACATGCAAATTTAAAGGCAAAGGATACAGGCTGCAAAAAAAGCTTCTCATGTGAACTAAATATTAGCCCCAAATCAAAACACTCTATACCCAGCATTATAAACATCTGCTATGTTTGTATACCTAAAACATCAATTTTCATAGCTCTTTCAGAGGGTCTGTAACATTCCAGTATAAAGGAAAAGAATTTCACTGCAAACAGCAATGTCACATGAATTACCAGTGTACATGGGAGAAATTCCATCTGCATCTCTAAAGGTTGATCTTTCCTTTTTTGTTCTCAGGTTATGTTAAGAATATGATTCATAGATTTCAGCCTGCCCTGGTGCCCTGGCCTTGAATTTTAGAATGTTTTACCTGGACCAGCAAATCTCACCTTCTGTTAAATACCTTTCTATGACATTTATGGCTATATGTTTCTCTTCTGGCAAGTAAGAGCCAATAAAATCATTAAGACTACATAACAAATGGAAACAGATGTTTAAGAACACTTCTGAACATATATTGACACTAACTTCCAAGTCTTAGTTGACAGTGAGAACTGTCCAAAATGCCAACATTTTTTCAGCTTAGGTAACTGACCTGTTTATTAAACAATTATTGGGGTCATTATTGAGTGTTCATCAAATATATCTCCAAATGGGTCTGAGAAGCATGCATATTAATACTAATAATAAGTAATACTAGTAAATATTGGCTATTCTTTTGAGGGGATGTACGTGAATTGTTCTGAGTCATTGTCAGTACTTTTTGACTTGACAAATTCTAAGATGTTCATTTATATTTCTTTTTTTTCATTTATATTTCAAGGTTCTCATTTGGGTCAATCATGGACAAATAAGAATAAGGGACAGGGGCTTGAGAGATGGCCTAGTGGTTAAGAGCACTGATTGCTCTTACAGAGGACCCAGGTTTGATCCCCAGCACCCACATGGCAGCTGAGAACCATCTTTAGCTCCAGTTTCAGGGGAATCTGACCCCCTCTTCTGACACGGGTGCACAAACCTGCATGCAGACAGAACATTCATACACATAACAATAAATAAATGACAGAGAGAGGCCACCTGGAATACAAGAAGTCTGAAAAGTATTTTTCCAGTCATGCCATCTGGTCTGTCCTAGCACCTGCCATCCAAATTGCTCTTCTATGGGACAAATTTAGTTTTTGCCAGACAGTTCAGCTTAAATGAGCTCATACTGTCTATATGACACCCGTCAAAAGAAAAGTGAAGGATTTCTCTAAGCTTTGAATTCAAGAAGAGAAGACAGAAACAGAAAGGTGACTAGGAGCAAAGAAAAGGGCAAGAAGATAGGGTGAGCCCAGAGCAGAAAGAGCTTTTCCTTCAAGAGTGCATGCTTTTGATCTTCACCTATAAATCTAATGTCATAAAGTGGGGAAGGAAGATCACCACTCCTAATATAGTTCCTTGGCCAAATATGACTTTACTTATCAAATGTGAAAGTGGTACAAATACGGTCACCATTGCCTAGTGTACACTTTTGTGTCAGAGTCTATTTGATGTGGATAGTTTTGCTTTGGTTTTACTTAAGAAGGGAGGAAATAGGAGAGAGAAATCTAATCTGCTTTTGACAGCATGACCAATGTACTTTTTCCATCCCAGCTGGAATGGAATTCAGTAACGGGCAAGGACAAGTGGAGGAGTGATTTCATTAACCAACTCTCGATTTTGAAGTTTACATATCTGTAGATTTGCCCTTTCCTCCTTGGGAGCTAACAATTTGGCAGAGGTGACAATAATGGGCAGAAGATGCCACTGGGCAAATTAAGGAGAAATACCATAAAGAATTACCAGGAGGGTACTGCTTGGCCTGCTGCCTTACAGGTTGAAAAATAACAGAAAACTTAATTTGGTGACTGTGTGCTACAGCAAGGTACAAATAGGAGGAGAAGAGAGGTCAAGAAGAATGAGAAGGCAACAGACGAACAAGTATACACCACTAAAGGATCCTTTCAAAATCCACCTTCCAAAACAAAGGGTTCAAGACAGTAGAAGCTTCTTCAGATTCATCCAATGTTTAAATGTATATTTGCTGGCAGTTTTTTTTTCCTTTTATTTTTCTCTTCATTATGATTTGACCCCATAGCCTCCAAACTTCAGATAATAAAACTCAGTGGTTGGGACTGGAGAAATGGCTCAGCAGTTAACAGTGCTGGTTGCTATTGCAGAAGACCCAGGTTTTGTTCTTAGCACCCACATGGCAGCTAATAACCATCCATAACTCCAGGTCCTCAGGATCCAACATCCTCTTCTGGCCTCTGTGGGCAATGCATGACATGGGTACACTTACGTACATGCAGGCAAAACACTCATACACATAAAATAAAAAGAAATAAATTCCCCTCAGAAAACTTAATGCTCAATGTAATGGCATTAAGAGTGATTAAATCATAATGATTAGAGTTGAGAGCCTTGTAAAAGAGGCTTTGGGCAGACTCCAGCTACCTGCCCTCCCATCTTCCACCAGATGAAGATGGCATCCTTCGCTAGTGGATACGGCAGGCCTCCATCTCACCAAAGACCAAACCCGATGGCCCCTTGATTTCAGACATCCACATTTCTAGAACTGTGAGAAATAAATTTATGTTCTTTATAAATTATCCAATCTGTAATATGATAAGTCAACAAAACACAAATATCCTAATAAATTACAGCCTACTTTTCTCAATTGGAACATATTGTGATGCTTTTTATAACTATTACTGAAATAATCACAAAGGCCCTTATCTATATGAAGGTTTGGTTTGTTATTTATTCTTTTTAATAATTTAGTCAGATAAAGACACTCTCAAGTTAGAAAACCAACCATTAAACAACCTTTACTCAAAATGTCTAAGGGTATGATTTTGATCTATCTACTCAAATGAAAAATGGATGTTAAGTTCCCTGCCTCCCAAGGTTTCTTCTCACACAAAGGTTCAACTGAGAGGATATTCATAAAGCACAAAATATTTTAAACCTTGAGCAAATGTTGGCTTTTTTCTCATCCCCTCTATGAATTAAAATATTTATAGAGATTATGATAGAAACATGTAAGGGGCAACATTTAGGCATATATCCAGAGACTTAATTTTTCTAAAGGGGAAATATCTAATTAAAGATAAAAAATATCACCATAAAACCATAGTGTCTCTGTCAGATATCTATGAGCATCAGAATCTCTTTAAAAATATTCCAATGAGCAGAATTTTAAATGTGCCATGGTGATATGGATACAGCTGGTGCTAAGCAACTTGAAGACTGCGAGCAATGAAGACCTAGATCGTGACTTCTTCCCTTAGCAGACACAGATGACATGTTGTCAGCTTAGCCTCCCTGGAGATTAAAACCCATTCCCAGGGGAAGGTCAGGCAGCCAAAACAAAGGCTCTTTCTCTGTTAGGGGAAGTCATTTCTTCAAGATCTAGGTTCAGTTAACAAACTGCCTCAAACATCTGGATAATATTTAGGCTATTCTGTTCAACTACATATAGGCAGATGATGTCATTTTCCTTATTGGTGATTCTAAATCCTGTCAAATTGATAACTACACTAACAATCACATCACTATTATCCAAGAACAAAGACCTTTGGCAAAACTCAACAGTGCCATAATTTTTCTACTTGCTAATATACAGAGATATAGTCTGTCAGATCCCAACCCCTTCTATGCATTGTAACCTACACCCATCCCTAAATCTGCCTGAGTAGGGCCTTTGGGTTGGTGAATTTTCTAGGTGCCTAAGGCAGCCAACATGTTTTGTGGATGTGGAGAACATTTAGAAGAGAGACAGACAGACAGACAGACACAGAGAAACACAAACATAGATACATACAGATACAGAATATACACAGAGAGAGGAGGAGAAGGAGAGAGAGAGACATGCAATAATAAAGACTGGTTTGAAGTTTGGATTCTTTTGGTTCTTATGCTATACAAGGCATTTCTCAAAGAGTAAGTATAAGCAAACAACATTTTCATAATCCTGAAACTTGAATTCAAAGTGCATTAATTTGTTTTCCCACTAGAGATTCATAAAAACATGCCACAGTGATATGATTCTTAAGCTGATGTTTTTGATGATCAGAAGCTGAAAAATAGGTCAATGCTTAAATATATTTTAAAATCATGATTGTACATTAGCAGGCAGACGTAAATTTTCATATCAAGGTTATAAGCAGTTGAAAAATGACAGTCTATACATGAAACACAAACAAGCCATTAATTATAACAGCCCCACAAAGCACCATTGTAATATGCAGTTGCAATACTTTACCAAAATTTACATAGCTATATAGTCTGCCCTCAGATTCTAGAGATTTTCTTTTTGATAAGTAGCAATTCAAAATGTTAGTCACCTCATCTATATTATTATTAAAAGTCTGTGAATGTGAAACATCAACACCTTGAATTTATATCGTAGCAAAGTAGATATGCTGCTTCTGATTCTATATCCATTCATTCAAGCATTATTGAGTTCCAGGCATTGTGCTTAGCCCTGGGAATACCTAGATGAACAAACTGCCAATGTGAATGGGAAAGAGATGACTAATCATATAAACTATGGACACAGATATCTAAATAGCAGCATAATGTTAGGGTTTGTCTCCTAGCCAGATAGCTGAAATTATAATCCATCACTTATAATAGTGACATTAAATAAACCAAGTTCTTCCTTCCTTCTCTCACTTTATTTTCCTCTCCTCTCTTCCCGTTGCATTTCCCTCCTTTCTCTCTTCTTTTATTCAGTAAGTACAGATAGTCAATCGTGAGGAAAACTATCCAATATTACTACATTTCACGTGTCTAAAACCTATTATGCAGGCTGAAGTGATGTCTCAGGAAGTAATGTGCTTGCATGAGGATCTGAGTTGGATCCCCTGCCCATAGTAATTCCAGCAATGGGAGGTGGAGACAGATGGATCTGTGGTATGCAATGGCCAGGGATCCTAGTCCTTTTGGCAAGTTCCAGACAGATGATCGATCTCTGTCTCAAAAGAAGGTGAACAGCACCCAAGGAAGGGTAGCCAAGGTTGTTCCCTCACTTCCACATGCACACACACGCACACACACACACGCACGCACAGCATTCCTACCTGAACACTCACAAAGAAGTATACTCACATATACATACAGAAAATAAAGTATAAAACAAAGCTTACTATACAGCATATAATAATCTTACCCTATTTAATCTCTAAAAATTTCATTTGTGCCTATATTAGTTACTTTTCTATTGCTGTCACAAAACACGAGGACCTGATGAAAAGGTTTCATGTCTTTCTGTATCCCCCCCCCTTTTTTTTTAGCGTATGAGTCTCCAGAAGACAGTTGTATTATACATGACTATAGGGTGGAGTCAAGGCACAGATTTCATCAAATTCACCCATGTTGTTTTGGGTGACTGTATATGATTAACTTGGGAAGCAAACTTAATTTTTACGTTAAATCATCTTAAAGAGAATGCTACAAGGTGATACTGTACAACAGAGAAATTATAGAGAACATTTGTATGTGTCAATCCCAAAGTTNCTGTGCTCTACAGATTGTTATAGTAAAGCAAATGTGGGCAAGTCAGGAATTATTATCTCCATTTAATTCTGATGCATTACAGTTTTTTATCAGATTCTGTAAACCAATTGTATGTTTATATACACATATTTACTTTTACAGTACAATTCTTAAAACACCATGTGTTCCTGTAACAGTGTCTAGGCGAACTGGTCGGTACGTGCTGAGCTCAGTCGTCATAGTATAATATTGCCTTTCAATGCGTATACATCCGTGCCCTTCTCCGCACCACCCCATCCTCCCCTTTGCATATTCACCCATTTCAGTCCATGTTTCTGATGCAGTCTTTCTGTTGTTTTTATTTATAAGCATTCCTTCTCTCCATGAGAAATATTTATGATTGCTGTTGTTGGCTTTAATTTGGGGCTTTGAGCTGACTTAGCTATCCGCATTGATGTAGGGACCACCATTTGTCGTTTGTTTTTCCTGGGACTGTGTTACTTCACTGTAACATAATGTCTTCCAGCTCCACCTCATTTACCTGCAAATTTCATGATGTTTGTCCCTCTTTTACTGCTGCATAGTATTCCACTGTATACATGTACCAGACATTTCTTCTATCCACTCGTCAGTTGAAGGGCACCTGGGCTGGTTCCAGCTTTTTGCTATTGTGAACAGAGCTGCAATAAACATAGCTGTGCATGTATCTTTGCAGTAAGTTGTGTCTTGTGCTGGTTATATACCCGAGGAGTGGTAATGACTCGGGTCAAATGGAAACCTTTTCATCAAGCCTTGCAAGTTCAAATTTTAAGAACTAACTATGGGAAAGATTTGTTTGTTCACAGGACGGCATAAGGTACGATGCCGCACCCAACGTTGAACGGTCCTGAGAAAGAAAAAGATACTAGCGGTTTTGCAAGTTTGAGTAGATGTCTACCAAAAAGTGAGGCAATGGGAAAGGCTGACCTCTCATGTATGCTGAACGAATTCCAAAGGATAGTTAAAAGCCTCAGATTTCATAAACATCGAACCCTTCTGTGATCCTACTTGTAACAACTAGTTATTAGTATGGAGATCCTAATTGAAATCTTATCCTCTAAGGTGCCACAAAGGTTCTGAGTTTTAAGTGAGAAGAGGATGTCTTTGGCTTTTGGCTCGTTTCCCCCCCCATTAGAGAAACAAGAGAAATAGTTGACTTCCGATGATTTTTGAGGTCGTTTCCCCAACTGTAAAAAATTTGGGGAGAACGAAACTTAGTGGGTGTCCCGAGTGGGTAATCTCTTATATAAAATACCGGTAAAACTGACTTTCTTTAATTAAGGTACTATAGAACATGGGAACTGTGGAGAAAAGGAGTGGGAGAGAGGTAAGGATTACAGTACTGTAAAGATTACAGAAACCGATAAAGGATCAAGAAAGATAAAGTCTGAAGAATGAAGAGGCAGCAGATGCAACGGAGCGTCAGGAGAGACAGGAAAGGAGAGAAAGAGGAAGGAAATTAGGGAAGTGTATAGATGAAGGGCAAGGAGCTAGGTGAATCATTATCGGAGGATGCAGGCGAATGGATTTAGTTAGTGATTACATCTACTTTAGCCAATGGGAAGACAGGACTACTTTTGCGAGATACCATGTGCGTTAGCTATGTTGTGGCAGATACTCACGAAGCCTTGGTTTGCTGTTGGGAAGAGAGTCTATCCCAAATTTTACCTCAGGATCGGATCACTAATCTCAACTGATCCAACCGCGGCTTTTACTCTGCATCGACTACAAGCGGCAAGTGAAAATAATCTTTTGGGACTTCAAGAAGGCCCAGTTCTCTTTGTACTTACTATTATGATGTGTATCGTTATGAGTGGGTGGCGACCACACAAATCTACAGAAGAACTTCATAGAACATTCTACACAGTGCACCAATATGACCCATTTTGCATTTGATTTATGTGAGATTTTACAGTGATACATATTTATAGACCCTTAGACTTATTTTGAACATCTAATGGGCAGAAAAACTTGAGTAAAGAGGTAGGCGAATGTTATCATTATTGGCTCGTGTGTCTCTGTGTGGTTGAATCATATGGTGGTGTTCTGTATGTTGGTGTGGTGGCCTAGTGAGTATCTGGCGTGTTTGTGTTTGTGCTGTGTGCAATGTAGTCTGGACACTCATTTGATCAACTTGATTGAACAAACAACCTGTCACCCCCCACTGGATGGTGGGGCTGTAGGTGTTTGGGCACAACAGCCTGCAGATAGGTTTTGCATGAAGGATGCTTGTACTCATGGATTATCACTTATAGCTAAAAATGAAAAAAAAAAAACTGAGAGAAAGATGCAGGACAGTTATGGCAGAATGCATGATCTGGGATGGGGTGGGGGTGTGGGGGGAGGGAAAGGGAAATAAGCCTGAACTGAATTGGAAAAAATGTATGAAATGCACAAAGCATCAATAAAAACTAATTAAAAAAAAAAAAACACGAGGACCAAACACAACTTAAAGAAGAGCTTATTTGGGCTTACAATTCCAGAGGGCTAGACATCCACAAGGGTGGGCAAGGCATGGTAACAGGAGCAGGAAGCTGAGATATCGTCCCAACTGCACACAGGAAGCAGAGAGAGCAACTGGCGGCGAGGCCAGGCTATAACTCTCAAAACCCACCCCCAGAGATGCACGGCTCCAGCAAGGCTCAATGTCCTAAAGTCCATATCCTCCCCATACAGCACCACCATCTAGGGTCCAAGTATCCACATGGATGAGCCTATGGGGAGATATTTCTCATTTGCGCCATTACAATGCCATTTTATACAGGAAAGTGAGACGCAGGGAGCTTATACAAGTTGCCATGGTAACACATCTGGCAAGTGGTTGAATACAGACCCAGGCCTTCTCAGTCACAACTCAGCATACAGAGTGCACTTGCCTGACTTTCCAAAATGAAGTGGGTAGGGTGTCTGTCCTAATACCTGAAGCAGGGATTAAATAACATGAGCACAGAGATTAAATAGCATTTTGTAATTTATAACAAAAGCCTTCTAAACAAATAATGTACCTTTTAAAAGGGATAGAGTTTGGGAATGAGGAGACCTGGAGAAGGAAAGCCTATTTCATTTGACCAGGGTCTTCTTTGCCTCTCCCGCTGGGATCACAGTGGCCCTCTACTTGCATAAGTGATGGGAGCTCGCACTCTGCTTGATTCCTTTGCATCTGTTACAGTTCTCTGAGTGAAGTAAGCAGAAAGGAAGTGAGGGAGGAAAAGTGACTAGAATCCAGGCTCCCCTTGTACTGCCTTGAGTCAGAGCAGCTCTTCCTTGTTCTTCGCCGCCAGGCACATAGGCCCACCCTACTCCATAGCAACCACATTTCAAAACAATTTAAATCAAGCTTGGTAGCTAATTATCCTAAGGTCACACTGAAGAACTTAACCACCAGGACATCAAAAACCCAGGACTATCTAAATGTGAAATATGCGGCATTGATTTTTCCCCCCGTTTAAAAAAAAAAGAAAAGCAAGGTTTTTTGCTCCTTCAGAATAGCTGGCTTTCAAAATAGCCCTCTTAAGACATTTCCCCTCTGCCTGGAATGTTTTAAGCTGGCCTCCTGATTACAAAAATGTTCATATGAAATCTCATCAAGACACTTTCTTAAAATGAATAATGTTTTATAAATTGTAATGGCTTTAATCATCGCCCTCTTCGAAGCTATTTAACTCTGCGATGTAGCCCAACCAGTGCTTCAATTATGTCATTTATCAACTCTGTATTAATTAAGTATCATTATAGAGATTGATTTATATATTTTTCACATCCTTCTTGCCAGATGGTATGGCATTCTCTCTCTCTAACCCTCCATAAACATCACCTGGATTTGTTCAGCTCTCTCCCCAGCTGAATGTTTCATCAGCTCTTAGTCAAGTCGAACTGATTGCTGTTCTTCCTCCTCTTCACAGATGCTGTTGATACAGTCGGCAAAGGCCAAGTGATGCAGAATGGAAACAGGTCTTATTTACAAAGCCAAGTCCCTTAGTAAGCCATCCCTCCTCAGTGAGTTCTTACCCTATTCGGAGATACAATTTTCACAGCAAAGTAAGGAGGAGACTTATGCTTCCTTAGCTGATTAAAACTTACAGTCTGCTCTATCATCTAGGGCAATGGAGAAGATAACTAGAAAAAATATATTTGGCAATGGGAGTACAATTTTTCCTCAGTAGAGTCACATCTTGAATTATATTTTATTTGAGCTAAATATACTTTATAATCTTGATATCACATGCAGAGAAAGCAGGAAGCAGAAGTCCTAAGATATACTGCATTGCAAGAAGCCAGACTAAAATATTAAATTGATTGGGTGATCCAGAACATGGACAATGAAGAAATGGAAATACCGCAATGTTTTTCTTGTCTAAAAGTGAAAATTCTACATTTCTCTCTGGCTACATTTCCCTCTAAAATCTGATCCATCACCCTCTCCCAGAATGGGATTCTTAGAGCAAAGATTGTGAGCTCAAATGCCTACAGCCCCTAAACCAGGTAAGATCAATGAGCAAAACACAAGGAAAAGGAGGGACCTGATTTTAAGTACTCTGGGTACATTCCTCAAGAGAAAGGACCTGGTGAGCTATTCTGGCTGACATTATCCCTACAATGCATGGCAAATGTGTCAGCAGCCCTGGTATGATTCTAAAAACCATAAACCACAATTATAGCAAAATTACTTTTTATTTTATTTTAATTTTTATGTGTATGAATGTGCTGTCTGCATGTAGGTTTGTGCACCCATGTCATGCCATGCCACGGAGGTCAGAAGAGGGTTAAAGATGGTTCTCAGCTGTCATGTGGGTGCTGGGGATTGAACCCAGGTCCTCTGCAAGAGCAGTCGGCACTCTTAACCACTAGGCCATCTCTCCTGCCCAGCAAAATTACTTTTTAATACTAGGCTAAAGTGAATATAGTTTAATCACATGGAATTTTGATCCTCACTTTCCAATTTTGACTCCTGCTCTTTTTAACTCATACGTAACGTCTTGTTCCATCTCCCCCATTCCATTGCCATCATCTACATTCTCTTTGGCTCTGCACTATTTAGTGTACCATAGCTTTCCTTCTCGAAGGAAGCAATGTACATAGGAAGATTAACACTCCTAAACAGTAGTGTTAAACTTTAATGTGCCTCAGAAACTTGGAGGGCTTGTTAAGCCATGGATTGTTGGACTCCACTCCCAGAATTTTCTTTTTAATGCATGATCTCAGGTGGGTCTAAAGTTCCACATTTCAACAAGGTTGATGTTGCTGCAGTTCCAGGAACCACACTTATAGAGAATTGTTGCTCTGAAACAATGTCACACACACACACACACACACACACACACACACACACACAGCTTCTTCATTTCTTCTACATTAAACTTAAAACTCACTAACCTGGTACTCTGGATTCTTCAAACCTGATATCTTCTCCTTTACCCCAAATTTCTCTGATAACTAAGTAGCCTTGGCTCCAGTAAAATTGGTCCACTTGTGCATCACTCAAGTACACCATGCACCTCAACCTTCTTCCTTCTTCCCATAGTCCTATACGAAATGCTTTTCTACCCCCTTGTCTTATTCAAGTTCTGCCTTCTCAATGATCATATCCAAAACTCACATCTTCAATTGAAGCAAACTCCAGGATTTTGCTATCTCCTTTAGACTCCTAGAGCATCAGTTCTTCAGGTTGGTGGGTGTGATCTAGCAAACATGGAATTTAGAAAAAGAGACTGAGTTTGAATCCAAGTTCCTTCATGGCCTGTGTAACTTGATAAGCCATTTAGCCATTATGAACTTGTAGGCACGAGATACTGCTGTTTACTTTAAACATTTGTTTAAAGCATTGCCAGATTTCTAGTCACTTTGAGTTGCATAAAGAATTAGTTAAAACAAGTTAATCCTTTAGAAAAGTGTAGTACAAATAACACAACAGCATTTTATACCTCATCGTGTCCTTCATCCTCCTCTCAGGCTAATCACCTTGAGTTTTAGATTTATTTTCTTCTCTCTGCCTACCTGGATAGAATATTCCTGAAAGAACAACAACATAGGGATGTCTAGGACTGGGGAGGTAGTTTCGTAAGCAAATTGCCTGCCTTACAAATATGAGAATGGCATTTTTATTCCCAGGACTCACAAAAAAAAAAAAAAAATCCAGGCGTGGCACATGCTTGTGATCCCAGGGCTAAGGAGGCAAAGACAGATGGATCTCAAGGGCTTGCTGGCCAGACAACATCCAACAAAAGTGTGCATGATGCCTGGCCATACCCAAGGTACAATTGCTGACTTCCACACACATGTGTGCACACATGAATGTGCATGTCACACATACACAAAGATGTCTAATTTTTGTAACCCAGTGCTTAGAAATTTCTGGGCTGTTTTCAGTAAACACTTACTAAAAATATAAATTTGAGAAATAATCCAAGGCAATTGGTTCCATAAAATGGCTTTCTTCCTTAGAACTTCTCTGTAATTAATTATACTTATTACTAAATTATTTCCCATTACAAAGACAAGAGGTATTTAATATTCGGAAGAACTGCAAAAGCTCTCATGAGTTGATGCTCAATGGTGAATGAAAGGTCATATCACTATCAAAGTATCAATAAAAGGAAAAGTCTTATTTTTGAAGTAAATTTGAGCACAGAAACACAAATCATGGCAGACAGAAAAATAGCAACAGGAACCTGGAGATTATGCTATCAATAAGCAATGGGCTGTCTTTCACCAACCTCCCTCATATGACCATGTGACTGCTGCTCTACCAAATGGCTGCTGCTACTAATGGTCACACCAAAGAGCATGGTATCAAACTGGAAAAATGAAGCTACTTTGTAGGGGTTCTCCCCTCTGAAGCCAAGCAGCAACAAATTTCAGAATACTTTATGTTCTCTAGCATTGCTGGCTTCTACCATATCCTAGATGGAATCTGCTTTCACCTTCCTCCCATATAGCTGCAGAGAAAACTCTTGCCAGAGAGAAAAGAGCTATTTTCTTTAAGCACCAATTCAAAGCATTATTGCTCATAAATATTTTGGCAGAAAATATGTGTATAACTGGACATGTTGGACATTTGGATACTTTCAAATTAAGAACAAAATGCTCCCCAAAGGCCAGGGTTTCTAAGTTTATTATGAAGTAGTTTTATAGCATGGTCAGAGAACACTTAAGAATTAGATCATTGGGATTGTCATTGGCAAGTTCATTTCTTCAACAGATATTACCAGAATTCTACTATGTATCAAATGTTAGACAGAAAGATATGCAGGTGTGTGTGTGTGTGTGTGTGTGTGTGTGTGTGTGTGTGCTTCTGTCTGTTGATGGGTCTGCGTGTATAAAATCAATGTCTTTCTGGAACTTACAGTCTAGTGTTCTGAAGGCTATTAAGCAAACCAAAAACTTACTCTTCAAACTAATTTTCTTTCACCCTGGACATAAAAATAAACCAGATTTCCCAGTTTCCATATAATGAATGGCATTCTGACAAGCAGAATGTGAATTGAAGTGGGTATGATACATCTAGGCCTAGATAGACAGAACCATGAAAAAGCCTGGAGAGATGGCTCAGTGGTTAAGAGCACCAACTGTTCTTGCAGAGGACCCATGTTCGATTCCCAGCACCTACATGACAGCTAAGAACCATCTTTAAGCAGGGCCTGGTGGCACACACCTTTAAACCTAGTACTAGGGAGGCAGAGGCAGGCAGATCTCTGTGAGTTCAAGGCCAGCCTGGTCTACAGAGTGAGTTCCAGGCCAGCTGGGGCTATAGAGAGACCCTGTCTCAATAATAATAATAATAATAATAATAATAATAATAATAATAATAAATATTATATTTAGTACCCATTAAAAGAAAGAAAGAGAGAGAGAGAAAGAAAGAAAGAAAGAAAGAAAGGAAGGAAGGAAGGAAGGAAGAAAGAAAGAAAGAAAGAAAGAAAGAAAGAAAGAAAGAAAGAAAGAAAGAAAGAAAGGGCCTCTATGGTACTTTGAATGAGAATGTCTTCCATGGGCTCCAGTATTTGAACATTCTGTCCCCAGTTGGTGATGCTACTTTGGGAAGTCTTGGAAGGTGTGGTCTTTCTGGAGGAAGCATACCACTGGGGGTGGGCTTAGAGAGTTCTTAAGCACCGCCAGACTTCTAGTCACTTTCTGCTTCCCATGCTTGCCTGAAGATATGAGCATTTTTCTTTCTGTTCCACCTGTGCTACCATGCGTCTAGGCCATGATGGACTTTTGCCCCTTTGGAACTGTAAGCTAAATCTTTTTTATATAAGTTCCATTGTTCGCAGTGTTTTATCACAGCAACAGAAAATGAACTAATACAGCCTCCCTCTGGGTCATCAGTCTTTTATTGGCCTTTTCCAGCTACATGCAAAAATCCAAGATCTCAGAAATGTTGGGCCATAAGATGGAAAGAAGCAACTCCAATCTGCTGAACAGGTTTGTAAGAAAGAAACTTTCTTACTTAACACAACTTCTATTGTGTTAAGTAACTAAGATGTGAAGTCATTGGTTAACATTAGTCTACCCTACCAAAATTGCCTCCAATATATTAGAAATAGAGTATAGACAGGATGATGTGGGAATACCAAAATGAGGTAGCTCATCTGGCTGAAACTGGGTATCAGGGGTCAGTCACCAGAAAAGCATCTGAGATGAGAAGTGGAGGACAGTGTGTGACAGTGGTAAGGAGAATGGAAGACAGCAGGGAAAGAGTGGAACCGACGAAGTGGGTTGTGTGGACAAGTGTAATTGTTTCACAAGAGCAGGAATGTGGAGTGATGCTGGGAAACTGAGTTGTTCCAGTTGCTTTTTGTTGAAATGCTTGATACGGGGCAAACCCCAAGAGACTTTGTAACTACCAGAAAAGAGGACAAAGAAGAGAAAAAGCATAATTAAGCTAACCTGATCTACAGGACAGATATTCCCTTTACTGAGATAGGCAATGCAAGAGAAAGAGATGAAAAGGGTGAGTTCAATTTTGAAAACACTAAAACTAGTGTAGACATAGAACAAACACACCCCAAAAAAATCAACATGGAAGTGGATCTATGAGCCTAGAACTCATGGCAGTGGTATGGATGGGAGAGGAGCTCGGAACTGCCACCATATATGTCATGGTGAAAGCCACAAGCACATTAGGAATACTTACGTAGAACATTCTGAGTCAGCTGCTAGAAATAAAGGGAAGTGGAGAATGGATCAGGCAAGGTAGATTTGAAAAAGAAATAACAAGAACCAAGGAGAAGAAATAGTGATAAAGCAGACAATAGTGACAAGTAATCCTGCAAGGTAAAGATAGTGGTTTTAAAAGTCTATTCTATTTGACAAGTAGAAAGATATTATGACTGTAACAAATTCATTTTCAGTACTCACAAAAGTCACATTAAAAATAGTCTGTAACAGGGTGTGGCAGTGCACACCTTTATTCTCAGCATTCAGGAGGCCGGCCTAGTTTACATAGTAAGTTCCAGGCCAGTTGAGGATACACAGAGATCCTGTCTCAAAAAGATCAAAAAGTAGTCTGTAGGCTGAATGAAGGGTGATGAATTATAAGTAGAAATATAGAATATGCTATATGGAAGCTTAGTTTTAAAATCCATAAGCTAGGAATAAACAAAGAATTACTTCATGTTGTTTTTACTTTTGTTTTACCTTTTTTTTTTTTGTCTTCTTGAGACAGGGTCTCCCTGTAGCCCCAGCTATCTTGTTTTTACTTTTATAAATGAAAAACATACAAATGTTAATGTATGTAACTCTCTGAACTCTTGTTTCCCTACCGGTAAATGGAGATAATAAGCCCTATCTACAGGGCTCATGCTGCTGGCACAACAATTAAGATGACATATATGAAGGTACTCAAAGAAACCATGTGAAGGCCAATGTTACTTTGCATCCGTAAATATTGCAAAACTGGAGTTATACAATTAAGAGTCCAGCGAAATATGTTTGACTATTAAAAAAAAACATGAAAAGGTATAATCAGTCTAGACCTAGAAATAGGATGAAAAATTTGCTTTAATACAGTATAAGTTGCTGACCCCCAAACTTAAAGGCCGACATTCTGAAGTCCCATGCTGGCTAATTCTTACTTCCAGGCTATATAGCCTAGGTTTCCAGATGCCTTCATTATGCTAAGAAAAAAAAAACATGCTAATGAACCCTGGCAGATCACTGTGCATTAAGTCATCTGGGAATTTATTAGTATTATGAATAGTAGTTTTTAAAATAAAGATTTCTGGCAGCCTCCCAGTTTCACAGAGCTGCAGCCTCGTTCCATAATTTAAGCCTCATGACCAGTGAAATCATGGTGAATGACCACAGCTTGCTGAGTGTGTTATTCCAAGGAGTAGCTGAAGGATTCTGGGAAGTAAGCTAGCCATTTTAGAGCTTCTCTCCTTGGAAGATTAACCATCTAAAAGAATATGGTCAGATCATTATTTCACCAGTCATGAAGTCATTAGAGATTTTACAAAGAACATTATTTTTAGCATGGGGCACAGATATAACTATGACTTCTCTCATAAAACTCCTAAGAAGTGTTTTCTAACCTGTTCCATCTTCCTTCCCAGGGAAGACAGCTTACCCCTGTAAAATAAAAAAAAGTCTCATTCCTTTACTTTGCATCTTTATACAATTCCTCTCTGACTGTGGAACCCAGAATCTGACAGCGATTTTATTTTCAGAAGTTAAGAGTGATAATTAAGATCAACCAGCTGTGTCTTCAGCTCCAAATAACAATTATGAAGAATAAATATTTCTTCATAATAAAAAAATAAAATCTAGTTCTGGGACTCAAGAAAACTCTATCAGCATTTTTTTTTTGCATTTATTTGGAAATATCAGATAAGGCTATAACATTAAGATTGTGATTCTTTTATTTGTAATTCTCAAGTATTTCATCTTTAAGTTTAACAGTATTATATATAGCTATTAAGTAAGCTAAATGTAAACAACTCAAATTTTGGAGCTTTTATTCACTGAAATACTGAACTTTTTTCTAGGGTTGAGAGTCAAGGAAACTCCATGCCCTGTTATATTAAGTGCATTGCTAACAGTTGCACCTACTCAGAGGACTGAGGCAAGAGAAGAACTTGAGATCAAGAGTTCAAGACCAGTTTGGAGAGCATAGCAAAACCCTGTTTCAAGAGAGAAGAGAAGGCAGAATGACCTGAAGGGAAAAAATTAAAATTAGGGGCAAGAGACATGGCTTAGCAGCTAAGAGCACTTGCCGCTCTTGCAGAAGACCCACATTTCGTTTCTAGCACTCACATGGCAGATCAGAACAATTTATAATCCACTTCCAGGAAATCTGGTACCTACCTCTGCCTCCACAGGCACAATGATACACATACACAGGCACATGATACACATATATAGATACAGGCAAAACACTCATACGAATAAAATAAATTTTAAAAAATTAAGAGTAATGACAAAATTACTTTTACCTTACCTCAGTAAGGTTATGAAAAAGACAAGACTTTAATTGTTCTCAAACAATACCATTAAACATTTATATAGATCTTTACAAATCATCAATATCTTACATAAGTTTACTTCATTTAATCTTAAAATTATTTGGTACACTTATCTTTCCCTTGTCAAAACAGAATTACAGAGGCAGTCACAGTATAGAAACATACATTGTTCACATGGTACTCAGGAAGGCCCTTTTATGACACCATGGACACTCGTCATCATGTCATTGCCTGTTTTGACTTCACTTCTCTAGAAACATGGAAAACAGCCTGGCATCCTCTGTAGTCATTAGGAATAATGATGAAACACAGACATGAATTCAGTTTTCCCTCCAACAAAAAAATATTAGTTATATAAATGATGTTACTGGATTATTTTGAATGTGGAGAATCTTTCAAGGGAATGTGTAAATGAGGTTGGAATCTTTAAAAAAGGGCAAAGAAAATATTACAAACAAATGACAAAATGTGGAATCAAAGAGAATTCCGTGAGCAATCTGTATATTCATTCTTCTCTATTGGAAAACTCTAGTTTTTGAAAATATTTCAAATAAACATCATAACCAACCTGTAGATGGAGAAGGAAGCCACTGATCGGATGAGGGATGCCACAGCCCCCACCTTGGCAGCTTCTGCAGCACCCTGCACACGGTATTGCACTGTCGTCCTGTAGCTGACGTAAGGCTGGTTGTAAACAACAATTTTCCCTCTTGCTTCTGGGGCCCTCTTCTGCAGTTCATCAAAAGATGTAACTACCAGAACTTCTGCTGTGATGCCTAGAAATAAAAGTCAAACAAGAATTAACTTATGGTTTCCCATCAGCCGGATGGAACGGGCACACAAAAGGTCACACGTGTTCTGTCAGCTACATCTGGCAAACTGGCTTGAGAAGATGAAAAGTTTGAGAGTGATTTACCATGGGAGAAAGACTGAGAGTTAGCCAGCTTCCCAAGAGGGAGAAAAGGCATTTGGAATAATGTAACATATGATGCAAGGTTTTTCAACTCACTCGACCAGCTGCCATTAAATCACAAATAGCTTGAAAACTAGCTCTTATTCCCTCTTATTTCCCGTCCTAAGAAATCAAGAATTTCAAACAATGGCATTAATTATTTATTTTTAAAATTGCACTTCGGAAATCTCAGCATTAATGAAACACATATTTATCTTTTCTTAAAACTATTCTGATATGTTGCTAAACAACTTTCAGTGAGTTCAAAGGGTATCAGTTTTAGAAGAATATTCGTACAAGCCAGTGTTCTCTCCATAAAGCCAACTTTCAACCAATACTTAATGTGTCTTTTCCAAAGAACCACAAAAGGCAGCTTGTTTTCTTTTCTCCTTTGTATAAAAACTGTCCTAAAGGATTTGGAAACGTCCCATGCTTCTCAGCTTACAAAAGCACATTACAATTCTTCAAATAAAAACTCTGAACATATACAATTGTCCTAGAATTCTATTGTCCTGGTTAGATTTGCCCAAATCCTCGTAACACTTTCTTATACCTTCCTATTGAAGGAAGATGGTTTATGTCTTCCAAGAAGTCATTTAAAACCACCTGCCAGACACATAAGGTCTGATTTGGTAGAATAGAGTGAATATATATTATATATACTACATATTTTAAAATGTATGCATATATAATAATTGTTTCTAAGATACATTATAGCTATGGCTAAATTAAGAAAAAATAAAGATGCAAAAGTATTCAAAACATGATTAAGTAAACACCAATCTNTCATACATACATACATACATACATACATACATAGGGCCAGATGCAGTGGCTAAATATAACTTACAGAAAGCGGTAGATATCTAGTTTGGTTTTTATTTTTATTTTTTTGGTCTTTTTCGAGGCAGGGTCTCCTTGTAGCCCCAGCTGTCCTGGAACTCACTCTGTAGACCAAGCTGGCCTTGAACTCACAAAGATCCACCTGCCTCTGCCTCCTGAGTGCTAAGATTAAAGGCATGCGCCACCACGCCTGAGTCTGGTTTTCATTTTGTGTGTGTGTGTGTGTGTGTGTGTGTGTGTGTGTGTGTGTGTAGGACCTTTCATGTGCTAGACAAATGCTTTTACAACCCCAGTCCTAGACAGTTATTATTTTGTGCCTTTAGCCACAGAATTGGTAAGAACTGAGGTAATACGTATATTTGTCATACATTTTTAATATCTGAAATTTGAGAACTAGAGTATTTTGAGTTATTTTAAATTTTCATTTTTTTTGTTATTTTATATATATGAGTGTTGTGTCTTCCTGCATGTATATAAGCGTGCCACATGCACACAGTGCCCATAGAGGTTGGAGGAGGGCATTGAATCACCTGAAGCTGGAGTTACAAATGTTAGCTACAATATGGGTGCTAGGAACCCAACCCAAGTCCTCTGTAAAGAGCAGCCAGTGCTGAGCCATTTATTCAGACCCTATTTTTTGTGGTTGTTGTTCTTGTTGTTTTTTTGAAATCTTAAAAGATGTCATTAAAATGGCAAGTGTAATTTGTTAAATCCTTTAAAATGTACCCAGGTACTTGGGAATACTTGCTTTTGATACATCATAAGCAAATTTCTGAGCGACACTTCCACTTCTGGTTCCACCATCTGGCTAAATTTTTTTGTCCTTATAAATTTATATAATTAGTTACAAATCTATAAGAATGTCTCTACCAACACTCAGAACTCAGAACTTAATTTGTAATCTAAAAGAGGCAGTGTGTAATTATGTAAAAAAAAGGAAACCACCAGCTTTTCTACATAATAAATGTGTATTAAAAGTACAAATAAGGATTTAGCTAGACAATTTTTGTGATTGTGAAACCTGGACTTACCTTGAAATTTGACTGTTGGTGTTGTTGGCATGGACAGGAATTTTCTTGATGGCTTTCAGCTTTTCACAGGGAATTAAAGGTTCAATGGCCTACCTACATGATGTATAAATAATTGCGTAATTTTGGTATTTGAATCAAAACTACTAGAAATAAAGCTGATTTCCTATAAATTTTTAAAAATTAAATTCCTAGAAGAGTGCCACGTCACTAAGATGTGTACTTCAAGTTCCTTTAACACATGAGCAAGTAGAGCAGGAACACAAGCTATACAGCACAGAGAAATAATCTATAACAGCTACAGGCCAAAGCCCCTCACCACGGACTTGGAAGAAGAGTTTGAATTAATCTGTTTTCCTGAAAGCGTCTTCTCTGATTCACCTGTCTACCTCATCTCCTACATCTATTCACTTTTCAAATGCCCCTTGGAGATCAGCACTGATTGAACCTATGTCTCCTGTCCTACCCCACCACAATCTCACGGAAAGTTCTCATTAATTCTTTTGGTCTTTTATACACACTTTTACCACTACTGGCATCCCAGCTCCTAGTTCAGCTCACTCAAATTAAATCTCCACAGAGCTACCAGACTGAAGTACATAAACTACTGAGAGGTCAGATCGGTCCATGGCACTGTCACTCTAATCCTATCCCACCTCTGCTGAAGAGTCACTCATTTTTAGCCTGCCATTCTAAACCCGTCTACCTCTTCAGAACCTAGATTATTTTTATTTTAAACTTCATTGATATCGAACTTAAGAGTTCTCCCTTTCTTTTTTATTTATTTATTTATTGATTGATTGATTGATTGATTTCTGTATGTGTATGAATGTACTGTCTGCATGCAAGTGTGTGCACCCGTGTCGTTCAATGCCGCGGAGGTCAGAAGAGGGTGTCGGATTCCACTGGAACTGGAGTTCTCCTGGAATTGGAGTGTCAGAGGGTTCTCAGCCGCCATGTGGGTGCTGGGAATCGAACCCGGGTCCTCTGCAAGAGCAGTTGGCGCTCTTAACTGCTAGGCCATCTCTCCCAGCCCCAAGAGTTCTCCCTTTCTTTCCCTGCTGTTTCTCTCCTCCATGTCTTTGCGCTTTGATACGTCATGCCTTTGCGCTTTGATGTCATGTCTTTGCGCTTTGATACGTCATGTCTTTGGACCCCATTCTCCCAACTTCATGAGAACAACTCACATATCCACCAGGACACCATTCAAAATCCTGCTTCAGGAAGCATTCTCTACCCCTTGTTTTTTTTTTTTTTTTTTTTTTTTTTTTTTTTTTTTTTTTTTTTTTTTTTTTTTTTTTTTTTTTGTACAACCATTCCCGTTGCTAGGAAGGTCTGATTGTATTCAGCTTCCAACAGACTTTTAGGGTATGTTTGATGTAGCAGTATGCTAGGTAAATGAAACTCTGCTTGGGGCTTTCCTACTGCCTAAATATGGTCTCCTTGAGATTTGGGGTTATGTTCATTTTGGGGAAACTAAGACAATGCTTGCCAGTATGTGCACATATTTAATTTGGTCACTGCATGTTACTTGAATGGCACTGCTCTAAACAGATTATTATTCTCTAGTCTGTTCTAGGTGTGAAACTTCCCTTCAAAATTTGATAGCATTTCCCCATAGTCACTCAGAAATTTGATTATCTAATCACTTATCCAGTACACAGCTGCAAATCAGTACCCATCAACGTTGTACCTGGACAGTGAGAATTGCCTGATCTCTATTGGAGCCTAATAACACTTCCTTTATACAAAATTCTTTCTCTAAGCATTTAAACGACAATTCAAAAAGCGAAGACCTGAAAATTCACAGCAACACACACACACACACACACACCTACCTCAGAGGCAGTAACATGCAAAATAATGAACACTAGCAGAATTTTCTACCATTCTACAACCATGCTATCATCTTAGCCAATAATCACATGTGGCCACTAAGAACATGAAATATATCTAATGCAACAGAGAAACTAAATTTTAATGCCTTTTAATAATTAACGATTATTTACATTTAAATAGTCACATATTGGTCTCTATAGCTCAAGCCATTACAAAGAGCCAATAAAGGAGAGCAGCCCTGTTGACCACAAGGGACTTGCTTAATGACAGTCCAATAACAAACATGAGTCATAGTGATGACCTTTCCCAGCGGTCACAGACCAAGTGGACAGAGCTCTGCTCTGCAGCCACGTTTAGAAAGGCAGGGCATGTATGTGTACACATCTTAGGAAGATGTTTACTCACATCGAATAAAATGAAATGCATCCATCTGGGAAGTTTCTGTCTTCCATATGAGTTTGTGTTTTGAAACGTTGTACTAAAGGAAGCCCTCGTGATCTCATAAACTGGCGAGCTCTCTCTCACTCCCTCATCTGCTTTCATCCACCCATTCTAAAAGGCAGTTCATGAAAACCTCTAAGAACAGTGTGGCTTGCCCTGAAATTTCTATTGAGGTCCACTACCCATTGCCAGCCTCTTATTCCACATGGCATCCTTAATTTTTTCACAGCCTCTAACAGCATCCAGTCATACCCACTATAATTATGTAAAACAAACAAGCTACAGACATTTTTTCTGTTTTAGTCCTAAGTGCTATACAAATGTAAAATAAGCCTCATATTTGAGACACACACATATGTGTTTACATACACATACTGAATGACTAAAATAAACAAACAACAAACAAACTATATATCTATATCTATCTATATAGAGAGATATAGATATATATCGCTCCATCCCTTACCACTCTCTAAAAGAGCACATTTCTAAGAATGTTTCATATTTCTGTAGGTTAGAATCACTTAACTGGCAATATTAATGACTATATTAGACTGAGTATTGCTCATACTAATGCTCACAATTCTGCAAAGTATGTTTAGGGAAGAGACTGAAGTGCCAAGCATTGAGTTTACACAGTAAGTAGGTGTTGGAGCTGAGCCTTGAATTTTTGGCTGTCTGAATCTAAGGGTCACACATTTCCTTTTTAACTGCACTGCTATGTTCTCTAATAAATGTAAAATATATGAAAATAAAAGCTTGGTATTTTCATTTTAAGGGGAATATAAAGGAAAAAGAAACAGCTATATAAAAATCTACCAGGGCTGGAGAGATGGCCTAGCAGTTAAGAGCGCCGACCGCTCTTACAGAGGACCCGGGTTCAATCCCCAGCACCCACATGGCGGCTGAGAACCGTCTGAGACTCCAATTCCAGGAGAACTCCAGTTCCAGGGGAATCCGAGACCCTCTTCTGACCTCCGCAGCATTGCACGACACGGGTGCACAGACCTGCATGCAGACAGTACATTCATACACATACAGAAATAAATAAAATTAATAAAAAAAAAAATTAAAAATCTGCCAAAGTTATCATAGGTTATTTTTCAGGATCTTGGTTGTAAATCAGGGTATAGTTTTAGCACCCTAGGCCCCAGGCTACTCATATGGGAGTTGGGGGGAAGGGGCTTCACTCTAGGTCAAGACTCATAAGACTCCAAGAATGATGAAAAGGATTATGATAACTAATTTCTGAAGAGACCATGGGAATGAAGGTAAGATACCTGCAGAGTGATTTTCTTGGCTGTGACTTACATTACAGAGAGCACATATATCCTCAGGTCCTTTTTTTCTTTTTTAAAAAAAGAAACTTTATTGCATACCTTATTTTTCCAACTGACCAATTAATTTTTAAGCCATTTATCCTGTGTGTGATTTTTTTTCACTGCAATGTTCCTGCAGAGCAAATGCTGACCACTGTGTCATTTGGTAGAGAAAACAATCACTGACTAGCCATCTCTTCTGATCTTGTTCTTCCCAAGGACAGTTTAAAAATAAAAAGGCAGTAAGTTTAAATTTTCTACCATTAAATACAAAAGACTACCAATCAACTGAAAAAAGAAAAGACAGAAAATTGTGTCTCTGGGGATCAAAGCAGAATGATTCAATCTGGTTTGTTTAGGTAATTGATTCTTTTTTTCAGAAAAGATTTAAACTTAAATAGGAAATAGTCCAGCCCTACCCAAAAGAAAGTCTAGTTTCTGGTGCATGTCACATAATCTCCCACTGAGTGCATCATCCAAGATAGCCATGTCCCTGGCATGGCTGGCCTCCTGAGCTCAGAGACATGGAGACAGGAAGACAGTTGGTCTTGGAAACTTGGTGATCTGCCTGAAGAGTTAAGGAAATTGAAATTTTACAGCAAGGCAGATAAAAAGATGTCAGAGAAGTCCTTTCTAAGGGTCTGTTTGCTTATAAGGAACTTTATGATTGGACGATCTACTTTTGAATGGAAGAAAAACCTTGCGTGGCTCTAGATAGGCTGACAGACTCCAGTGGCTGAATTTGCACAGAGGCACAACTGGATACAATGCTGGACAGGATATGAGTCAACAGAAATGACAGAATACCTGAAATCTGGTAGGGGCAATGGTGGGGGCTCAAGAGGGGGAGGGCTTTAAATTTTATCGAGAAATACTATATGAAATGCACAAAGGCTCAATAAAAAATTCAGAGGATAAAAAAAGGAGATTCAAATTAATTCAGTAGGTTTCAGTTTTTCTATAAATCTGGGATTTTATGCAGGGGATTAGGGACAAGAAGAAGTTTTATAAATAAGGAATGTAGAACCCAGAAAAAGAAAGTAAACAATGTTTAAAAGACTATCACAGTGGGCTGGAGCGATGGCCTAGCTGTTAAGAGCGCCGACCGCTCTTGCAGAGGACCCGGGTTCGATCCCCAGCACCCACATGGCGGCCGAGAGCCGTCTGAAACTCCAATTCCAGGAGAACTCCAGTTCCAGGGGAGTCCGACGCCCTCTTCTGACCTCCGCGGCATTGCACGTCACGGGTGCACAGACTTGCATGCAAACAATACATTCATACACATACGGAAATAAATAAAATTAAAAAAAAAATAAAAAAAAAAAGACTATCACAGCACACAGTATACCTACTCCTTAAAAACCTGGGGATTGGGACTGGAGAAATGGCTCAGGTAGCACTGGCTTCTCTCACAGAGGACCCAGGTTCAATTCCCAGCACCCACATGGCAAGTAACAACCTTCATAACTCCAGTTCCAGGGTAAACTGACAACCTCTTTGACTTACTCAAGAACTGCACAACATGGGTGCATTTACTATATGCAGGAAATACATTCATACACATAAAATTAAAATAACAAAATATAAATAAATAAATAAATCCTGAGCATTTTCAGATCCAAACTGCTCCATGCACACTGTGGCAATGTGAAGAGGTAATAAAACTTTGTAATATCATGATTAGACTTAGCAATTCCTGTTACAGGGAAGGTTTATCCCTTAAAATATGAAGTATTTTCTTTTCCAAAACAGCTTGGTTGCTTTGAAATATGGTCTACACAGGCACTTTCTTTCCAAGCACTGGCTAGATCTCCTTGTATGATGAAGGCTTTCACAAAACCAAGTAATTAAAGGACAATCCAGAGTCCTGCCCTCCCAATGACTGGGATGCAGGCTTGAGTCCAGACCCAGTAGACTAATACAGGGCTAGTTCTCAGGGTTTGGGCTCATCTCAGCTGGTCAGAGATGATGGAATCTGACAAATGAGCTGGGAATGAGGCTGGGAAAAGTGAAAACAGTGATGAAAGCATGAAGAGTACGGAGGGAAGAATGTCAGGAGAGGAGGGCAGCAGGGTTGGTGTACTATCTCATGGGACTCTTGTAGCTGTTAAAGAATCTGGATGGGAGACAGAAGTCAGGCCAAGTCAGGCTCATTTTAGCGATAACACTAGACCTCATGTGACAGAAGGCTTGAAGGAAGAAAGGAAAGGTGTGCAGTGTAGGTTAACATCCTTCTGGCACATTCTGAGAGAAATAGGAGCACAGCTGAGACCAGAGGAAGGCAGCTGGATCCCACCTAGTGCAGTGCTTTAGGCAACAGCTTGGACACACACCATTGACTGTGATGGGTAACTGGTCTCCTGGAAGTTTGTACTCTACAGACCACTCTACCAAGCTGGTACAATGACCCTCTTCCTAGAGAAAGTAGAGATCACTGAAGTTAACTAATCAGACATTCAAAACAATGAAACATTGTTTAAAATTTTAAAGAGAATCTTTTCAGGAAAAAAATAACCATATCATGCATAATTTTTTAAAAATAATAAAAAGCTTCTGTACATGGAAGGAAACAATTAAGGAAATGAAGAGAAAACTCACAGAATGGGAGAAAAACTTCACCATTGATACATCCAACAGAGCATTAACATTCAGATTATATAGACTACTCAAAAAACAAAGAAGAAAACAAATGACTCACTCAAAAGATGGACTAAAGAGCTGAACAGAGATTTCACAAGTGAGGATGTAAAGATGGCTGAGAAACATCTTAAAAAGCATTCAACAAAGTTAATAATTAAGGAAATGCAAATTAAAACCACTCTAAGATATCATTTTACTCCAAGAAGACTGCCCAAGATCAAGAAGACAAAAGACACCAAATGCTGGAGAGGTAGTGGGGAAAGGGGAACACTCGTCTACTGCTGGTGGGAATGTAAACTCATACAACCACTATGGAAGGCAGCATGGAGAACCCTTAAAAGACTCAAAAGGAGCCTACCACCTGACCCAGTCATACAACTCCTGGGTATATACCCACAAGATGCATCCTACTGCAAAGATACAAGCACATCTATGTTTATTGCAGCTCTCTTCACAATAGCAAAGAGCTGGAAACAACCCAAATGCCCCTCAACTGAGAAAATGTGGTACATCTACACAATGGAGTCCTTTGCAGCAGTAAAGAAAGATGACATCATGAACTTTGCAGGTAAATGGATGGAAATTGAAGCCATTATGCTAAGTGAAGTAACACAGTACCAGAAAAAAAGGCAAATGGTTTCCCTCATTTGTGGATGCTAAGCACTAAATCCCCCAGTTGAAATGCAAGCTGAGAAACATTGTTATACTTCTTTTTATCTGAAAACAACTGTGCTGTTATAATTTGAATCACTTAATAGGCTCTAGAATCGACCTACCACTTATTTTCAGACATTGTAACTACCAGATATGGGTGGAAGATATGTATTCATATTTTAGAGTAATATAAAATTAAAGGGAAAAATGAATGCCAAAACATATTTTGGAATTAACATATAGTTTATTCTCAGGGGTCATAATTTTGATACATATGTGATGTTTATATAGGCATATTTTGGGGCAACACAAAGGGGAGGGAACAACAACAACATAAAGACTGGGTCAAAGAACTAGCTGATATAGTAAAATTCTGCCCAAAACAACAAGCCTTTGCAGAAAAAAAATATTTGGAAAGACTGAGAGAAAGATGCAAGACATATAAGGCAAACTGCATGAACTGGGGTGGTGTAGTGGGCAGGTAGAGGGGAATGTATCAGAACTGGATTGAAAGATGATATATGAAATACACAAAACATCAATAAAAATATTAAAAAATAATGTATTTATTGTATTACATTATTCACTTTTCACGTGCATTATAAGGCATTTCTTCATTGTTAATAAGAATGATCATCATTTTATGTATTTATTTTTGGTCTTTTGGAGACAGGGTGTCCCTGTAGCCCCAGTTGTCCTGGAACTCACTCTGTAGACCAGGCTGGTCTTGAACTCATAAAGATCCACCTGCCTCTGCCTCCCCAGTACTAGGATCAAAGGCGTGGGCCACCACACCCAGCCTGATCATCATCCTATGTCTAGCTTTAAAAAACTGGCTTTAAATTTCACTTGATTTTTTGATCGTAAATAAGTAGTTTAACTTTTCCTGGCATGCAAAATGTAAACCTCAGTATTGTTGGCCCTCTAAGTTTCTTTTTGTGCATGTTCTAAAATAGGGATAGCAAACTCTGTGTTATAAAGTACTTTGAAGCAATAAGGGTAGATTGCGAAGGATTCTGAATATAGACTTACTAAGTTTAAGCAGTAATTACCTGATGTGTTTAAAATTTCAGTTCACAGGCTGGAGAGATGGCCTAACCGTTAAGAGTACCAACCGCTCTTGCAGAGGACCTGGGTTCGATCCCCAGCACCCACATGGCGGCTGAGAACCGTCTTTAACTCCAGTTCCAGGGGAATCTGAAGCCCTCTTCTGACCTCTGCGGCATTGCACAATACCGGTGCACACACCTACATGCTGACAGTACACTCATACACATACAAAAATAATAAAATAAAATAAAATAAATGTGAAAAAAATAAAATTTCAGTTCACATTAATAAAATAATTTTAAAAGAGCTAAGAGCAATGTGATCACCAATGTGATCACATCAGACATCTCTAATTGTTACTAAGCCAATAACTGAGGCTCTGTATCATGGAAGCCCCACAGCAAGCCTCAGAAAAGCTGAGCAGGTTGCATTGGGCGTACCTGGCAGCAACTGTTACACAGGCAGTGGTGGAGGGGTAGTGAGATACAGAGGTAAAGGATATTTTGGAGAAGCCTGAGAACAGGGCATGGAAGTCAGTGTCCAAATCCAAAACATCTATAAAAACATGCTATTATTTCCTCTCCTGTCTTGTACTAACTTGTAAGAAGAAAACAAATTTCTGACAACAAATTTCATCCTTTCTATTGAAAACATTGATTCTGTACTTGGCCAAGAAACTTTCTTTGGCCAAAGGAATGTGAATGGGCATTGCATATAGACATAGCTAAGCATGACCTTAAAAAAAAAAATCCATTGCAAAATTTGATTTCATCTCCTGAGAGGTCAATGCCCTCAGCTATAGGGCAGGTCCAAGCGGGAGCTGTTCCTTCAGTTTGGGTCCTGGAGTAAAATTGATACTTGAAGCAGGACAAAGGTAGTATCAACTGGCAACACGCACACACACACACACACACACACACACACACACACACACAGGCGCGCACATGCACACATACACACTAATGCAATGACCCTGAACTTAAAGTTTCTATTAGAGTCTTCTCACAATCTATAGTTAATTGATAAGACACAGAATGAAGATGTTTGATAGCTACAGAAGATAGCTGAGTGAGAATGAAATGACTCCTTCCTCTTATTACACATCAAAGTGATCAAATGCTTAACACTGAACAGCAGATAACAAACACGTCTGAAAAATTTACAAGTGTCAGTAATCTAATCCATGTAGTCCCACATGACAAAGAATTTTAAAGAAAAGATAAGCTTCAGAGATCATTAAAATATAATCTTGGCAACTTCAGTTAGCTAACTGCTGGGATGCCATTTCTAACAGCAACAAGCAGCTGTGCCATACTCTAAAATAATTCAGTGCACTTTCAGCAGATTTTACTATTTCAACTCTAAATGCATTCTTCTTTGAATTTTACCTTCACAAACCAAGGACAAAAGTGACAGACAATGAGGTACTTGTGTTTGCATTAGGAAAAAATGTTATTATAGTGTTATACCAGAGAGCTAAAATTACTGTGACAATTCCATATTCCAAAATGGTCATTTTATTTAACCATGTTTTAGAACGTTGAATGTCCTGTGCTGGGGTCTTCTTAGAGAAGACTTGGCTAAATAACATTTGTAATGGCAATAGGGCCTTGATATCAAGTTCTGGATGATAACCAAGAGCAATGACAGCAGGCTGTAATGATTGGGGGTCTATGGGATGCTCCTACCCCAGCAACAACTCCAAAACAGATAACTCATCCCTGGAACAGGGCTTTTTATTTGCTTGCTTGTGCTGTTTGTTAGGGGTATTGTCCCCTCATTATAGGGTAACACCTTTAAAACTCCTTTTATAGATGTATATATGTATTATAGGAAGCTTATATAATTATAGGTTTCCATGATTCTTCCTCATAGTCCCTCCTCTACCCAGCACCCATGGGCATTCATCTTCTCCCTATGTAACCCATCCTGTTCCATTATTCCCTTTTGCCCCTTTATGTCACAGCATTCTGTCTCCTTTCCCATGAAAGACACCCTACACCATGGCCCCTTACTAGTTTCCTGACTTCTGTGGGTATTCCAAACAAAACACATATATCTAAAGATTCAAAACCAACATTCACATATGAGAGAAAACATGTGATGCTTCTCTTTCTGGGTCTGGATTGCCACATTTTTAAGAGGTTCATTTTTTTTTGAAGAGCTATGCTCTGGAGTGGCTGTTTACACTCAAAGAGTTTTCTGCTTTTGCACTCAAGGCTTGTTTCAAATAGGTGAAGCCATTGCTTTCCTGAAGAACAGCAGAGGATGGATGTACCAATGGGCATCTGAGATGTATACAGCAAGCTGGCTTAAGAAGACCATGCAAATAGTGCAAAGAGAATACAAATAAATATGGCACCTACTTGAAAAAGATGAATCATAGTGGCTGATTTTTTTCTAGCTCCAGCCATTTACCTACAAATTTCATGATTCACTTTTCTTAACAGCAGAATAAAATTCCATTGTGTAGATATACCACATTTTCATTATGCATTCATCAGTAGATGGACATGTAGGTTGTTTCCATTTCTGGTCTCTTGTAAACAAGCAACAATTGGACATGGAAAAGTCAATATCTCTGTAGTAAGCTATAGAGAGTACTTTGGCTACATTCCGAGAGTAGTACAGCTAGAACCTGTTCCTGAAGTCACTACATACTTGAATTATACAGCATGGAGAAATCAAGCTGCAGCACTGCTGGCCACCTTTCATAGTGCTGGAAGGTACTACATACACTACTGGAAGAAGAAAACAATCATTAATCTTACTGCAAACTGTGAACCTGGGAACTATAATAATGACTGGCCTGGGAAGGTATGCTCACTGGTGCAACAGCAGCTTGAATATTATGGGAGTAACCAAATACTTTCTGTACAGATTTAAGACAAGCTCAACGGACACAGCCCTTACCTGGAGGTCTCATTAGGGCCAAGAACCTGTGGCTAGCAGGACCATAGACCCTACAGGAGAACCTCCTTCTATGGTTCTGCTAAATGGACATGGATTCATAGATTCATGCATCTCTCAACTTCCACCAAAGAAGCTTCTTTTTGCAGTGGATGAAAATTAATAGAGACCCACAACTCACATGCATCCCCAAGGCTCTGGGATCATTAAAGAAGAATGAATAGAAACACTATTAAGTGCCAGAGGCAGTGGATAACTACAAAGAAACTTTTTCAGACACAACATGGCAGTTGTACATATGAACTCACAGTGGTTGTGATAATATGCACAAGACCTGCACAAGCACAAATGAGACAAAATCCCAGCATAGGGTGTGTTAGCTGGGCATTAAAGCCCTACCTCTAGTTGAGGAGCTATTGACAATTAATGGTTGCTGGCAGAGTCAGTCTTCTTTAAGGGTGCGACCCCCTCATACCTTAACCATGCTCAACCAGATAGACCCACACCGAAGAGTATTTGAAGAACACAAATTGGGCTTGATGAGGTTTCAGAAAGAAAAGAGGAAAAGAACTTGGAAATATTAGGGAGACAGAATGAGTCTGAGAGGATAAAAAAATTGTATGAAATTCTCAAAGAATTAATAAAATGTGGTTTAAAAGAAAACATAGTATTTAAAAAACATTAATTACAAGAAAATCTGCAACAAAACAAAATTTTTGCCTCAAATCATAGCAAACCTGTTCATTGTTACAATTCAATTTAATCTAACATTCCACCTGAAGAAGATGCTATACAGATGATGTAAGTATTAGAACTATATGACCTGGATGACAATTTCTTGGATGCCATTTTAGAAATCAGTTTTGACCTCAAGGATGCAAATTTAACCACTACTGTTGAATAATTGATGATGTATAATTAAAAGCCAGTCCACATATGCTGCAAGGGCTTACCCATCCCTTGGAAGTGAGAAAAGGCTTTACAAAGTAGATGGGCAAAAGCAAACAAAACAACAACCACAAATGGAATGAAGGGCATCTGCCCCATGTTGCAGGTAAGAAAACAGGAACACAAAGGTTCAAGCATCTTTTCAGACTAGAAAGTAGTGGTAGTATTACTTGGATTTAAATCTAGGTCAGAATACCTCCAGTAAACACCTAGCCCTTGCTCAATTTTGTTTCCTCAACAATTTTAACTCCCAGGTAAAGTTTCACTGCAGAAATGAATAAATAAAATAATAGTAACAACTGATTTCTAGCTACCATACCATTTTAAAGTAATAGAAAAGCCATTCCTTCTCAGTTCAAATGATCCTAGCTTGTGTGGCCAGTGGACAGACTGGTTTCAGGCATTTCCTCATTCATGGCACCTTCATGTTAAGTATGTATATGAGATTCAGGGTTCAGATTCTTACATAGTAACCCATTCTGGCAGAGGGAGAGAGAGAGAGAGAGAGAGAGAGAGAGAGAGAGAGAGAGAGAGAGAGAGAGAGAGAGAATATTTCCAGAAGCCTCCACAGCAAAATGGAAGAAGCTTCAATTTTTGGGAGCCCAGCTAACAGAGTTGTCCGAGACTCATAGGTTATCTGTCCACTTAAATTCAACATTGTGGCCATGGAGCTGAGCTGTGCTGCTAAACAAGGTACATCCATCCCTAGACCTAGATAAGAAGCCAAACCCACCCAATCCAAACTGTTGGGAGTAGGCAAAGTTTGTAGTTCCCAAGCATAACAAAGTGAATCCTGTAAAGCAAACAACAGATGGCCACACAGGGGATTCTCCGTGATATTGCCACAATATGTGGTAGAAAGCTTTTCCCATACTCTGAATTGAATATTTTTTTGTATAATTGAATTGACCATATTGTTCATGATCCAATTTGGCAGATTAAAGAACATCTTATATTGTTATCCCCAACAACTGAACTCAACAAAAGGAACAGGAAGTTGCTGATGAGTTTCTGATGAGGTACCAATTAATGAAAACCAGGCATCAATTTAACATTAATAATTTATTAATCTGTACCAGAAACATAAGCACAGATTCTAATGCAATGAAATTACTAATGGTGCTGAGACCTCCAGCTTTCAGAGTTCCCAAGAACCAATGTGGCCTGCTTTATTCTTAAACCATATTTTTTTTGAGACAGGGTCTCCCTTTAGTCCCAGCTGGCCTGGAACTCGCTCTGTAGGCCAGGCTGGCCTTGAACTCTCAGAGATCAACCTGTCTCTGCCTCCCAAGTGCTGGGATTAAAGGCGTGAGCCACCATATTTTTAAAACCACAATTCTATACAACCTTATGATGGAAAGCAAAAATTGAAGGAAAATTTTTCATCACATTATAGGGTAGGGTTTTCAAATATTTACAAGAAAAAAACACCAGGTCTGAATATTCTTGACACAAGTTTATGAGGTAAAAGTCAATTCTTAGTTTAAACAATTTTCATAAAATATATAATATAGATATAATTAGTATATGCAGTCTTCAACCATGTGAACTTTACATCATTTGAGGTAGATATCATTGCTGCCCTATCAGTAAATAGATGGATATGAAAACTGAAATTGACATAGGTCACGCAGATTACATGCAAATGTTTGACTCAAGCTCAGATCATGTATTGGAGGTCCTCTATCGCTACCAGTAAAGCTGGAAGGGGATGGTGAAGAGAAAGTAACAGTTCTGGTAATCAAATCCTTGTTTGTTTTCTCATCCATACATTTTAGCAACAAATGTCTACAAGGTAGGCTTATTCAATAGAGTCCCTATGACCAATATTCTTTGCAATAATTAGCTTACAGAACAGTGCCTGTATTATCTGCTGTATAGATTACAAAATAAAGGCCTAGAATAATTGCTACTCTATGATCCCTAATTATATATATTTTCATCTTTTTATCTTTCATTTAATAAGTTTAAATAGCTTCAATCACATCAGTAAAACTTTATTAAAACAATAAAACTCACACTTATATAGGTGTCACACTACATGAGACAGTTTTAAATGGCTTACCTCTACTAACTCATTTGTTTCTCTCAGAAGCCCAATAATATAGGCACTTTATTGCCTTCATTAAATACAAGGTATTTTATACATTTTATGCTTATATCTTACTTACTTATTTCTAATTTAAAACCAAATAATTCAAGAAGTCTTAGAAAAACACATTAAATAAACTAGAAATAAATGAGGAGAGAAAGGTAAAGAAAACAAATATAGTAAAATAACATACTGCCATGGTTACTATGACAAAAAAAAAAGCAAGGAGCAAAGCATAGTCAGGCACAAAATTCAGTGATAATAAGAAGAAAACAGGCTGGCTGCCCAAGAAGGTTACATCAAGTGATCATTGTGGGGGTCATAACAAATAAAGTGCCATGTGATAGATGTAATAATGGACAAAAGTCCATTTCTAGATGAGCATAAAATGTAGGGACATTGTTCTTCAGTCCCCTCCATATCCATTTGTTTCTTCCTACTCTAATAAAACCTTTTAATTTTGCTGAGTAAAACTATTTAAGAAAAAAGGTATTTGGAAGACCTAATTTTCCAATTCCTCTGTAACTGGATGGGAACAAGCTGCCTATCAAGAGTGGCATGTTTTTACTCTTTCCTGATCACTTAAATAAGAACAAAGAAGTCACCTTTAACCTAGAGGGATGTTTGGAAGGACCATCTGGACACAGAGGGAGCATTCTGGCAGAGTTGTATTAACGTCTACTCTACAAAGAAAATAATTCTACTTGGTATACGCCACTGTTGTTTGGGATTTTCTGGATAAACAACAAATTAGGGAAACAGAAAATTCCTTAGGATTAGGTAATGGGGAAGACCTTTGTAAGGAAACATTTAAACTGAAAAGTACAAACAGAGGAATGGTGATCAGTCTGCATTTCTGGTGGGTAGCAATAGCATTACTCTTCACTGTAGCCATTTGGCCCAATTTAAGTTTTAGAAATTAAAAGTTTCAGTAACAGCTGAACTTCTGTTCAAACTGTTAATAAGGTTTGGTAAGCATAAAAGGAACTACTAGGAACATGGTAAGCATAAAAAAATAGGAACAAGAAATGAAGATTAAAGGGAAGGCCAAGATCCTATCCTGCAGGGACAGGCAGATCATGGTAAAGAGATAGAATTTGCATTAAGGAAGATGTGGAGAATAGGAAATCCTTGGACAATGTTGAAGAGAAGCTAAGTAATATAACCATTATGAAAATGTGGTTCAGAAATTCTACTTCTCCAATATATTCTGAGGATATGAGATCAGCATGTTCAAGAGATATCTTCATGCCCATGTATTAGACAGCACTGTTCCTAGTAGCAAGATATGGAAACAAGATGAAGATCCATAAGAGGAACAGACTCAAACATGTACTACTCCCACATAATAGACAGCCTTTAAAGCGAAGGATTTCTTGTCATTTGTGACAACATGAATAAAACTGAAGACCATTAAATAAGCTAAGCATAGAAAGACAAACCACATATCATTTACTTGTCTAGCCCGTAAAACTTGAGCTCATGGAAAGAGAATAAAATGATTACCAGAGCCTCAAGAGCTGCTGTGTATTAATTTTTGTGCTGTTGTGATAAAATACACTAATAAAAGCAACTTAAGGGGGGAAGTGTTTGTTTGGCTCACAATGACAGGATATGGTTTATCATGTCAGAGAAGTCAAGGTGGCTTGTGCTGAGCTCATGTTCTCCACTTCTATACAATTCAGAACTCCCTGCCTATGGGGTAGCACTAACCTATAGGGTGTGGGTCTTCCTACCTCAATTAGTGAAATCAAGATAATCCCATATACACACATGCCCACAGGCCAATCTAATGTAGATAATCCTTCATTGAGACTCCCTTCCCAGATGATTCTAGATTGACAAGTTGACAACAAAAATACACACTCAAACATTACAGGCTATTATCATTGCTCTTGGTTCTTCTCCAGAACTTGACAGTAAGACCATATTGCTAAAGATAACACATTACTTGAGTCACAAGACAGAGAGAAATCACATGAGTACTGACATGGAAGTTTCATCCCTACTGGCCAGCTTTCATAGTTCTGGAGGAGATGAGTAACCATCAGTATCTCCCAGCTGTGAACTATGAGGTCTATAATAATGACTGGCCTGTCAAAATATGTCCACTAGTAGAATAGTGGCACAAATGTCATGAGAGAAATCGATCACCTGCTGACTGGATTTAAGGCTCACTCCATGAGATAGAACCCAACTTGGCACCATTATGGAAACCAAGAACCTGTAGGTAGATAGGTTATAGCCCCTAAGGGAGGAACTTCTAATAACCTACTAAATGGTCATAGTAGTAAAATGACTCCTAATGACTTATTGCTATAACCATAGATTAGTGTCAATACTCAGTTCTCATTAGAGAAGCTTCTTTTTGCAGTAGAAGGCAGTTATCACAAAGATCCACGAATGGTAAATGGAAAGAAAATATCACTCAACAATCCAGAAAGTGTCCCCACAGGAAAAAAAAAAAAAAGAAAGAAAGGGGACTGTGGAGGGCTCAGCCCTAAATGGGACATCTACAATACACTCCCTCCCTCAAAGGCTCAGAGATCTCTGTAGAAGAGACAGAAAGATTTTAAGACTCAGAAGTGGTAGATGAACACAAGAAAACTGTTTTTGAGACAGCAGGACAGTTGTATATAAGAGCTGACAGTAATTATGACAGTTACTATTCATTTGTCTATTATAGGTATTTTGTAAAAATGAAACCATAAAGTGTGTTCTTATATGATTAGCTTTTTTCAATTATTCTAATGTGGTTAACATTCACCTGTATTTAAGCATGCATTGTAACTTCGTTTCTATTGCCAAGTAATAATCTGTTGTATAAAATACTACTTAAAATTTTTTATTTAATTTTGATGTAGGTCTGTATGTGATTTGCAAGTATTTTGTTGAGATTTTTTGCATCTATGTTCATTAATGAAATGGGCCTATAGTTTTCTTTTTTGGTTTTATCTTTGCCTGGTTTGGGTATTAAAGTGCTACTGCTTCATAGAGAGAATTTGGGAGATTTCCCTTTGTTTCTATTCTTTTGAACGATTTGAGTAATAATGGTTGTATGTCCTCTTTAAAGGTTTTATAGAACTCTGCTGTAAATTGATATGGGCCTGGGCTTTTTTTAGTTGGGAGGTTTTGAATTACTATTTTGATTTCCTCATATGTTATGGGTCTGTTTAAGTTGTCAACATCTTCTTGAGTAAGCTTTAGTAAATTCCAGGATTTCAAATGTTGTCTGTCATGATATTTCCCTTTTCATCTTGAATTCTGTCAATTTGGAGCAGCTCTTTCTTTTGGTTAACTGGGCTGGAGGTCTATCTATCTTGTTTATCCTTTTGAAGAACCAGCTTTTGGATTCATTGGTTCTTTTTATAGTTTCCTTTGTTTCTATTTCATTGATATCTGCTCTAATTTTTATTATTTCCTCTTGTCTTTTGTGCTTAGGATTCAGTTACTGTTGCCTCTCAAGTGCTTTCAGCTGCAGTATTAGACCATTTATTTGTGCAATCCCAATCAAACTCCCCATGAGTTTCTTCTCAGACTTAGGAAAAATAAACATCCTTAAATTCATATGGAAAAACAAAAAAGACCGGACAGCCAAAGCAACCTTGAGCAAAAAGAGCAACACAGGGGGGATAACCATACCTGACTTCAAACTATATTACAGAGCTATTGTAATAAAAACAGCCTGGTACTGGCACAAAAACAGACAAGTAGATCAATGGAACAAGATTAAAGATCCACACCTGAGCACATGCAATTTCAGTCACCTCATATTTGATAAGGGGGCCAAAAAGACTGGAGGAAAGACAGCATCTTCAGCAAATGGTGCTGGCAAAACTGGATTGTCACTTGTAGAAAGATGAAGCTGAACCCCTACCTTTCACCATGCACAAAAATCAACTCCAAATGGATCAAAGACCTCAATATGAAACCAGAAACTCTAAAAATAATAGAAGAAAATGTTGGCGGTAAACTATAAGACATAGGGTTAGGAAAAGACTTTATAAATCACACAGCTGCCACGTAGGAAACAAGGTCAACAATAAACAAATGAGACCTCATTAAACTCAAAAGCTTCTGTACAGCAAAAGAAACAATCAACGAAGTGAAGAGAAAACCTACAGAATGGGAGGAAATCTTCACCAGTGATACATCAGATAGAGCATTAACATCCAGAATATACAAATTACTCAAAAACCAAAGGATCAAGAAAAAAATGACACTATCAAAAGATGGAGTAAAGAGCTGAATAGAGAATTCACAAATGAAGACATGAAGATGGCTGAGAAACACCTCAGAAAGTGTTCAATATCGCTAATAATTAAGGAGATGCAAATTAAAACCAGCTTAAGAGTCAACATTACCCCAGTAAGAATGGCCAAGATTAGGAAGACAAATGGTACCAAATTCTGAAAGGTGGTAGAGAAAGGGGAACACTCCTCCACTGCTGGTGGGAGTGCAAACTCGTGCAACCCCTATGGAAAGCTGTGTGGAGAACTCTTTTTTCTGGGGGGGGGGCTGTTTTTGAGACAGGGTCTCCCCATAGCCCCATTTGGCCTGGAACTCACACTGTAGACCAGGCTGGCTTTGAACTCACAGAGATGGCCTGCCTCTGCCTCCTGAGTACTGGGCTTAAAGGCATGCACCACCACATCTGGCTTAAAGACAGTTCTTACCCACCATGTGGGTGCTGGGAATCGAACCCCGGTCCTCTGAAAGAGCTCTTAACCGCTGAACCATTTCTTCAGCCCCATGGAGAATTCTTAAAAGACTAAAAATGAGCCTGCCACCTGACCCAGTGATACCACTCAAGACTCATCCTATCGCAAAGACACATGCATGTCTATGTTTGTTGCAGCTCTCTTCACAACAGTAAAAGGATGAAAGCAACCCAAATGTCCCTCAACCAATGAGTGGATACAGAAAATGTGGTACATTCACACAATGGAGTTCTATGCAGTAGTAAAGAAAGATGGCATCATGAACTTTGAAGGTAAATGGATGGAACTAGAAGACATTATGCTTAGTGAAGTCACACAGTCCCAGAAAGACAAAGGACATATGGTGTCCCTCATTTGTGGATGCTAGCACAAAATCCCTAGTTGCAAGGCAAACTGAGCATTGTCTTTGGTATATTTCTTTTATATATGAAAGCAGCAGTATGGTTAAAAGATCAATCCCTTAATGAGCTTGAGAATTAAACTACCACTTATGTTCAGATTTTCTAATATTGGTATAGTGGTGGAGTATTTGTATGCATGTTTTGAAGTAATATACAATTAAAGGGGGAAATGTGGTAAAAAAAAAAGACAGAGAAAAATGCAAGATATGTATGGCAGAATGCAGAAACAGGGGTGGGGAGCATAGAAGGGGTAATGTGTCTAAACTGAACTGAGTAATGATGTATGAAATACGGAAAATGTCAATGCTTGAATCATTGTACAAGGATTGATATTAAATGCTTTAACAAGAAGAAGAAGAAGAAGAAGAAGAAGAAGAAGAAGAAGAAGAAGAAGAAGAAGAAGGAGGAGGAGGAGGAGGAGGAGGAGGAAGAGGAGGAGGAGGAGGAGGAGGAGGAGGAGGAGCTGTGGCATTTGATATCTGATGGAAGGGGAAGAGCCACCTTTCCTCAAAGGTGTGACTAGTAGCTTGACCACAATCCAGGACAGGATGCATCTGCGAAACAAAAGGGGATTTGATGGGAAGAAAATAATAAGAATTCGTGTGGGTAGGGAGGTGGGGGTGGGTCTTGGAAGAGTTAGGGGAGGGGAAAATATGATCAAAGTACATTGCATGAAATTCTTAAAGAATTAATAGAAATATTCTTTGAAAGCGAGCCATCAAAAAGAGGATTAAGTAGATGCTAATCAAAGGAGATAAAATTTCCATTAGATGAGAGTAATAGGTGAAAAAATGTACTATACATCATGACGACTATAGTTAAAAACACACACTTGAAAATTAGTAAGAGTAAATTTTAAGTATTCACATTAATAAATAGGTAATTCATATGTTCAGTAGCTTATTTTAACCATTCAATAATGTATATAAATATCAAAATATCACATTGTACACCATAAATGGAGAAAATTTTATATGTCAATTTCACAAACTAACTTTATTTTGTTTTTTTCAGACAGGGTCTCCTTGTAGCTCTAGCTGTTCTCGAACTCACTCTGTAGACCACTTTGTAGATCACTCTGTAGGCCTTGAACTCACAGAGATCTGCCTGCCTCAGCCTCCCAAGTGCTGGGATTAAAGGCATGTGCCACCATGCCCAGTTCAACAAACTAATTTTTTAATCTGGCAAAATATGTCTTCAAATATTTTCTGAATGAATTTTTAAGATGTATTTTATTTTTTTAATTTTTAATTTTATTTTTGTATGTATATGAATATACTGCTAGGCTATCTCTCCAGCACTTAAGATGTATTTTATTTTATTTTATTTTATTTTTAATTTTATTTATTTTTGTATGTGTATGAATGTACTCTCTGCATGTAGGTCTGTGCACCTGTGTCATGCAATGCTGTGGAGGTCAGAAGAGGGTCTCGGATTCCCCTGGAACTGGAGTTCTCCTGGAATTGGAGTTACAGATGGTTCTCAGCCGCCATGTGGGTGCTGGGGATCGAACTTGGGTCCTCTGCAAGAGCAGTCAGTGCTCTTAACCACTAGGCTATCTCTCCAGCACCAAGATGTATTTTAAAAGACAGTTGTGTGATGAAACTTTTTTAGACAGGAGGACCTACAGAGAGCCATATAAGAACACATTTGGCGGCCAGGTAGGTGTCTGGCACATAGCCTTACTCTGCCTACCCAGGGCATCTGTGCCCACCACCAGAACCATAGAGAAGAACTGTGCATGAGGATAGAGGGACAGACAGCAGGGCACACACACTCGGTGGCCAGGTGGGGTCTGGCACACAAGCCAAAGGAGTAACAACCCCCCCACACCTCCTCAGTGGGTAGCTCAAGCTACTGGTACTCTGGTGGAGAGGATAAGCTGCTGGTGCTGTGGTTTACTGGGGTTGGGACAATCCAGCAGTGTCAGTGATTCCAGGCTGCACAGCCAAAGCTGAGGAAGAAACCAGCAGGAAGCAAACTGAGTGACCAAACAGTCCTCCATATTAACATTAAAGATTAGCCACAGAAGCCGAACAAAGGGGAAAAAAATCCACATGCCAAAGACACAATGGAAAAACAACAATATGGGAAAGGCTTATAATAAATCCCCACCAAACTCTACCAGTCCTGTAGAAGATTCCAACAACAAGATCTCCTTGGAAAGAAACAAAGACACTGACCTTAGAAGAACAATTGTAGACATATTCAAAGAATATAAAGAACAAATCAGAGAACTAAAGGGAGAGAATGAAAATCTCATGAAGGAACTAGAAGGAAAGAATGAAAAACTCCAAAAAGAACTAAAGGGAGAGATTGACAAACTCTGAAAATAACTAGAGGAAGAGAAATACAAACTCCAAAAAGAACTAGAGAAAGAGAAATACAAACTCCAAAAAGAACTAGAGAAAGAGAAATACAAACTACAAAAAGAACTAGAGGGAGAGAATGACAAACTCCAGAAGGAAGTGTAAACACTGAAAAGATCTCTGAAAAGCTAAAAGGAAAAAAGAAACTGACCAGTGAAGCAAGAAGCTACAAGAAGAGATTGAAAAGCTCCAAAAGGAAGTAGAAATACTGAAGAAGAAATCACAGGATGAAATGAAAAAGGAAATTGAACATTCATCCAATCAGCAGGAAATGATGGAAAAAAGCCTCAGAAGCAGAATGGATGGAACAGCAAAAAGAATACCAGACCTACAGGATAACACAGTGCAACAAGAAACCTCAAGTAAAGATTATGAAAAATTTTAAAATACACAAGAGTGCAACAACCAGGAAATGTGGGACACTATGAAAAGATCAAACCTCTGTATCATAGGGATAGAGGAAGGAGAAGAATCCCAATAAAATGGTATCATATTGATCAGATCTTCAACAGAATAATAGAAGAAAATTTCCTCAAACTGAAAAAAGACAAACCCATACAAATACAAGAAGGACATAGAACTCCAAATAGACAAGACCAGAAAAGAAATTCCCCACGTCATATCATAGTTAAAACACTAGATGCTCAAAACAAAGACAAAATATTGAAAGCCACAGAGAAAAACAACAAGTTACACCTGTAATTCTGATGGGTTTCCCCTTCAGAATTACAGATGACTTCTCAGTGCAAACTATGAAAGCCAGAAGAACATGGACCAAAGTATTCCCAGTGCTAAATGACTTAAGATGCCAACCCAGATTGCTATACCCAGCAAAAATGTCAATCATACTTGAAGGAGAAAGAATAATCTTCCATGACATAAACAAAATAAAAGTACACATGTCAAAAAAACCAGCACTTCAGAAAGTCCTCCAAGCAATTCAAAGAACAGAGGAAAGGAGCAACTATCCTTTAGCAACTCAAGAGAGAAATTAACAAAAGCATAACAGAGTAAATAAATACCTAGACCAAGAATGCAAACAAAAAATAAGTTGAAAGAAAACAACACACATCTCTCAATAATAACCTTAAATATTAATGGTCTAAACTCCCCAAACAAAAGAAATGGACTGGGAGAATGGATTAGGAAACAGAATCCATCTATATGCTGCCTATAAGAAACCCATCTCACCCTCAAAGGCAGACACCACCTTAGAGTGAAAAAATGGAAAAAAAATTCCAAGCAAATGGTATCAAAAAGCAAGAAGGAATGGCTATTCTAATATGAGACAAAATAGACCTCAGAGTAAAATTAATTAGAAAAGAAAAAGAGGGCCATTATATCCTTATCAACAGGACAATTAACCAGGAAGATTTCACAATCATAAATGTTTATGCACTAAACTCTGGTGCACTGAACTTTATAAACACAATCCTTCAGGACCTCAAGACACAGATTAATCCCAGGATGCTAACAGTGGGGGACTTCAAAAGCACTGAGTCCCTTGGATAGATCAACTGGACAAAGAATAAACAGAGAGACATCAGAACTGAACAATACAATACACCAAATGGACCTCACAGTTATCTACAGAATATTCCACCCAAACACCAGAGAATACACTTTCTACTCAGAGCCCCATGGAACATTCTCCAAAATCAACCACATACTGGGAAACAAAAGAAATATCAACAAATACAAAATAATTGAAATTATTCCATGCATTCTACCAGACCACAGTACAATAAAGCTCAATATTAACACCAGAATAAGCCCTACTAACTATAAGAACACATGGACACTAAACAAAACAATCCTGAATAATGAATGGGTCAGGGAAAAAATAAAGAATGAAATAAAAGCACTCCTGGAACTAAACGAAAATAACAATACAACACAACAAAACCTGTGGGATACTTTAAAAACAGGCGTAAGAGGGAAATTTATAGTCCTAAGTGCCCACATAAAAATAAAAAAACAGAAAGAGAACAAATAAACGATAGGACATTGCAGCTAAAAACTCTTGAGAGACAACAACAAATGAACCCTAAACCAAACAGACAGGAAGAAATAAAAATCAGAGCAGAAATCAACAAAATAGAAACAAAGAAAAAAAAATACAAAAAAAAAATCAATGAATCAAAAAGCTGGTTCTTTGAAAATATAAACAAAATAGATCTCTAGTCCAGTTAACCAAAAGAAAGAAAGAGCAACTCCAAATCAATAGCATTCGTGATGAAAGGGGAAACATCATAACAGATAAAGAAAAGATCCAGACAATCATACAAGAATACTTCAAAAACCTATACTCTACTAAATTTGAAAACCTAAGAGAAAATGATAAATATCTGAAATCCTGGGATTCACCAAAGCTTAACCAAGAAGAGATGGACACCTTAAACCCACCCATAATACTTGAGGAAATTGAAGATATAATAAAAAGCCTCCCAACTAAAAAACCCCAGGCCCAGATGGTTTCACAGCAGAATTCTATAAAACATTTAAAGAGGTCTTACAACCATTACAACTCAAACTTTTCAGAAGGACACAAACAGAGTGAAATACCCCAAATTCTTCTATGAAGCCAGCATCACTCTAATGCCTAAACCAGGCAAAGACACACATAAGAAAGAAAACTATGGACCCATATCATTAATGAACACAGATGCAAAAATTCTTAACAAAATACTTGTAAATCACATACAGGCCCACATCAAAAAGCTCATCTATCATTATCAAGTTGGATTCATACCAGAGATTGCAGGGATGGCTCAACATGCATAAATCAATAAATATCATAAAACACATAAATGGACTGAAAGACAAAAACTACACAATAATCTCAATCGATGCAGAAAAAGCTTTTGACAAAATCCAGCATCGCTTCATTCTTAAAGTCCTAGAAGGAACTGAACTGGAGGGATCATTCCTCAATGTAATCAAAGCCATATACAAGAATCCCACAGCCAACATCATCCTAAATGGAGAAAGTTGGAAGCATTCCTCTTAAAGGCAGGAACACAACAAGGCTGTCCACTATCACCACTCCTCTTCAATATAATGCTTGAAATGCTTGCTAGGGCAATAAGGTGAGAAAGCAAAATTAAAGGAGTACTAATTGGAAAAGAGGAAGTAAAACTATCCCTTTTTGCAGATGATATGATAGTTTACCTAAGGGATGCTAAAAACTCCACCAGAAAACTCCTAGAAATGATTAAGAGTTTCAGCAAAGTGGCAGGATACAAAATAAACCTAGAAAAATCAGTAGCCTTTCTTTTTTTTCTTTTTGGTCTTTTCAAGACAGGGTTTCCATGTAGCCCCAGCTGTCCTGGAATTCACTCTGTAAACCAGGCTGGCCTTGAACTCACAAAGATCCACCTGCCTCTGCCTCCTGAGTTCTAGGATTAAAGGCATGAGCCACCATGCCTGGCTAGCATCTGTAGTCTTTCTTTACACAAACAATAAGCAACTGGAGAAGGAATATAAGGAGACCTTCCCAATCACAATAACCTCAAAAAAATTACCTGGGAATAAACCTAACCAAAGACACCAAAGACCTCTACAACAAAAATTTTAAAACCCTGAAGAAGGAGATTGAAAATGACATCAAAAGATGGAAAGACCTCCCATACTCATGGATTGGAAAAATTAATCAAGTAAAAATGTCCATTCTATCCAAATTAATATTCAGATTCAATGTAATCCCAATCAAAATCCCCATGAGCTTTTTGACAAACTTAGAAAAAAATACTTAAATTTATATGGAAAAACAAAAGACTCTGAAACAGCTAAAGCAACCCTGAGCAAAAAGTGCAATACAGGGGGCATTACTTTACCAGACTTCAAGCTATATTACAGGGCCATAGTCATAAAAACAGCCTGGTACTGGGAAAAAAAAAAAAAAAAAAGCCAGACCCATTGACCAATGGAACAAAATTGAAGATCCAAATTTGAGCTCATATAACTTCAGCCATCTCATATTTGACAAAGGGGCCAAAAAAGCTCAATGAAGGAAAGATAGCATCTTCACCAAATGGTGTTGGCAAAACTGGATCACCATTTGCAGAAGAACAAAATTAAACCACTACCTCTCACCCTGTATAAAAATCAACTTCAAGTGTATCAAAGATATCAACCCTGAAAGTGATAGAAGAAAAAGTTGGCAGCAACCTACAAAACATAGGTTTAGGAAAAAACTTTCTAAATCAGCAGCAGCTGCACAGGAAATAAGGAAACAGCTGACACTTGGTACCTCCTCAAACTCAAGGCTTTTGTACAGCTAAAGAAACAATCAAGGAAGTGAAGAAAAAACCCACAGAGTTGGAGGAAATCTTCACCATGGATACATGTGACAGAACATTAATATCCGGAATATATAAACTACTTAAAAAAAAAAAAGAAGTAAGAAAACAAATGACCTACTGAAAAGATGGAGTAAAGAGCTGAACAGAGACTTCACCAGTAAAGAAGTAAAGATAGCTGAGAAACATCTTTAAAAGTGTTCAGCCAGGCGTGTTGACACACACCTTTAATCCTAGTACTCGGGAGGCAGAGGCAAGTGGATCTTTGTGAATTCAAGGCCAGCCTGGTCTTCAGAATGAGTTCCAGGGTAGCTGGGGCTACAGGGAGACCCTGTCTCAAAAAGACAAAAAAAAAGTGTTCAACATCATTAATAATTAAGGAAATGCAAATTAAAACCACACTAAGGTATCATCTCACTCCAATAAAACTGGCCAAGATCAAGAAAACAAAAGACACCAAATGTTGGAGAGGTTGTGGGCAAAAGGGAACACTCATCCACTGCTGGTGGGAATGTAAACTCGTACAACCACTATGGAAGGCAATGTGGAGAACCCTTAAAAGACTCAAAATGAGCCTACCACCCGACCCAGTCATACTACTCCTGGGTATATACCCACAAGATGCATCCTACTGCAAAGATACATGCACATCTATGTTTATTGCAGCTCTCTTCACAATAGCAAAGAGCTGGAACTAACCCAAATGCCCCTCAACTGATGACCGGATAAGAAAAATGTGGTAAATATACACAATGGAGTTCTATGCAGTGTTAAAGAAAAATGACATCATGAACTTTGCAGGTAAATGGATGGAACTTGAAGCCATTATGCTAAATGAAGTAACACAGTCCCGGCGGGGGAGGCGGGGGGCGGGGGAAGCGAATGGCTTCCCTCATTTTCGGATGCTAACACCAAATCCCCAGTTGGCAGGCAAACTGAGCAACTTTATTATATTTCATTGTATCTGAAAACAACTGTGGTATTATAATGTAAATCTCTTAATGGGCTCCAGAATTGACCTACCTCTTGTATTCACACATTGTAATTACCATATATATTTGGAAGATATGTATTCATATTCTTAAAAAAAAAGAAACTAAAGTTATACTTCTCTTTACCTGCATGCAACTTTACTGTTAAAATATGAATCACTAAATGTCTTTTGGAATTAACCTATAATTTATTTTCAGATTTTGTAATTTTGATTTATGTGTGGAGTGTATATATGCATATTTTGGAATAATTTAAAGTTAAAATGGGGGCTGGAGAGATGGCTCAGCAGTTAAGAGCACCAACTGCTCTTGCAGAGGACCCAGGTTAGATTCCCAGCGCCCATATGGTGGCTAAGAACTGTCTTTAATTCCAGTTCCAGGGGAATGCGACACCCTCTTCTTACCTCTGCGACATTGCACGATGTGGGTGCACCAACCTGCATGTAGACAGTACACTCATACACATAAAAAAAAATTAAAAGGAACAAAAAAAGAGAGAGAAAAAAATCCTATTCAAAGAACTGACCAAGCTGGGCGTGGTGGCCCATGCCTTTAATCCTAGCACTTGGGAGGCAGAGGCAGGTAGATCTCTTGAGTTCAAGGTCAGCCTGGTCTAGGCCAGCTGGGACTAAAGGGAGACCCTGTCTTAAAAATACAAAAAAAAAATCTTTGGGGCTGGAGAGATGGCTTAGTGGTTAAGAGCCCCAACTGCTCTTGCAGAGGACCCGGGTTTGATCCCCAGCACCCACACGGTGGCTGAGAACTGTATTTAACTCCAATTCCAGGGGAATCTGACACCCTCTTCTGACCTCCGCGGGACTGCATGACATGGATGCACAAACCTACATGTAGACAGTACAGTACATACATTAAAAAAAAATAAAATAAAATAAAAAAAGAACTGACCAAAACAGTAAACTTGTGCATCAAAAAGGTGATAAAAGACTGAGAAAAAGATGCAAAACAGGACTTAACATATAGACAGAATCCATAAGCTCTGGCAGGGAGTGTGGGGTGTGAGGGGTAGGTATGGATGGGTGAATGAGTCTAAATTTGATTATGAAATGTTGTATGAAATGCACTCAATAAAAATTAACTTAATAGTGAATTTTCATAGAAAAACATTCACAGAGCTGGAGGCATAGCTAATCTGTTAAGAGCACTCTCTGCTCTTCAAAAGAGCCCAAGATTGATTTCCACCACCCATACTGGGTAGCCCACAACAACCTGTAACTCCATCTCCAAGGGACTGACATCCTCTTCTGACCTCGATGGGCACCCACAGATATGGTACACACACAGACACACACATACACACACATAAATAAAATATAAATATTAAAAAACAAATTTAAAAGAGGCTGGAGAGGGCTCATCATGAGTGCTTGCTGCTCTTCAGGGGACCTAAGCTCAGTTCCCTGCACCCATGTCAGGCAGCTCAGAACTGGAACCCCAACTCCAAAATAAAAAATAAGAAGGAAAGTAAACAGTATTGAAATACAATTTAGAGTGTGGTAATTCCTGGGATATGGGAATCCAAAGTGTCTACATGTTTATCTTATTCTTTTCTCTAATCGCAGCAGCCACATACTGGACCTTCTCTTGCTTAGTCACCCCTGCAATAGAGTTCTGTCCTATTGCCTGAGATTAATTAATCATTCTGCTTCTTAAGTGGCATGAGTCTTGGCAAGTCACTTAAATTCTCCAAGCATCATTTAATGTCTTTATATTATAACAAAAGCAAAGCAATATTATTAGGGTGAAACAGGAACATGTGGTTAAACTGACATATAAATTAGAAAACAGAAATAAAGCATTTTCCTTTACCACATTTCCAGTTTTATTTCTTAACTAGTTAAACTTTTGAGAGATCTGTACTCTCAATCTCTCTCCCCTTTTTCAATTTTATTTTTATTTATTTATTTATTTATTTTTAATTTTTTAAATTTATTTTTGGTATGTATATCAATGTACTGTCTGCATGCATTTTTTTTAATTTTTTAAATTTATTTTCAGTATGTGTATCAATGTACTGTCTACTGTGCACCCGTGTTGTGCAATGCCGCGGAGGTCAGAATAGGGTCTCGGATTCCCCTGGAACTGGAGTTCTCCTGGAATTGGAGTTTCAGACGGCTCTCTGCTGCCATGTGGGTGCTGGGGATCGAACCCGGGTCCTCTGTAAGAGCGGTCAGCGCTCTTAACCACTAGGCCATCTCTCCAGCCCCCCCCCTTTTTCAATTTTAAAAATAGCTTTATTTAGGTTAAGTTCACAAATATAATTTTCACCTTTACAGTGGCCTTTTTTGTCTACTCATAGCTATGTAGCTATCACTACAATCAATTTTGGAATGCTTTTATTACTCCCAAGACAAATAAATGCCATTACAAATCACTGCCCAGCTGTGCCACAACCCCTGACACTACTCATCTGCTTTCCATTTCTATTCATTTGTCTATTATAGTATTTTATATAAACAAAATCATAAAGCATTCTTATGTGATTAGCTCTTTTTCACTTATTTTAATGTGTTTAATATTCTTCTGTATCTCAGCTGCATCATACCTTCATTTCCATTGCCAATTCATAGTCTATTGTGTAAAATACCCCTTAAAATTTTTATTTATTTTGATTTTATTTGTATAAGTGTATTGTCTACATATATGTAAGTGCACCATGTCATGCAGTGCCCAAGGAGGACAGAAGAGGGTGTCATCCCCTCCTCCCAGGACTAGAGTTATAGACAGTTGTTAGCTGCCATGTGGGTGCTGGGATTTGAACCCAGGTCTTCAGAAAGACCAGTGAGTGAGGCATCTCTCCAGCCCCTGAACAAAAACACTTTTTAAAAATCCATGCATCAGTTGCTTTAGGATTTGTCTCTATTCCACCTAGTGTGTCCCAGGAAGCCACTACAGACTGAGAGTGTCTAATGCCAGCAACTGGGTCTTACTCACTTCTGAATTAAACCACCTGTATCTGGACTGGGTGTTCAATAAATAAGAATTGGGAAAATGCAAACATCTGGAGTCAGATAAGTATGCTAATCCTTGGCACTAGTAACGAATGTTTCCAAGGCCAACGGATTGCTTCCTTCAGTGTGTCCAGACGTTCTTAGCTTGGAGTGAACGCTCTCCTGGAGCATCCATCCAGAGTTAAACCATCATTTCAGGTCAAAAGTCTTTTGCTATCAGTTTCTGATCCATCTAGTGAAAAATAATCAGAGTCAGAAGTGTACTTGGCTGCCTTTGTAGCATTCACAACCTATAATCTAAGTGATAAAGCCCCCCTATAGTTTTGCTTTCCCATTACAAGGGAAAAATGGAGCTTAAGAAAACCAATTGATTGATTTCCTGTCCATTAAAAAATTAAATCCTAATTTATTGAAATTGGGTCGTCTGATATCAGCCTGGCTTTAGGTGAATGGATAGAATGAAATCCCAAATGGTGTTATTCACTGAAAAAAGTTTCCCATGCCTTGGTAAATCCTAAAGAGAATTTTTAAAAATAAGGATGTCTGCCAGCATGGTGCCTCATGCCTTTAATCCCAGCACTCGGGAGGCAGAGGCAGGCAGATTTCTGTAAGTTCAAGGCCAGCCTGGTCTACAGAGCGAGATCCAGGCCAGCTTAAGTCTAAAGGGAGATGTTGTCTCAAAAAGACCAATAAAATAAAATAAAATAAAATAATGATGTCATTTCTTAGCCTGAAGTAACATAAATTAACTCAGAGACAAGAAATAATCAGTCACACATCCCTTTACGGAGTCTGTCTCAACAGTGATGAATCCAGAAAAGGTGGGCATCACTCCTTGAAAAGACCTGACCACCCCCAAGGTGTGAAAATATAGTCAATCGCCTACAGATTCTGCACTACCTAGAGCCCTTGAAGGATTCCAGAGGACTTTATGGAATAATGTAGTGCATGTTTTGTGTATTTGATATGCCAAGGGTTATAAGAGGGTTTACTTTATAAACACACACTTCCACCTTAACTCCACAGGCCTAAAACCAAAGAAAGAAGCTCTGCACTCTGCTGAGGGCCCAAGTCATTATAAGATATGACAACAAACATTTGCACTGTCTTTAAAACAAGAAGCTGATGTCTCCTACACACACACACACACACACACACACACACACACACACACAAATCTATGGTCAGGAAGCCAAACACCAGCTGGGCTTGAAGGAAGGGACTTTCAAGGACCGAACATTCCCAACACTAACATCATGCTTGTCTCTTCTGTCTCTTCGCTATCCAAGTAGCAACAGCATTCTCCCCTCCCTACCATGGTGCTGCATCAGCAAATGAAGGGATTGCACAAGTATTGTGAAAACTCTGTTCTGCTTTCAAGAATCTTCACTTAAGAATCTAGGCAGGCAGATCTTTGTGAGTTTAAGGCCAGCCTGGTCTACAGAGCGAATTCCAGGACAGCTGGGGCTACAGGGAGACCCTATCTCCAAAAGACAAAAAAAAAAAAAGAACCTTATTTTGAGGCTCCATCATTTTCCAAACTCAACTATTTCATTCAGCTTTGTCTTTGTGTCTAAGCCACTCAAAGTGATCTAAGAGCAAGTTTGTGCCCCCAAGCAGTGTTGACAGAATTGTTATCAAAAGTAAAATTCTCTTTTAAATTTTATAATTATATACTATATAATATGGATCATATATTATATATAGTATAATATATATATTCCACACATAGACAAAATTACGCAACATCTTGAAAATAGCTATAGGTTAATTCCAAAACATGTTTAGGGATTTTAGGAGTAGAGTTTGATGCAGGTAAAAAGAAATATACTTGGGGCTAGAGAGATGGCTTAGCAGTTAAGAGCACTGACTGCTCTTGCAGAGGACCCAGGTTCAATTCCCAGCACCCACATTGTGGCTAAGAACCATCTTTAATATGGGTGTGGTGGCACATGCCCTTAATCCTAGCACTTGGGAGGCAGAGACAAGTGGATCTCTGTGAGTTCTTCAAGGCCAGCCTGGTCTACAGAGTGAGTGCTAGGTCAGCTGGAGCTATAGGGAGATCTTGTCTCAAAAAAAAAAAAAAAAAAAGAAATGCTACTTTAGCAATTTGATGTATGTTTTAATGTACTTTTTGGTGTTTTTGACACAGAAACTCCCTGTAGTCCCAGCAGAACTAGAACTTGCTCTGTAGACCAGGCTGGCCTTGAACTCACAGAGATGCACCTGCCTCTGCCTGCCTCCAGAGTGCTGGGATTAAAGGCATGTGCCACCAGACCGAGCCTTAACGTACTTTTTATAGTAGCACCAGGTATTATATTTACTGAAAAAGAAAAATAAAATTATTCAGTTTGCCTTACAAATAAGGATTTGATGCCAGGATCCACAAATGAGGGACATCATACGTTGTTTGTTTATCTGGGACTTAGCATAATGGCTTCTAGTTCCATCCATTTACCTGCAAATTTCATGATGTCAATATTTCTTTACTGCTGCATAGAATTCCATTGTGTAAATGCACCACATTTTCTTTATCCACTCTTGAGTTGAGGGACACTTGGGTTGCTTCCAGCTCTTCGCTATTGTGAAGAGAGCTGCAATAAACATGGTTGTGCACGTATCTCTGCAATAGGATGAGTCTTATGGGTATATATACCCAGGAGTGGGATGACTGGATCACGTGGTAGGCTCATTTTGAGTCTTTTAAGAGTTTTCCTCACTGCTTTCCGTAGGGGTTGCATGACTGCATTCCCACCAGGAGTGAATGAGTGTTCCCCTTTCCCCACAACCTTTCCAGCATTTGGTATCTTTTGTTTTCTTGATCATAGCCAGTCCTATTGGGGTAAGATGAAATCTTAAAGTGGTTTTAATATGCATTTCCTTAATTATTAGCAACGCTGAAAAGTTTTTAAAATGTTTCTCAGCCATCTTTACTTCTTCATTTGTGAAGTCTCTGCTCTTCACTCCATCTTTTGAGTGGGTCATGTGTTTTCTTGTTCCTTTGTTTTTTGAGTAGTTTACATAGTCTGGATGTTAATGCTCTGTCAGATGTGTCACTGGTGAAGGTTTCCTCGCACTCTGTGGGTTTTATCTTCACTTCTTTCTTTTTCTGTACAGAAGCTTTTGAGTTTAATGAGATCCCACTTTTTGATTGTTGACCTTATTTCCTGCATAGCTGCTGTCTGGTTTAGAAAGTCTATTCCTGTGCCTATATCATGTAGGTTACTGCCAATGTGTTCCTCTATCATCTTCAAAGTTTCAGGTTTCACATTGAGATCTTTGATCCATTGGAGTTGACTTTTGTACATGACGAGAGGGAGAGGTTTAGCTTTATTATTCTACAAGTGGCGATCCAGTTTTGCCAGCACCATTTGCTGAAGATGCTGCCTTTCCTCCATTGAGTCTTCTTGGCCTCTTTGGCAAATATTAGGTGGCTGAAATTGCATACGCTCAAGTTTGGATCTTCAATTTTGTCCCATTGATCTATCGGTCTGTTTTTGTGCCAATACCAGACTGTTTTTAGGACTACAGTCCTGTAATATAGTTTGAAGTCTGGCATACTAATCCCCCCCACCCCCACATTGGTTTTTTCTCAGGATTGCTTTGGGTATCTGGAGTCTTTTGGTTTTCCATATGAATTTTAGGATTTTTTTCAAAGTCTGTGAAGATACTCATGGGGATTTTAATTGGGATGACATTGAATCTGTATATTACTATGGGCAGGATGGTCATTTTTACTGTATTAATTCTTCTAATTCATGAGCATGGAAGGTCCTTCCAACTTCTGGTGAACAACAACAAAAAAGACTTGTTCAAAGAACTGACCAAAACAGTAAACTTCTGCATGGAAAATTTTTAAGAAGACTGAGAGAAAGATGTAAGACATGTATGGCAGAATGCATGAGCTCTGGTGGGACAGGGGGCCTTGGAAGGAGAAATGGGTCTAAAGTAGATTAAGAAAGGTTGTATGAACTGCACAAAAGTTCAATAAATTTTTAAAAAATAAATAGTAAAGTTCTTGATTCTACACTGAGACAATGGAATAACAGCATTTTCAATAAACATTTCTTTCTTAACATTTTTATTGATGTTATGTGCATTTCATGTATCGTTTCTCAGTCCAATCTAGACTCATCTCCCCTTCCATGTCCCCCACCCAACCCGAGTTCATGCACCCTCCCATTCTTTCCCTGTATCTTTTTCTGATTCTTTTCAAAAATTTTCAAAGCAGAGATTATTGCATTTATTAAATATCACTTCTGAGATGCTTATTTTTTTGCTTATAATTTTTTAAATTAATGTAAATATAGATTCAATTTAAGATAAATGGCCAGGCAGGACACTGCTGTGGCATTACCATCCAGGAAATGCACCACACAAAGCTGGAAGCAAGCAAAGCTCTTAGGAGTTAGGATGCCAACTTTTTCAGGGGGAGGAAAATATCCATGGGAAAATATACAGTAGAATAAAGTTATTTTCTTAAATGCATGTTTGTTAGATTAGATTATTGAAAAGGACTCATTTAGTAAAAGTGAATATTTTGCTTTGGGTATTCCATAGAGAATTGGCTCATAAGAATACATAATTGTATATGAAAATAAAAATCTACAAGGAAGGAAAGTTATTGGGTTAATATCCCAACTATCACAGTCACTAATGTGGATTTCTAAATAATGTCCATAAACATTTGGCTTATATTCAAGTTCCACTCTCTTTCCACTTCCTCAGATTTTTATAGTCACTCATAGGAAACTCTGATTTATGTAAAGTAAATAAGCATAAGCATTGGATTTATTCCTTAAATATTTTCACATCCTAACCAGAAACATATTTGGATGAATGAATATTTATACATGCTGCAAAAAATTAGTAGCCTTTGGTATACTATTTGAAAGCTTAATTAAGTAAGTCAGTATATTATTTTAATTGGTTACTAAGATCAGAATATATACCTATGTTGTCTTGAAATTGAAAATTCACTTATTACAATGACTAAAATGTAGAGATGTTTTGTTTTCTATGATAATTAATAACATAAATGTGAATATTTGCATAATGTACTATACCAGAAAAATGTTTCAGTGTTTCTTACATTTCTTTCAGTGTTTCTCAGCAATTCTTATTTTTAATTCTTTGCTAAACATATTTACAGTATCCACAATATAATCTTGGTGAATTCTTAATGTACCTCAAAAGTTTTTAGGTCTAAATAGGTTTTCATCTATCTTGTTCCAAATAATAGCATCGAGTTAAGTAAATAAGTTAAGAATAATGATGAATAGAGGCAGTGAGAGTGGCTAAGCAGCTGCACTTTCCCTCTTCTTAAAACTAAAGAACAACCCTTGTTACTTCCATATTCAAGGTAAAATATATTTGAAAAAGAAAATGTTCATGAAATGCTAGAAAGAATATCACACAGATAAAATGCTATGGTTCAGGTATGTGTGTTATATGTGTTTGTGTGCACATATATATCTGGGTATGTGTGAATGAATGTATGTGCATAGAAGTTTGAAAGCCAGAGGTCAACATCAAGTGTCTTATTCAACTGCTCTCCGTATCATTTTTTAAAGACTGGATGTGTCTAAAAGACTTTAAGGCTGAACCAGGGGCTCAATGATTTGACTAAACTGGATGGCTGACATGCCTTGGGAATAATCCTGTTTCTGCCTCTATAGTGCTGGGGACTACAGCTTTTTATGTGGGTACTAGGTTCCCACCTTAGGTCCAAATGAAACATTTTCCCAGCTACTGAAGTTCAGATTTAAGACTGTGGAAAATGGATCTCAGGTACTGCAAAATGCTTCAGTCTTACAAAATTCTAGGTGGAGATATCAACAGACATTTAAAGATCTAGAGCAATTTTATTTATTATTTTTATTTTATATGTATAAATATATTGCCTGAATATGTGTAAGTGCAACCATGTCGTACAGTGCCTGTGGAGGACAGAAGAGGTCATTGGATCCCCTGCAACCGGAGTTATGGACGTTTGTTAGCCACCATGTAGGCATTGGGAATCAAACCTATGTCTTCTGCAAGAACAGCCCATGGTTCAGGCCCCTAAAGCAATTTTATTATCATAAACTTGAAATACCCAAAGTTACCTTAACAGACTCTAGAAATGAGGTATAATTACATTATTCTTATATTTGGCATTCTTAAAGAAATTAAATTAACATTTCTCAAGGCTACTATGTAGGTTATACTTGGTGTGCCATTTTACCACTTTGAGATACAGTGCACTCTATTATTACTATAAATACCCCAAAGTAAATAAGATACATGATATTTATAGTTAGGATGGTAATGCTTCAGCATTTGAGTAAACTGGCAATGTTAAGTATATTTGAATCATTCTTAATTTTCATGAAAGAATGTTTTAGTCAAATATCTCAAAGCACTTCTCAAAGTCCTGTCCACTGAATGTACTTTGCATTAATAGTACAAATTGATACATCCACATGCAACATGTAAAGCACATTCATGTGCTCCACTTTATTTCCCTACTGAAGCTATATAGCATTGTCTTCATTAATATTCATTGGCCAGCACCAGGCACAACCTCACAGATGTAGACTGGATGGGTATCTCGATAGCCAGGCCACACTCCCATGAGAGTCTGAGTAGCATTTCACTTGTGGATGAAGAAAAAAGGATCAGAGAAATTAAAAATCTTTTCTCTTTAGAATTTCATACATGACTCTTTGTATTCCATCACTCCCAGTCCCAGTCATCCATGAGTCTTGTCTTTATGTTCCATCACTCCCAGTCCCCACCAATTCCTGCCATGTCCCCCCAGCTCCATCTCAATTTCTTGTTCTCCTCTTGGACAATTAATGAGCTGAGTCCATTTGCTCATGTGTACCTGGGCTTAGTGCTATCCATGTGATATTAGATAACTCTCAGGGAGCTAGTCCCTGGAGAAAACTGATTCTCCCTCTCCCACCATCCATTGATTGCCTATAGCTCTTCAACTTGAGGGGGGAACCTATGACATTCCCTAAGTACACCTTGGCATGTCAACTGGTCTCATTATGTAGATCTTGTTAAATTACCATCCTCTGGAGATTTCATTGGTGAAGCTTCCCTATCATGTCTAGCGGTGTCTTGTCCCTCTGAGTCTTTTATTCCTTCTGCCCCCTGTTCCATGATGTTCCCTGAGCCATGGGTATAGAGGCTGCATTGCAGATCTGTCACTTCGGGTTGAGTACCTCACAGTCACTTGCTTTTTGCATTTGACCAATTGTGGAACTTTGAAATAGTCCTCATCTTTTGCAAAAAGAAGCTTTCATGAGTGGCAAGAAGTACACTTGTTGAAAATATAAGGATACATATTTAGAATACAGTAAAGAATTACATTGGTCCTGGAACATAGTGGAACATTGGGTAGAGAGAATACTAATGCACCTCTCCACTTTCACCAGCAAAGATTCCTCATGCAACAGAGGGCAATTAACACAGAAAGTCACAACTGACCAAAATGTAGAGAATAAGAGAATGCAGAGTGTGTGCCATTAAATAGGTCTACTATATTAAAGGTCTGCCACCCCAGGCTAAAGGATCATTGCAGTAGAAGAGACAGAAACATTGTAAGACCCACAGTCACAATCTTACCAACCTTCTTAAAATGACCAATTAATAAATATTGGGTTTTGTTAAACTGAATAGAATACAAATGAAGAGAATGCGAATATTATCTGAATTCAGCAGTAACTCTAAGATACAGCTATCGTTTAGTAATTTGGAAAAGTAAGAACACTGCCAAATCTAAACTTTAGCCCAAGGCTATCATAATTATTCTGGGTTATTTCTCGGAGGGATACAAACCCTTCATCCTTTAAAGTAGATCCAGGTCTGAGCACAGTCATTCTTCACAGTGTACTTACTATACAAAACTCGTCCTATTTATTCCAGATCAGTGATTTCAAAATTGAGCATTATAGAGATAACAGTAAAACTTTCCTTCATGAAGCAAGAGCCTTGTGAGAAGATAGTATCAAAAACTGCAGGATAAATGACCTCCAAGACACAGGTCAATAAAAAGAAAGAAGCATTAACTCTGCAAGTGGAAAAGGAACATGCTGTACCTAGATGTGAGAGGCTGCCACAGGGAAGATTCACAGGTTAAAGGTGTTTCCTCTGTCCACAGGTGTATTAGTCACTTTTCTGTTGCTGTGATAAAGCACCGTGACCAAGGAACTTATAAAAGGAAGAGTTTATTTGAGCTTACAATTGACTGTTCCAGGGAATTAGAGTCCATTGTGGTGGGAGGCATGGCAGCTGGATCTGGAGCAGGAAGCTGAGGGTCACATCTCACAAAGAGCACAGGAAGCAGAGAGAGAGCAACTGTAGACCACGAGGCTTGTTAAACTCACTAAGCCTGCCCCCAGTGACACACTTCCTCCAGCATGGCCACACACCCCAAGACCTCCAAAAACAGCGCCACCAACTGGAGACAAACGTCTGAATACCTAGAGCCTATGGGGGACACTCATTCAAACCACCACAACAGGTATAGGGAGTGTCAGGAGGTGAAAAAGACCATTTCCTCAGGCACAGCTAGAATTTATCTTTAAATTCGTCACACATTCATGTCCTTGCCCATGCTTACATGTTTTATAAATCATAAGTATATTAATCATATGAGAAATGAAGAATGTACAGAACACACCTCAATACCCTAAGATCTTGTATTTTACCATTATTGCTTCAGGATTTTCCCCCTTAAATAAATATCCATAGGACACAAATCTTGTTGTTTTACCACAGTCTCTTCTTATCCAGATAGGTTTGTTTTATTTAAATGAGATGTTCAAAATATGCATGTATAAACTTTCACCATATATAAAGGTATAAATATAAGATTTTTTGCATGGTCATTATCTTTATATAAATTGTATGATACTATGGCTATACCTCAATTCACTTATTAAAATTCAGCATTGTCTTATTTGAGGTGATATACGTGATGCCAGTTCAATCCATTTTTACTGCTTTCTAGTATTTTGCCATGTAAATCTGACCTACTTTATTATCACCGTCTTGTCACAATGATTTCTCATTTTTACAAACAATGCTGTGATAAATATTCTTGTACAAGCCTCCTTAAATGCTATGTGGGAAGTATTTTAGGATGTATGCCTAGAGTTAGGCTGTGTTCACTTACCCTGAGGAGCATTCTAGCTCTCTAAACTGGCTGCAGTAACAACTCATACTCCCAGTGATACTTGATGTTGCTCCATCAAAAATTTCCACTATAGTCAAGTTTTCAAATTTTCCATAGACTTAAACTTACTCCAATTTTGTCGCATTTTCTTTTTTTTTCTTCTTTTAATTTTTTTTATGTGTATGAATGTACTGTCTGCATGTAGGTTTGTGCACCCGTGTTGTGCAATGCTGAGGAGGTCAGAAGAGGGCGTCGGATTCCCCTGGAACTGGAGTCAAAGACGACTCTCAGCCGCCATGTGGGTGCTGGGGATCGAACCCAGGTCCTCTGCAAGAGCAGTCAGTGCTCTTAACCACTAGGCAATCTCTCCAGCCCTGTCACATTTTCAATAAATGAATAAATTGGGTAAGGGAGCAGTGTGGCACCCTAAGGTATCACCAAAACATAAGAAGACAAAAGCACTGCTACATTTTTACTAGACAACACAGAGCAAATTAACTAAGTCTGTGCTAGTCTCAGCCCTTCATCAATTCTGCCTCACACCAGTGAAGACTGGTGACAGACTACAATGCTTTATTTTTTAATTTTTATTGACTCTTTGTAATTTTCAAACAGCATATTTTGATGTTATTTAGATCCCCTCCCCTTCCTGCCCCCACTCAGTTGAATGTGCTCTCTTATGTACCTAATAAGGCTTTAGAGCATGATATGTGCCCCTAACTATCCTTCAATGTGGATCCATCCACTGGAGTCTGGTTAACCTACCAAGTGTCCCATCTGTAAAAGAGCCTGTCTCTCTCCTTCCCATTGTCTTCCATTGCCAATACTTCCTCAGATAGGGTTGGGGTTTCTTATCCGTTTCCCCATATATATGTTGAGATTTATCTAATTTGAGTTTACATGGAATTTGTGTACGCTGTCAGCATTTCTGTGAGTTCATATAAGTAATTTCTCAGCCTTCTGGAAAACTGTTTCCTTGTGGTCATCCACTAGCTCTGGTCCTTACAATCTCATTCCAAAAGCTCCCTCTTCCACAATTATCCCTGCGCTTCTCTCATGAGAGTTGAGAGATGCATTAGCCTATGGGCATAAAAATAAGTCATTATAAGTCCCTTTAATATTATCACTAAATTGTAGAAAACTAATATTGGGCCCTATGACCTGTCTACCCTCATGTTCCTAGGCCTGAAATGTCAGGCATGAGCTCTAGCCTATGAAGTAGACATTAATTAGAAAGTGGTTGGTTACTCCCATAATTTTCATGCCACTACTGCAGCCAGGGGCATATATTACGAGGTCAGTTGTTGTTGTGGTTCAAAGAATTCACATCTGGGTAAGGTCGATGATTATATTTTTCTTCTGGATGCATGCATAGCACCTTTCAGCACTATGAACACTAGCCAGTAGAGATGAGGCTCTGAAGTCAGCACCAGTTTGATTTCTCCTTGTTCCTTCTGTAGCTGATGCATGTCGTATTGTTAGCTATAGGGTCTTAATGTGAAGTTATGGTGGGAAATCAAGAGCAGGGGCAGTGACCAGCATTCTTTGAGTCTGTGACCCCTGATCCACAGCTTCGAGCCTATGGTATCTACTAGGAGTAATGCCCCCTGTTATAAGGTAGTTCTTTTTAATTTCTTTTTAAGATGTATATACTTAAAGAAGCGTCTACAGTGATAGGTTTCCATTTGCATTTTTCAAAGGGCCCTTTGATGTTGGTAATCCCTCCCCTATTTCCTTCCTCCTCTGTCCTACTCTCACATTCCCAATCCCATTTAACCCTACTTACTTACTACTTACTTATGACTCCTCTCTATGTCACTGCATTCTGCCATGCCTTCCAGGAAGCCACAAACCCCATTGTCATTTATTTGTTTCCTGAATTCTCTGGCATTTTACTTTTAAACATGCAAAATATGATTCCAAACCTAGAATCTACCTATGAGAGAAAAGATGCAACATTTGTTTTTCTGGTTCTGCGTTACCTTACTCAGGATGATTGTTTCCAGTTCCATTCATTTAGCGGCAAATATTTTATTGAATTCATGTATTTCGCATAGAACATCCAAAGCATCTCTATGCCCCCTTTCCTCATTGGCACCCTCCCACAGCGCCCCCCACATGAAATTCATACATTCTGTCATCTCTGTCAAGGCCCAGATAATGTACTGAGACATCCTTCAGTGCAGGTTTATCTACTGGGGTCTCTTCAGCCCATCCAGAGCCCTTCCCCTTAAGATCAGCTCTTCCTTGCCCAGGAATACACAGCTGTCAATAATTCTTCAACTAAAATTGGGGCCTGCTGTCCATTTCCACAAGGGGTAAAGGAAAAACCAATGCATCTCTCAGTTCTCATCAGCTAAGCTCCCTATGCAACGGAAGGCCAGGAACACAAATAGTCACAAATAGCCAAAGCATAGAGAATAAGAGCCTACGGAGTTTGAATCCTTGGACAGGATTCCTATATTAAACTCCACCTATCCAGGGCTCAGGGACCACTGCAGAAGAGGGTGTGGAAAGATTTTAAGAGCCAGGGAGGAGGTATATGACTATGGGACCTTACTCATATGAGCCTACAGCGACGGTGCCAGCATGCACAAGACCCAGACAAACTCAAGCAGACAAAAACTCACACAGAACTGTTGACTTTTAAGAGGTGAATAATATTCTATTGTATCTATGAACGATCCTTCATTCTCTGTTCATCAGTTGTGGATCTAGATTGTTTCTAATTTCTGGATATTATGAAAAAGGGAGCATTGAACATCAGTGAACAGGTATATCTGAAGTAGAATATGGAATTTGAGGGGTATATGTCCAAGAGTAGTATGGCTGTATCATATAGTAGAGAAACTTGGAGATTTTGAAGAATTTCCACACTGATTTCCATAGTGGCTTCACCTGTTTGCATTCACACCACCACTGAGTAAGAGCTCCTCTTTCTATACCTCCTCACCAGCGTTTGTTGTTGGTTTTGGTTTTATCTTAGCCATTCTGAAGAGGTAAGATAAAATATCAAAATGGTTTAACTTTGCATTTCCCTAATGGCTAAAGATGTGGAACATTGTTTAAGTGTATCTCAGTCATTTATGTTTCATCTTTGGATAACTCTTGTCCCACTTTTTAATGTATTTTTATTGAGAGCTTTTGTACCTTTCATTAATACATCTTAATAAAATTTAGACCCCCCCCATACCTCACCATGAATTGTCACATACGATAAGGCCTATCTGGTCAAGCTTTTGTATCCTGATGTCCCTCAATACAAGTTCATCCACCGGAGTCTAATCGGCCTATCTAGAGTCATTCCCTTAAAGATTGACTCTCCCTTCCCTGCAGTAATCAGTTGGCAATAGTTCCTCAGCTAAGGTAGGGGCCTGATTTTAATGGGAATGCTTTGAGTTGTTCTCCATTTAGTGTGATGTTAGGTGTGGGCTTGTCATATATTGGCTTTACTATGCTGATATTTGTTCCCTGTATTCCTAGATTCTACCGTGCTTTTATCATGAATGGATGTTAGATTTTGTCAAAAGCCTTTTCTGCATCCAGTGAAATGATCATGTGGTTTTTGTCCTTGTGACTCCAATTCTTACTTCTAACTTGGATACGAATCTAGGCTTCAACACCCTGCTTAAGTGAGGTCCAGGGGACAAGCTTATGAAATTCTATGACTGACCCAATTACCAGATCCAGAATCTAGACTTACCCACAAGCTCGTATATATCTCTGTTAGGAGCCCTAACCAATCACTTTTCACTGCTACCAACTTCAACTGTGGAAGACACATGAGAGAATGTGACCATCACATAAAAGACCCACAACAGTCCAGGGAGAAATGAATGCAAATGGAAAAACTTCCACTTGGTACAACTTACAATGGGGCAAATCTAGTTCAGTGTTTCTTCTTGTAATGAAACAGAACTTTCATATTAAGAGTTGAATGGTTGTACAAGTTTACATTCCCACCATCCACTACTGGTTGGAATGCAAACTCATGCAACCACTATGGAAAGCAGTGTAGAGAACCCTTAAAAGACTGAAAATGAGCCTACCACCTGACCCAGTCATACCACTCCTGGGTATATACCCACAAGACTCATCCTACCGCAAAGATACATGCACATCTATGTTTATTGCAGCTCTCTTCACAATAGCAAAGAGCTGGAACCAAGCCAAATGCCCCTCAACAGATGAGTAGATGACAAAAATGTGGTACATCTATACAATGGAGTTCTATGCAGTGGTAAAGGAAGATGACAACAAGAACTTTGCAGATAAATGAATGGACCTCAACTGAAGTAACACAGTCCCAGAAAAACAAAGGGGAATGGTTTCCCTCATTTGTGGATGCTAACACCAGATTCCCAGTTGAAAGGCAAGCTGAACAACATTATTGTTATATTTCTTTTTATCTGAAAGCAACTGTGCTGTTATAATGTAAATCTTTTAACAGGCTCTAGAATCGACCTATTGAAAGGCAAGCTGAACAACATTATTGTTATATTTCTTTTTATCTGAAAGCAACTGTGCTGTTATAATGTAAATCTTTTAACAGGCTCTAGAATCGACCTATCACTTATTTTCAGACTCTGTAATTACTGTATATGGGTGGAAGGTGCGTATTCATATTTTAGAGTAAGATAAAATTAAAGGGGGAAAATGTGAATTCCTAAACATATTTTGGAATTAAGACACAGCTTATTCTCATAGGTCATAATTTTGATGCATATGTGATGATTATATAGGCATTTGCTACAGCAATACAAAGGGGAGGGAAAAACAACAACATAAAGACTGGGTTAAAGAACTGAATGATGCTGGGCGTGGTGGCACACGCCTTTAATCCTAGCACTTGAGAGGCAGAGGCAGGCGGATTTTTGTGAGTTCAAGGCCAGCCTGGTCTACAGAGTGAGTTCCACGACAGCTGGGGCTACAGACAGACCCTGTCTCAAAAAGACAAAAAAAAAAAAAAAAGAACTGAATGATACAGTTAAACTCTGCCCCAAACAACAAGCCTCTGCAGGGAAAAACTTTGGAAAGACTAAGAGAAAGATGCAAGACATGTATGGCAGAAGGCATGAACAGGGGTGGGATGGGGGCAGGGAGAGGGGAATGTGTCTAAATTGGACTGAAAGGTAATGAATGAAATACACAATTCGTCAATAAAAGTATTAACAAAAGAGTTGAATGGAAATGAGTCTGATGGCACCAACTGTGCAGGGCTTAGCAAACTCTACAGAGCAGGAGAAGACCCTAGAAATAACTTCAGCAACCAGTCATGAAGGGCTCACAAGTCAGCTATCTGTTCTGAGCCCAGCACTTCAAGAGCACAATCCCATTTCCCCCAATTTCAACCCAACAAGGTAGATATAACTATTCCAATTTGTTGAAAATAAAACAAAGCTCTTGAAACGTTAAAGAAGTTGATAAACACAACACTGTCAGTGATTGGATTTGGATTCAAGGCCAAGTTCTGAATAATTATACTATAATATCATAGGCATATGCATAGTATATTATAAGTGAATATAAACAAACACATTAAAACATAAAGCATGGACAAACCAGAACTCTCACCTTTGGGTAATAGACTCCCATGTGATCTTGATTTCCTGGTTATGCTTTCCTTCATCTTTCAATTTCCTCCATGTGAAGTTAAATGTATTGCTTTCATCATCAGGAAGTTGACACTTTAGAAAGCTGTAAGGCGCCTACCTATGCTCCTCACTCATATGTCACTAACCCCTTTTGTTCAGACAAGGCAAAGCCATGAATAAGTGGTTAATAAATGCTTTTAGGGATGAAAATAAAGCATAAATGCAGTCTGAGATGAATGTCCTGTTCTAAGAACCTTCTCAGAAAGCAAAGTACTAAATGCTTTGTGGCAATTTCCCCCAAATTAAGTACAGAAAATGCACTTGAAATGTAAGGTACAAAAACAAGACAATACAGCTGCCTGATTTTTTTCTTAATTTCACAAATAATTTGTTTTATCACTAAAAGCTCTATTAGCTTTAAAGTCATTTGGATCATAGCCTGACAGCCTAACAGCCTGACACAGATGGTTTGCAAAAGGGACAGTGTAAAGGACAAGGGCACTGTTGGTAGACAATGTGGCTAACACTTCCCCACAAAGGTAAAGCTAGGAACTATTTTATGAGCAACAGAGTCTAGATTACTTGATTTGTTAGATTTCTTAGAATATAAAAACTAGGATTTTTACTAAAATAATCACAATTATCAGGAAATTAATATCATATATCAATAATACTAGTAATAAATAATAAACATAGAAACTTACTGAAGATATTCAGAGAATCTTGTAACTTTGTCCTGGTCACATTACTTAGTAGCAAAGATCAAAATTCTTCACTCCTAGTTCTCTATGCTTTTGCTAAAAGTGTCAAATTAAATCTACATCTAATATTGCTTCCCTCCTTTCCCTGATGTAGAAATAATTTTTGTCCTAGCAAGTGGATGAGATGGGCTTCGGATGTTGAGAGTCTACCTTTACACCTTTCAGTCCTGACACATTCCACTTCTCATCAACATGAACCTGCAAATCCTCCATCCTCCAGCGTTATGTCACTTCGAAGGCTTGTGCAGCCCCTAGACAGAACTGCCCTGCTCTTCCCTTAGCTCCCACCTTACGTACCCGCTTTCTTTATATGACTCTGTGTGTCACCAATACCTGAACCCATGCTGGGCACAAAACTGTGCCAACGCAAAAATAAACTGCTGAATACCTGTCATATGACAGGTGTTGCCTTTAAGATAACATGAACTTTGAAGGTAAATGGATGGAACTGGAAGCCATTATGCTAAGTGAAGTAACACAGTCCCAAAAGAACAAATGGGGAATGGTTTCCCTCATTTGTGGATGCTAACACAAATCCCCAATTGAAAGGCAAGCTGAGCAATGTTACTGTTATATTTCTTTCTATCTGAAAGCAACTGTGATATTATAATGTGTGTCTCTTAAGGAGCCCTAGAATTAACTTACCACTTACTTTCAGACATGGTAATTAATGTTATATGGGTGGAAGATATATATTCTTGTTTTAGAGTAATATAAAATTAAAGGGAAAAATGTGAACTCCTAAACATATATCGCAGTTAACATACAGTTTATTCCTGGAGGACATAATTCTGGTATACGTATGACATTTATATAGGCATATTTTGGAGCAATACAATTGGGAGGGAACCACAACAACATAAGGACTGGATCAGAGAACGGGCTGATATAGTTAAATTCTGCCCCAAACAATAAAACTTTGCAGAGGAAAACTTTTTTATTATTATTTTTTAATTATTTATCTTTGTATGTGTATGAATGTACTGTCTGCATGCAGGTCTGTGCACCCGTGTCGTGCAGTGCCACGGAGGTCAGAAGAGGGTCTCGGATTCCCCTGGAACTGGAGTTCTCCGGGAATTGGAGTTACAGACGGTTCTTAGCCGCCATGTGGGTGCTGGGGATCGAACCCGGGTCCTCTGCAAGAGCATCGGTGCTCTTAACCGCTAGGCCATCTCTCCAGTCCTGCAGAGGAAAACTTTTAAAAGATAAAAAAAGATGCAGGACAGTTATTGCAGAGTGCATGATCTGGGGTGGGGTCGGGGGAAGGGAAAGGAGAATATGTCTAAACTGAACCGAAAAATGATGTATGAAATACACAAAACATCAATAAAAGTATTATATTATAAAAAGAATGGAGAGACAGAACTCACAAGCAGCCCAACTCAGGCAAGTTCTCAGTACATTGATCTGACAGGTCATCACATAGAAATGACTCCCGTGGGATCCATAGAGGGTACTGATGACTGTAGAACCAAACTGAAACAAGTACAAAATACCAAGTGGGAGCATCACCCTGGCCCATCAGGTGACACAGTCAGAAGATATGAGTTCGGTCTGTGGAGTTTATCTGACCTGACAGGTCAGTGTATCTCAGCCCAACGTCATCACCTACTGTCTTCAGCCAGGTTCTCTTCCGGTCCTCCTAGTTCTTTCTACAGTATCACTTTAGTTTTCCTACAAACCTCTTTGGAATATCAATACAACATCTTTACTAACTCAAACTTAAGAGCTTTAATTTTTTTGGATTCTCCCCACTCATTCATCTTTTATATTTCAATATTATTTATAATTTAATTTACTTATTCCTCCATTTCTGAGGCTAAATCCAAATTATTAGCCCCTTAAAATCTAGACTCTCCCAGTCCTTTCTTTTTTTCCCACATATTTATCATAAAGTCAATAAGATGATTTCTGAAAATGTCCTTGTTACTCAGTCTAGCCCTATCTTAGGATTCAGACATCACCTTCCTTCCACCTGCCACCTATACCATCATTGTTTGAAAATGCCTTATACATTTCCTTGCCGCCTATGTAGCCATTGTGATGATTGTTAATTTTACCCTTTCAATTTGACTTGCCCACAAAATGTCCAGAGAGCAGGTTAAACATGACTTCTGAGTGTATTAATGAGGACATTTCTGGAAGAGATTAGTATTTGAATTGGTACAGTGAGTAAATATATAAACATATTTAAGATGAATCTCCAGAGTGGTGGCACCGTGCTATATGCTCAAAGATGAGTCCATGAGAATGCTTGACTCCACAGCTCTGGCAACATTTTTTATATCCCTAGTATAAATTAATCTTACTATTTTTTAATTTACATTGTTCTAATTTTTTGGTAAGTTGGAAATTTCTACACATACTTGTTAGCTTTTGAGCTTTCTCTTCTCTAAACTGCCAAATCAGAGAACTTCCCCCATTATATGATAGATTATCAAATTTTCCTCTATATTTCTATTATTTGGCAAACTATATATTAATTCCTTAATGTTTCTTTTGAGACAGAATCTAACTGTGTAGCCCTGGCTAGCATGAAGCTCACAATGTCAAAATGTAGCTATGGTAGCCTTAGAGATCCACATGCCTCTACCTCCAGAGTACTGGGATTAAAGACAGGCCCCACCATGCTGACCTAACAATTTTAGACAGAGCTGTCCAGCCATTTTGCTGTCCAGCAGTATTCTTCATAGCATCTCCACTAAACAAAATTTCTTTTAGTAACTAATTAATTGTGTGTGTGTTTGTGTGTTTGCATATGTATGAGCATGCATGCACAGGGGCACACATGTGTGGAGGTCCGAGGACAGCTTTCAGGGGTCTGTTCTCTCCTGGCATCTTGTGAGATCCGGAGATGGAACTCAGGTTGTCAGGCCTGTTCTCAAAGGCCTCTGCCTGCCGAGCTATCTCACTGACCCTGAACAGAAATTCTTAATTCCGATGTAAATTCAGTAGTGTTTTTATCTTAGTGCTTTCATTTCTTGAGTTGTGTTTATTTGACAGTATGAACATGTACAGAGCATGCAAGGCTACTTTATGTCAGAGGAATGCGGAAAGTGTAGGAGAAGATTCAGCAATGGCTTTCCAGACTTCCTGACCCATGCTTTGTAACTTTCCAAAAGCACAGATTGTGGTGATCTTATTCTGACAAAAGCAAACAAGAGGAAAAAACGGAAGTACCTGAAAGATGTGAGCATAAACCCACAAGATGAGATGAAGAAAGAAGACTCAGGAAGGTATGATCTTAGGGTAAAGTTGGCCATAGATTAGCTCTGTGACATGGAGATATAAGTCAATCTACATAATAAATAGTGTGTAAAAGACAGGTACTCACTAAGCATGGATTCCACTACCTATTCATCTTCATTTCCTCCCTGGCTTGATGCAGAGAAGGCAAATTTACAAACTCTGACACTGCCTTCAGATCCACCCGCTGATCCTATACCTCCAAATCAAAGCATCTGTGGAAACAGGTCCTCCAGAGCACTGATGCTCTTACTGTGACTGGACATCAGACAAAGATTGCACTCCCCCAAACAACCTTCAAAATGCTATTTTCCTGATGAGACCAAAGAGTGTGACAAGGACAGGCACAAAGAACTAATTATCTGATAGTACAATTTTGTGGGTAATTTGATAACCCTAGTAACAAATGGATAAAAAGTACAGGGTATAGAAGGTTTCCCTGTGGTGAATGTGTTAGGAGTAGGTACATAGGCTATTTGGGGATCAAGTGAGATAGGTACAGAGAGTTAGAAATAAGATTAAGCTGTAGCTTTCTAGACTTCCTGATCTATGCTGTTTAACTTTCCAGAAAGAAGAGACCGTAGTGAACACTCTAATCATGATTTGAGTGATGTTCATTGATCTTCCTTTTTTCTGTCTGCTGTCACTCAACTGCAGACCAAATTCTTGCTATAAGTATTTCGGGAATATAAAAAACACTAGCAAAATCACATAGTCCTAAAGAAAATTTAAGCATGAATGAGTTTTCAAATATTGAGCACTGACCATAAGAATTTAAACTATACCCTGAACAATGAAATTATCTTATGTATAAGAATAAGAGCATAAGACCCATATTTCATAAAGATATAAAGTAGCAATATGGAAATAGACTAAAATGAAACAGGATCCAGGAATATCAGTTTAGAGAAATATATATATATATATATATACACATATATAATATACTTGGTATAGATAATATTAGATTCTAAACTCTAAGATAACAAGGTAAATGAAAAAAGATCAGATAGTATTTAAGGCTCAGTGACCCACTGACTGTTGGGAGTGAAATAAATGGGACGACATTCACTAAACAACTGTGTTCATACTTTCCTGTATGAGGTCTATGGTGAAGACTAGAACAGGGTTCATCAATATTGGCATTATAGACATTTTGGATTGGTTCATCGTTTGCTGAGGGAGATGTCCTGTGATTGTGGGAGATACAGCAGCATTCTTAGCCTCCATCCACTAGAAACAAACCCCTATCAGGGGTACTAGGATGTTGGTACTAGAAATGTATCAACATCACCCATTTCACATGAACAAAACAGCCTCACATTGAGAATACCAAATCCAGAATATAAGATTTTAAGAGGCTTATTAGAGAAATTCTTTGATACACAGTGTTCAGGTTACAGGGAGAGCAGAAGGGAGGAAGTTGTCAATATTTCTTTCAGGATGAGCAAGCACAGAAAAAATCTCCACAGAGGAGACATGTGAGCTGAATTTTTAATCGTGTGCATTCCAGACAGAGAACAAAAACATGAAAGCAAGATATCATTTTAAATACTATGAGGATTTTGAGGCTCCTAGTTGAGGTGTGTAGGTTGATGGAAATGCCATTAATAAAGATGAGGCACAGGATAAGCAGAATGCTGAGTTTATGAGGCTGGCAAGACATCCAGTAGTTCTTGGAAATCCAAAAGTATCATCTCTGGTTACACAAGGAATCTGCTCTGTTACATATGTCTGAGGGAATCCAGATCTCAAGAATTCTAATCAGTGATTGTCACAAAAATCACACTTCTCTATCCCAAAGACACCCTACAGTTCCCATTCTAACAATCTTTCTCATACAGATAACAATATTAAAGTCTATGATTATTAAATGACTCAACCAAGATCACACAGCTAGTTAGTAGTTAATTCAAAATGAGAACATTTATCTCTTAGGAGAAAGGGTAGAAGATGGCAATACATCGCAGCACCTACATTTTGACATCCATATATAAAGACTTTGCCCCAACTCCTGTGGGAATCTCCCACACCTGGACCAGCCTTACTCCCCAGTATCCTCAGAACCTAAAATCATCCAGGTGTCAAACAACTGTTAATCTTCTTTGAATACCATGGAATGAGGACTGGGATGAAAGTGAGTCTTGGAAGACCAGAATAGATTCCAGTGAGTAAAATTCACCCCACCTGTGTGTTGAAGACCCCACAGCAATCACGAACTTGGCTTAGTTCTCAGTTCCAGGCACACAGCCAGGGAAGAGCCAGCCCCACTACAGAATGAGGATGGAGGATAATAAAGAAACTAGTCCAAAAGGAAGATAAGAAAACCAATATATTCTGCAATCACAGGTCAGGTATCAGCAGCCTTTGAAAAAGATTTACTTCAGCTAGAGACTACAAATAGGATTCTTGTGAATTAAATAACATTAAAATATGCATATGTGAGATATATCCATCTAATGATAAAAAACACAAAGTGTGGAGCTTGACAGTGGTTTGTGACTGAGCATAGCTTTTTTTTTTTTTTTTTTTATTAAATTTATTTATTTCTGTATTGTTATGAATGTACTGTCTCCAATGCACAGTTGTGCCCCCGTGTCGTGCAATGCCGCGGAGGTCAGAAAGAAGGATCTCGATTCCCTGGAACTGGAGTTCTCCTGAATTGGAGTTTCAGACGGTTCTCAGCCGCCATGTGGGTGCTGGGATCGAACCCGGGTCCTCTGAAAGAGCGGTCGGCGCTCTTAACCGCTAGGTCCATCTCTCCAGCCCGAGCATAGCTTTTTACTACTTATATACCCTTAGGTAAACTATATAGCCAAATCGAGTCTGGTTTTCTCATATGAAATAAATAAATATATAAATAAATGATCAATTAATTAATTAGAGGCAAAGAAATCTAGCTTTTAAAAAGATAGTTGGAGTATTTTAAAATTGAAGACTTAAGCTAGTGTCTAGCAAAGAAGGCAGCTGAACAAAAATCCCAACTTGACACTATTGAATTCAGGCTGTGGATCTTGCGAGTTGCTTAGCTATCTCTACCACATATTGATGCTGCCTTCCAGAGACCAAAACTAGACATCACACTGATAGTTCCCAAATGAGATAGCTAGCAGACCTCTCCCACTCCCGAAAAAATTTACTAGAAAGAATTAAACCTCAGTTAAATGTGTCACTGGTAAAGATTTTCTCCCACTCAGTGGGTTTCTTCTTCGCTTCCTTGGCTGTTTCATTTGCTGTACAGAATCTTTGTAGCTTAATGAGGTCCCTCTTACTGATTGTTGACCTTAATGCCTGAGCAGCTGATGTTCCATTAACAAAGGCCTTTCCTAAGCCTAAATCTATGTCTTTCCTATGCCGATGTATGAATGGGAGGGTTTCCTTATATGCTTTTTCTGATTGTTTGTTGATGGTATATAGAAAGACTACTGATTTTTGCAAGTTGATTTTGATTTTTTTGTTTTTTTTTTAATTTATTTTTAATTTTTTTTTAAATTTATTTTATTTATTTCTGTATGTGTATGAATGTACTGTCATGCACATCACTGTGCAATGCCGCGGCAGGCAGAAAAGACAGGCGTCGATTCCCCAACTGGATCTGCAGAAATCGGAGTTAAAGACGTCTCAGCCGCCATGTGGGTGCTGGGGATCGAACCCGGGTCCTCTGCAGAGCGGTCGGCGCTCCAACCGCGCAGGCCTATCTCTCCAGCCAATTTATTTTTAATTTTTTTAACAAACCTAAACCCGTGTTCTGCCATTCCCCCACCCCACCAGAGCTCATGGATTCTGCCACACATGTCTTTTCATCTCTTTCTCAGTCTTCTCAATATTTCCAGAGAGAGTTGACTGTTGTGAGCAGAATTCATTGTTTCAGTCAGTTCTTTGATGCAGTCTTTTTTTGTTGTTGTTGTTTGTTGTTGTTGTTGTTGTTGTTTCCAATATGCATCATGCCAACTGTTTTGGACAAAAGCTCAGGGGGCCCTACACAAGAAATACTTACAAATAGATAATTGGCTAGTCTCACAGTATGAGGTTACCATTTGTTGTTTGTTTTTCTGGGACTGTGTTACTTCACTCAGCATGATGTCTCTAAGCTCCAGCCATTTCCTGCAAAGTTCGTGATGTGCATTTCTTTACTGCTGTATAGAACTCCATTGTATAGATGTATCACATTTTTTTTTCCACTCATCAGGAGGGCATTTGGGTTGGTTTCCAGGTCCTTTTTATTGTGAGGAGAGCTGAAATAAACATGGCCGTGCATGCTTATCTCTGGGTGAGGTGAGTCTTGATGTACATCCCAGGTAGTGGCATGGCTGGGTCGGTGGCAAGTTCTATTCCACGTCTTTCCAAGGGTTCTCCACCTCACTGTTGACATAGTGGCTGTACGAGTTTACATTCCCAGCAGTGGATGGTGTTTCTTTCCCTAACAACCCTCTCCAGCACTTTGGTTCATTTTTTTCTTGATCCTAGCAGTCTTACTGGAGTAAGATGAATCTTTAAAGTGGTTTTATTTGCATTTCCTTAATGATTAGTGATGGTAACCTTCTTAGGTGTTGTATCTCAGCATCTTCTAATTCCTAACTTGTGAATCTCTGTTCAGGTCTTTCTCCATCTTATGAGTGGGGTAATTTGTTTTTTTTTTTTTGAGGTAGTTTATATATTTCTGGAAATCATGCTTTGTCAGATGGTATCATGCAGTGAAGGTTTCTTCCCACTCTGTGGGATTTCTCTTCACTTCCTTGATTGTTTCTTTTGATGTCCAGAATCTTTTGGAGTTTAATGATCCTCCCATTTGATTCAATGTTGACCTTAATTCTGCGCCGAGCTGCTGTCGGTGATTTAGGAAGTCTTTTCCTATGCCTTGTCTTGCTCAGTCTGTGCCAACTTTCTTTCTATCGCCTTCAGAGTTGGGGTTTCACGTTTGAGCTCTTTGATCCATCTGGTTGATTTTATACATTGGCAGAAGGTAGGGTTTAATTTCATTGTTCTACAAGTGGTGATCCAGTTTTGCCAACACCACTTGCTGAAGATGCTGTCTTTCTCCATTGTGGCTTCTTGGCCCCCTGTCCAAATATAAGATGGCTGAATTATTGTGTGCTTCAAGTTTGGATCTCGGTTTTGTTCCATTGGTCAACAGGTCTGTTTTGTGCCAGTACCAGGCTGTTTTTATGACTATAGCTCCTGTATATAGTTTGAAGTTGGTATAGAGGATCCCTCCCCTGTGTAGCTCTTTTGCTCAGGGTTGTGTTTGGCTATCGTCGGGTTTTTGTTTTTCCAATTGAGTTTAAGGACTTTTGTTTCAAGCCTGTGAAGAACTTTTGGGGATTTTGATTGGAATGCATTAAATCTACAAGAGTTTCAGTAAAATGGACATTTTTACAATGTTAATTTTTCCCAATCCATGAGCATGGGAGTTTTCCATCTCTTCTGATGCCTTCTTCAATTTCTTTTTAAAGAGTTTAAAATTTTATTTACAGATCCTTGGTGTCTTTGTTAGGTTTGTTCCTATGTTATTATTTTGTTTTATAGAGGCTATTGTGAGATGGAAGGTCTCTTTGAATTCTTCTTCAGTTGCCTGTTCTTGGTGTAAAAGAAGGCCATTGATTTTTTAAGGTAAATTTTGTATCCTGCCACTTTGCTGAAGCTGTTAATCGTTTCTAGAGTTTTCTGGTGGAGGAGTTTTTAGCCTCCCTTAAGTAAACCATCATTCATCAGCAAATAGGGATAGCTTGACTCCTCTTCTTCCAATTAATACTCCTTTAATTTCTTTCTTCGTTTTATTGCTCTATGCAAGTGTTTCAAGCACTATATTGAAGAGGAGTGTTGACAGGGGGCAGCCTTGCCGAGTTCCTGACCTTTAAGGGAATTTCTCATATTCTCCATTTGTGATTGCTGTGGTTTCCTGTATATGCTTTAATACATTGAGGAATGATCCCTCAATCCAATTCCTATCTTGGACTTTAAGCTGAAGGGATGCTGGATTTTGTCAAAGGCTTTTTCGCATCAATTCAGATGATGGTGTTTTTTTTTTTTTTTGTGTTGTATGTTTTTTTTTTTTATTGATTTTTTATATTTGAACCGTCCCTGCATCTCTGTATGAATCCAACTTGGTCATGTATGGATGTATTTTTGATGTGGGTTTTCTTGTGATTTTTCCATTATCTGTTTAGAATTTTGGCATCGTGTTTCATTTAGGGAGATGGTCTATAATCTCCCTGTTTAGTTGTATTTCTTTGCCTGGTTTTGGTAATAGAATGATGCTGGCTTATAGAAGGAATTTGAGAGAATTCCCTCGGATTGTGATACTTCTAAACAGTTTCGTAATAGTTGTAGTTCTTTTTGAAAGTGTTTTAATAGATTCTGCCATGAAACCGTATGGGTCTGGGCTTTTTTTAGTTTGGAGGCTTCTTACTACATCCTTATTTCTTCATTATATTATGGGTCGTTTAAGCTGCCAATCTCTTCTTGGATCAAGCTTGGTGAATTCCAATTTCCAGATATTCATCCATTTCTTCTAGGTTTTTCAAATTGTAGAGTATAGGTTTTTTTTAGTATATTTTGAATGTCTTATTTGTACTGGATCTTTTTTGTCTTATTGTGATATTTCCCTTTCATCATGGATTGTATTGTTTGGAGTTATTCTTCTATCTTTTTGGTTAACTGGGCTAGAGCTGTCTTCTCATTTATTCTTTTCAAGTAACCACAACTTTTGGATTCATGATTTTTTGTATTGCCTTTCTTTGTTCTATTTCATATCATTTCTGCTCTTGATTTTTGTTTATTTCTTCCTGGCTGTATGTAATTTAGGGTTCATCTGTTGGTTGCCTCTCAAGTGCTTTTGCTGTAGTGTTAGATCATTCACTTGTGCTCTTTCTGATTTTCTATTGTAGGCACCTCAGGGCTATACAACTTCCCTCTTAGGATGCTTTAAGTATCCCATCAGGTTTGTTGTGTTTGGTATTGTCATTGTCATTCAGTTCCAGGAATTTTTTTTTTTATTTCATTCTTTATCTCTTCCTTGACCCATTTCATTATTCATAGAGTGTGTTGTTTAGCTCCATTGTGTTCTTATAGGCAGGAGGGCTTGTCCTGTGTTGATGTTGAGCTTTAATTGCACTGTGGCTGAAGAATGCATGAAATATTTCAGTCTTTTTGTATTTGTGGAATTCTTCTGTAGTCCACAGTATGTGGTCAATTTTGGAGAATGTATCCATGTGGGGCTGTGAGTAGAAAGTGTGTTTCTGTATTAGGATGGAATGTTGTTAGAGGTCTATGAGGTCCATTTGGTGTATATATCATGTTTCAGTCAGATTTCTCTCTGTTATTTTTGTCCTGTTGACCTATCCAATAGTACTCAGTGGGTTTCTAGTCTGTCTTCCATTGCCGTGACAAAACACTCTGACCGACCCAATTGGGGAGGAGAAAGGGTTTATTTCAGCTTACATCTCTTGGGGTCAGTTGATCACTCAGAGCCCAAGGTAAGACACTCAGGGCAGACCTGGAGGCAGGAGCGAAGCACAGGCCATGGAGAGAATGCTGTCCACTGGGCTTGCTCCTGGCTTGCTCTCTGGCTCACTGCCCAGCCTGCCTTCTATCTGTCACTGCTAACAATCAAGTACTAACTACCACACAGATTGTGAGCACGAGGCCAGTCTATGGATCCAAATTCCCCAATTGAGCGCTTCCTCAACCCAGGTGTGTCAAGTTGACCACTTAAAGTATCAGCACAGTGGGGTATTAAAATCCTCTACTCATAGTGTTACTGGGGTTAGCGTGACTTTGTGCCTTGGAGAATTTCGTTTCTATAATGTCGTGCACGCAAATTTGGTGGGCATATTATTTCATAATTTGTGAAATTTTCTTGGTGAATTGTTCCGTGATGATAAGTGTAATGGTCCTTTTTGTCTCTTCTGATCTCTTTTACTTTGAAGTCTATTTTGTCTGATATTAAAATAGCACACCTGCTTTCTTTTTGGTACCATTTCTCTGGAATATTTTTTTCCATCCTTCACTTAAGGGTGGTGCCTTTTCTTGAAGGTAAGATGTGTTTCTTGTAGACAGCATATCGATGGATTCTTTTCCTAATCCAATCTCCATCTATGTCTTTTGATTGGGGAATTTTAGTTCATTAAATTTAAGGTTATGACTGATAGTTTGGTGTGCTTCCTTTTGCTTATTATCCATTTGCAGTTTGGGGTTTCAGTTCTACTTCTGCAGTTATCTTTATTGATTCTTCTTTCTAGGTGCCTGGGGATATCGTTGCTCCTTTCCTTGTTCTTTTTGAACTTGCGTCAAGTATTTCTGAAGATGTTTGTTTTCCTGGACATGTATTCTTTCAAGTTGTTTTGACTGGATTTTTTTTCTCTTCTTTTTTAAAAATAATTGACATTTTGCTTGCGGTATATATAACCTTGAGTTGGCATCTATTTGTCCCTTAACCCTGGGAATGCTTTGCTCCGGTTCTTCTTGCTTTCATAGTTTGCTGTGTTGAGAAGGTCAGTTGTTAATTCTGATAGGTTTCCCCTTATAGGTCACTTGTTTTTCTCTTGTGTGTTTACAGTATTTATCTTTGTTTGGGTTGCATCTAGCATTTTTAACTATGATGTGCGTGGAGAATTTCTTTTTCTGATCTGTGTTGTTGTGAGGTTTCTATGTGCTTCTTGTATTGTATTTGTTGTTCCTTTTTTAGTTTGGGAAGTTTCATCTATTATTTTTGAAGATCTGATCAATACCAGTCTCTTGGGATTCTTCTCCTTCCTCTATTTCCTAGGTGGAGGTTGATCTTTTATAGTGTCCCACAGTTCCTGGCTTGTTCCAACCTTTATGTGCATTTTTAAATTTTGTCATAATATTTCCTTGAGGTTTTGTTGTGCTTGTTATCTTCCAAGGTCTGATTTCTTTGTTCTGCTTACCTCCATTCTGGCTTCTGAGGCATTTTTCCATCCTTTCCATTGATTGGATGAGTTTTGAGTTTCCTTTTTCATTTCTCTTCTGATTTCTTTAATATTTACTCTTTTTGGAGCTTCTCAATCTCTTCTTGTAGCTCTTTGCTTCGCTGGTTGGTTTCCTTATCTTTTTCAGCATGGGATCTTTTCAGTGTTTCTACTTCCTTCTGGAGCTTGTCATTCTCTCTCTCTAGGTCCTTCTTGAGTTCTTCATTCTCTTTTCTTAGTTCTTTGATTTGTTCTTTATAATCTTGTAGCTCTTTATATATGTTCCCAATTGTGTTTCTGATATCTGTGTCCTGGGGCATCCCCAGAGGGATCCCACTGCAGGAGTCTTCCATAGGGTTGGTAGAGCTTGGTGCAGGATTATCCTGCTCCTTTCCAGTGTTGTCTCTTATTCGTGGTCCTGGCATATGGGCTTCTCCTTGCCTGTATTCCAATGTGAGTCCTAAATGCCTCTTCACCCTGTTGAATGCTTGCTTTGCTTGCCTCCTTCAGATGCCATAGTAATCCCAGTTGGCGGGGGGGGGGGTACCTTCCGCTGGCCTCAGGAGATCTCAGACCTCAAGAGTCACACAACCCCACCTTTAATACCAGCTGGGAGGATAACTCCGCCCCCACAGCCACAAAAGCCAATCAAGCCAAAGACAGTTGGATTAAAGGATCAACAATCATCCTTGCTGAGGCACCCCATCCCTACCTGCTTTCCTGCTCTTCCTTCCGCTGGCCTCAGGAGATCTCCACAAGTTGATTTTGTAACCTGCAACTTTACTGAAAGTATTAACAATTTCTAGAATTTTTCTGGTGGAAATTTTTTTTGGTGGAAATTTTTTATCTCTTATGTATAATATTGTATCATCTGCAGTTAGAGATATTTGATCTCTTCTTTTCCAGTTAGCACTCTTTTAATTTCCTTCTCTTGTCTTACTGCTCTTGCAAGGGTTTCAAGCACTGTACTGAAAAGGACTGGAGATAGAGGGCAACCCTGTCTGGTTCCTGATTTAAATGGGAATGATATTGTCTGTGGGTTTGTTATATATAGCTTTAATGATATTTAGGTATGTTACCACCAGACCTGTTTCCTTCTAGGACTTTTAACATGAATGCATGTTGGATTTTGTCAAAGGCCTTTTCGGCATCTATTGATATGATGACATGATTTTTGTCTTCAAGTCCATTTAAATATTTTATGACATTTATTGAATTATGTAGGTTGAATAATCCCTGAAATCTCTGGAGTAAAGCCTACCTGACTGTGGTAGATGATCTTTTTGATGTGCATCTGTTGGTAGTCTGCGAGTATTTTGTTGAATATCCTTGCATATATGTTCATTAAAGATAAGGGTCTATAGTTTTCTTTCTTTGTTGTATCTTTACCTGGTTTTGGTATTAGAGTGATGCTGGCTTCTTAGAAGGAGTTTGGAAGGTCTCCCTTTGGTTCTATCTTTTGGGGACATATGTGACATTTAGATAATATTTTGGAGCATATGGGGAGGGAAAAACAACAACATATGGTCTGGGTCAAAGAACTGACTGATACAGTTAAAATCTGCCCAAAACAATAAAGCTCTGCAGAGAAATACTTTAAAAAGACTGAGAAAAAGATGCAAGACATGTATGGCAGAATACATGAACTGGAGTGGGGTGGGGACATGGAAAGGGAAATATGTCTAAATTGGACTGAAAATGATGTATGAAATACACAAAACATCAATAAAAGAATTTTATCAAAAAAGAAAATACTATAAATTACATTCAAATATAATATAGATTCAATAAAATGAAGAAATTGAGAAAATACAAATACTTTAAAAAGAAAAAAAATATGAAAGACAAGTAAAGAAACTGAATTTAATATTAAAAATCTTCCCACAATGAAAAGTCCAGGACCAGCTTACTACTCCATTCATAAGAAATGTTCAGAACAGGGAACCCATGAAGACATAAAGGAGATCAGAGGTTTCTTAGGTCTTAGGGAGCAGTAGGGGAAGATAAAAGGGATGCTACTAGTTATGAAGTCTTAGGGGGAGTGTGATAAAATATTCTACAGTTAGATGGTATTCTCAAACCTAAATGTTATAGTACATAAACTATATCTCAATAAAGATTTTTAAATAAACTAACAATGTATACTGCTACTGGGTCTGTCTCTTGGCATAAGAGAAAGTCAAAAGACTAGAAACTGCTTTCTGTTCCACAGGAAATTAATCCATGAATATATTTACATCTGAATGGAAGGTGGCTGCTAAATGGTTATACATTTCTTATTCAAAGCATTATATTATTTGATAAAGCTGAGATTGTAATGAAGGAACCTGATTCCTGATAATTCTTGCAGTAGAAGTCTAGGGATATAAAAGAAAGAAACTCAAATCAGTTCAGTTTCATTTCTGTATCTCATTCATTTTTTTTCTCTTGATTTTTTTTTTTTTTTTGTCTTTTTGAGACAGGGTCTCCCTGTAGCCCCAGCTGTCCTGGAACTCACTCTGTAGTTCTAGAGGCTGGAGAGATGGACTAGCGGTTAAGAGCACTGACTGCTCTTGCAGAGGACCCGAGTTCGATCCCCAGCACCCACATGGCAGCTGAGAACCATCTGTATCTCCAATTCCAGGAGAACTCCAGTTCCAGGGGAATCCGACGCCCCCTTCTGACCTCCTTGGCATTGCACAACACGGGTGCACAGACCTACATACAGACAGTACATTCAAATAAATAAATAAATAAATAAATAAATAAATAAATAAATAAAGGTTCTGTACATTGAAACTCCTCGTAACTTTTGTAGCTTACTTACATATATTTTAATCATCTACATAATAACACAAATTTTATACTAGTTTATTAAGTGATAATGTCTGTTAAATATCATAGACCAGTAGCTATACATCCTCCACTTAAAAGTTACCCCATATAATCAATTTTATTTCAGAAAATAAACAAAGGAAAAAAGAAGAAAAAATTCAATGAGTTAAGAAATCATTAAGCAAATAGAATGGAAGACATTATACTTTCTGTGCTAGGAATCATACAGATTGAATCAATCATGACAAATGACATCAGTAGCATAAAGAGTACACCAGAGACTAGGGGCATAGCTCAGTTGGCCCAATGCCTGGGTTTGATCCCTAACATCTTAAATCAGATGTGGTAACACACACACACACACACACACACACACACACGCTCACTCACTCAGAGTGTGCCACATAAGGAATTCAAGGCTAGCCTGAGTTACATGAGATCATTGTATCAAAAACAGAGGAAGAGAAAGAGGGGCGAATTAAGTTAAAAATAAGAGCACAGCAAATTGAAAGGTCAAACAGTACCTTCTGTGGGAGTCCCAATCGTTCCCCCAAGACCCAAAATAGCCATCTTGTGAATTCTTGGTGCCAGCATTACAGCATACTCTTCTCCCCTCTCCCAGTGGGGTACTTTGACTGGTTCCAGGTGCACATTCTGGAGCCCATCTTGCTTCAGGTTTTGGTACATGATTTGGATGGCTTTCTCCAGGTTCCTGGAGCCACTTAGCCTGGGTCCGACTGTATCAACCAGAAGTGCCAATCGCTCATAGGACCGGTTCTGAGATTTACCATAAACAGCAAGGTTGATAATTGCTTTAGCCACATCTTCATAGCCGGCTATTTCTTCTTTTATATCTTGAAAAGTTCTCTGAGTGATGCCATTCTTGTATATAGATTTCCCAGAGCCCAGGGATAAAATGTGAATGCCAACAAATGTGAAGACAAAGAACTTCATTTTCCCAGTTGTTTTTCTTTCTAAGATAATCTATGTAAATAAGAAAACATGTTTTAGGAGAAAAAAACTGCACAGACATCTGCCCATTACCCAGTGACCACTTTCGAGCAGCGTTCCTCTTCCGTTTCCAGTCATTGTCCACCCTCCCTATATTCAAGCAACAGAATTCCTCGGAACAGATAAGCAAAAAGTAGTGATTGTCTATATTAATAGAGTAGTATATGTTAAATCTATAGAACCATGTGTTACCTGGGAATCCTGTTACTAAAACATTAAAACAGAGAAGATGAAGCAATGGCCACAGGGTACACACTGCTCTTCCCTCTACATGAGCACAGTCCAAATGGGTACACATCGTCCCTCAGTCTGATGTACTCCTCTTTGCTGCAAAAACTTGACCTTTGAACTCCCCTCAGATGTTGTCTTTCCTCAGTGCTTTCCCCAATCCCCTTTCCAATAACTATAATTGATTTTTCATCACTGGGAAAACAGTATTTTGTGTTTATTTTTGAGATATTTATTGAATGCTGGCTATATACCAAGACCTATGATGTGCTTTTAGAAGCAGAGAGTTTAGAAAGCAGGAGTTTTTTTTTTACTTTTTAACTATATATTATGTATCACCTACATAATAATAATGAAAACAATAATGACAGTACAAATAACACATTTACATAGTGATTGCTATGTGTCAGACATTGTTCTGAGTACATTGTTTTCATTAACACATTTAACCTTCATAATGGCCCAAATGGAGAATGTAGGCTCTTATTACCTTTGGGTTTAAAAATGAGGAACTAGGCCATCAATACAGAAAGATTAAGAAATGTGGGGGAATGCTGTCATATACCTGAACAAATGTAATTTATTATGCCTTGTAGTTACAGACAAGTATCCCAGTCACCATTAATCAAATAAGCTTATTTTACAACAGACAGAGATTATTAGAGTTCTACAGCTGGTCACACACACAAATAAAGTGTCTGTGAAATGTGTGATCCTAAGTGACACATCCTCAATGGAGCCTCTTGGACAGAAGATAGAAGAACAAGGGATAGAGTGAATACTAATGCATCTCTCAACTCTCATTAACAAAATTCCCTCATAAAACAGAGGGCGATGAAAACGAAGGCCCACAAATTGCCAAAGTGTAGAGAATAAGTCTGCAGAATGTGGGTCCTTAGAAAGGACTCCTATATTCACCTTAACTCACTCAGAGCTCAGGGGCCATTGTGGAAGTGGGAGCAGAAAGACTGTAAGAGCCAGGGGAGAAGGTGCATGATGAGATGGAAATAGAGTCTTACAGGATCCCAGGACCTTATACATATGAACTTACAGCCATGGTGACAGCATGCACAAGACCCATGTAAACGCCAACCAGACAAAAACCCAGCATAGAACTGTGGATATGGGCAGCCAGCCCCAATCTTAGCAGAACTACTGGGCAGTGGATTACTACTGGACAAGGAAAAGCGGATCTTTAAGGGAGTAACTCTAGATAGGATGACTAGACCTCAGTGGATGAAATTGCACTGAAGGATTGGAGACACTAACTTGACTTGACAGGCTTTAACATAAATGACAGAATGCATGACATCCACTGGGGGGGGGGCAATGGAAGGGTGCCGATGGGGAAAAAGATTAAGATGTATATGAAATAAAGAAAAATCAGGGCTAGAGAGATGGCCTAGCGGTTAAGACTGCCAACTGCTCTTGCAGAGGACCCGGGTTCGATCCCCAGCACCCACATGGTGGCTGAGAGCCGTCTTTAGCTCCAGTTCCAGGGGAATAAGATGCCCTCTTCTGATCTCCACAGCATTGCATGACACGACACGGGTGCACAGACCTACATGCAGACAGTACATTCATACACATAAAAAAATAAATAAAATTTAAAAAAGAAAAAATTAATTAAAAATATACAAGAAAACAAACTTGGGGACACATAAAGGCATTGTAGCTCTAGGATCTGTGCTGAACAGTGCTACTCCAATTAGAGTTGTAGATCAACACAAGTCTATAGTAGGTGATACAGAGATTGAGAATAAGTATATCTAGGGCTGTCTACTATGGGAGAAAATAGTTTTTAGGTGGTTGTTTTAAATTAATTACCATTAGCACAGACAGAACATTTCTATTGCAGCAGGAAGTTTGGGTTAGATAACTTTTGAATTATTCATCTGCGGTGGCTTGACTGCCCCTTCAAAAACACATATCAATGACCTAACATTGCAGCTAAAAGCACTTGAGAAGCAACAACAGATGAACCCTAAATGCAACAGACAGGAAGAAATAACAAAAATCAGAGCAGAAATCAATGAAATAGAAACAAAGAAAACAATACAAAAAATCAATGAAGCCAAAAGTTGGTTCTTTGAAAGAATAAACAAGATAGACAGACCTCTAGCCCAGTTAACAAAAAGAAAGAAGGAACAACTCCAAATCAATACAATCTGTGATGAAAAGGGAAATATCACAACGGACAAGGAAAAGATCAAGAAAATTATATGGGAATATTACAAGAACCTATATTCTACCAAGTTTGAAAATCTAGAAGAAATGGATGAATATCTGAAATCTTGGGAATCACCAAAGCTTGGCCAAGAGGAGACCAGCAGCTTAAACAGACCCATAACATATGAAGAAATAGAGGATGTAGTAAGAAGCCTCCCAACTAAAAAAAGCCCAGGCCCAGACGGTTTCACAGCAGAATTCTATAAAACATTTCAAAAAGACCTACAACCATTATTTCTGAAACTGTTTAGAAGTATACAATCAGAGGGAATTCTCCCAAATTCCTTCTATGAAGCCAACATCACTCTATTACCAAAACCAGGCAAAGATCCAACTAAAAAGGAGAATTATAGACCCATCTCCCTCATGAACACAGATGCCAAAATTCTAAACAGAATACTGGCAAATCGCATACAGACCCACATCAAGAAGATCATCCATCATGACCAAGTTGGATTCATACCAGAGATGCAGGGATGGTTCAACATACGAAAATCAATAAACATCATCAAACACATAAACGGAATCAAAGACAAAAACCACACCATCATCTCAATTGATGCTGAAAAAGCCTTTGACAAAATCCAGCATCCCTTCATGCTTAAAGTCCTAGAAGGAATTGGATTGGAGGGATCATTCCTCAATGTAATCAAAGCCATATACAGGAAACCCACAGCCAATATCATCCTAAATGGGGAAATGACGGAAACATTCCCTTTAAAGGTAGGAACTCGGCAAGGCTGCCCCCTATCACCACTCCTCTTCAATATAGTGCTTGAAACACTTGCTAGAGCAATAAGGCAAGAAAAGGATATTAAAGGAGTACTAATTGGAAAAGAGGAAGTCAAACTATCCCTATTTGCTGATGATATGATTGTTTACTTAAGGGATGCAAAAAACTCCACCAGAAAACTCCTAGAAACGATTAACAGCTTCAGCAAAGTGGCAGGATACAAAATTAACCTTAGAAAATCAATGGCCTTTCTTTACACCAAGAACAAGCAACTGGAGAAAGAATTCAAAGAGACCTTCCCACTCACAATAGCCTCAAAAACAATAAGATACCTAGGAACAAACCTAACCAAAGACACCAAAGACCTCTACAACAAAAATTTTAAACCCTTAAAGAAAGAAATTGAAGAAGACCTCAGAAGATGGAAAAACCTCCCATGCTCATGGATTGGGAAAATTAACATTGTAAAAATGTCCATTTTACCAAAACTCTTGTATAGATTTAATGCAATCCCAATCAAAATCCCCAAGAGTTTCTTCACAGGCTTGGAAACAAAAGTTCTTAAATTCATTTGGAGAAACAAAAGACCCCGAATAGCCAAATCAATCCTGAGTGAAAAGAGCTACACAGGAGGGATCTCTATACCAGATTTTAAACTATACTACAGGGCTATAGTCATAAAAACAGCCTGGTACTGGCACAAAAACAGACCTGTTGACCAATGGAACAAAACCGAAGATCCAAATCTGAGCACATACAATTTCAGCCATCTCATATTTGACAAGGGGGCCAAGAAGCCACAATGGAGAAAAGACAGCATCTTCAGCAAGTGGTGTTGGCAAAACTGGATCACCACTTGTAGAAGAATGAAATTAAACCCCTACCTCTCGCCCTGTACAAAAGTCAACTCCAGATGGATTAAAGACCTCAACGTGAAACCCCAAACTCTGAAGGTGATAGAAGAAAAAGTTGGCAGCAGACTACAAGACATAGGCGTAGGAAAAGACTTCCTAAATCAGACAGCAGCTGCACAAGAATTAAGGTCGACAATTGACAAATGGGACCTCATTAAACTCAAAAGCTTCTGTACATCAAAAGAAACAATCAAGGAAGTGAAGAGAAATCCCACAGAGTGGGAGGAAACCTTCACTACAGAAACATCTGACAAAGCATTGATTTCCAGAATATATAAACTACTCAAAAAACAAAGAAGAAAGAAAACAAATGACCCACTCAATAGATGGAGCAAAGACCTGAACAGAGACTTCACAACTGAGGAATTAGAGATGGCTGAAAAACACCTCAAGAAGTGTTCAACATCACTAATCATTAAGGAAATGCAAATCAAAACCACTTTAAGATATCATCTTACTCCATTAAGACTGGCTAGGATCAAGAAAACAAATGATATCAAGTGCTGGAGAGGTTGTGGGGAAAGGGGAACACTCATTCACTGCTAGTGGGAATGTAAAGTCATACAGCCACTATGGAAAGCAGTGTGGAGAACCCTTGGAAGACTTGGAATGAGCTTGCTACCTGACCCAGCCATACCACTCCTGGGCATGTACCCACAAATATACATGCACAGCCATGTTTATTTCAGCTCTCTTCACAATAGCAAAGAGCTGGAACCAACCCAAATGCCCCTCAACTGATGAGTGGATAGCGAAATTTGGTACATCTACACCATGCAGTTCTATGCAGCAGTAAAGAAATATGACATCACGAGCTTTGCAGGAAAATGGCTGGAGCTTAGAGAACATCATGCTGAGTGAAGTAACACAGTCCCAGAAAAACAAAGGACAAATGGTATCCCTCATCTGTGTATGCTAGTGCCAATTACCTAGTTGTAAGTATTTCTTGTGCACGGCCCCTTGAGCTTTTGTCCAAGCAGTTGGGAGTGATGCATTTTGGAATCAACAACAACAACAACAACAACAGAAAGTACTGCATCAAAGAACTGACTGAAACAGTGAACTTCTGCTCAAAACAGTCAACTTCCACATGGAGAGTATTGAGAAAAAGATGAAAAGCATGTTTGGCAGAATTCATGAGCTCTGGTGGGGAGGGGGGATAGGGTGGGGGACATGGGTCTAGATTTGATAATTTTGTACAAAATAGCGGTTAAGAGCGCCAACTGCTCTTGCAGAGGACCCGGGTTCGATCTCCAGCACCCACATGGTGGCTGAGAACCGTCTGTAACTCCAATTCCAGAAGAACTCCAGGTCCAGAGGATTCCGAGACCCTCTTCTGACCTCCGCGGCATTGCACGACACGGGTGCACAGACCTACATGCAAAACAGTACATTCATACACATAAATAAATAAAATAAAAAATAAAATAAAATAAAATAAAATAAAAAATAAAAAACACGTCAAAATTTAACTGTCATCATGACAGCATGGTGAGTGAGAATTTTTTAATATTTTATTTATTACTTTTAATTTTTATGTGTATGAGTGTATTGCCTGCATGTGTGTAAGTGCACCCTGTTTGTGCAGTGCTCACAGTGCTCAGAAGAGGCCATCAGATCTCCTAGAACTGGAGTAATGGACAGTTGTTGTTAGCCATTATGTAAATGCAAGGGATCAATCCCAGGTCTTCTGTAAGAAGTGGTTAGTGTTCTTAACCATTGAACCATCTCTCTGGCCCTGGAAAGTGAGACTTAAATGATGTTACACCCTCATGAATGAACTAATGCCATTATCATAGGAGTAGTCTCCCATTATCATAGGAGTGGTCTCCTTATCAAGAGAGTGGGCTTACCACTTCTTGTCTCTCTCTCTCTCTTTCACATCCTCTCCTGTCCTTGTAACATGTGATACCTTCCAATATGTTATGACACAATAAGAAAGCTCTCCCATCATAGATTTCCCAGACTCCAGAGTGGGCTTATATGTTTCTGCTTATTACTAATTACTCACTCTGTGGCATTATGTTGCAGAAGTACAAAATCAACAAAGACATCTTACGAATCTCAATAAACAGTATTTTCTTTTAATTCATTTCATGTTTCCTATTCATTATCATATTTTACAAAAAATTAGTCTCTGTAAACTTTCCGAAATCTAAAAAAATCTTCCTATACCACAGATAATTACAGAAACATAAGCTATTATAAAGATAAAATTTCAAATGCAGCTGACATATATGGTATTTTAAAAATGGCATCAGACAGGTGTTGTGGCACACAACTTAATCCCAGCACTCAGGAGACAGAAACAGGCAGATCTCTGTGAGATCAATGCTAGGCTGGTCTAAATAGTGAGTTCTAGGCTAGCTCAGGCTACAGGGAGATCCTGTCTTAATCCCTTCTTTCTGCCTTCCCTTAGAGAGCACACTAATCTCTCTCTCCCTCTTCCTTACTCCCTCTATCCCTCCCTCTACCCACTCCCATCTGTCTCTTTGCCCTTCTCTGTCTCTCTGTCTCTCCTCATACATACATATTTCTAATCTTGTATATACTCAGTACTTGAATTTGGCTCACCCATTTTTATTTTTGTTGGTATAAAATGCATAACTAATTTGATATTAAAAATGTTAAGTATGAAAACAAAAGTAATTCAGATATTGGATTAAGTAAAATACCTGATTAACTTCACTTATTTTTCTTTACTTTTTAATACAGCTTTTAGAAAAGAGAAATTACATATTTATCTTTATATTAAAAATAACGCTATAACTTCACCGAATTTCACTGTTCTTCAATTCCATGTATTTTCGTAGCTCAGAGTTGATGTTTACATTCATTCTCTTACATTGCAAGGCCCCTTTCTCTGCCCTATTCTCATTCTGGAAAATACCCCACTCACTTTTTAATTAGAATGCTTTAAAAGTGACCTCCTGTGGGCCCTTACCCCACCAAGCTTATTTGCAACATCCTCTGTGATTCCATTATAACTAATTTTACCAGGTTTTGTTTATAAATCTGTCTCCTTATCCTCAGAGTCGAGTAAGATAAATGATTCGTCACTGTACCCTTGATTGCTAGACCTGATGTAGGTACTTGGTACCTTTTCATGTAAGGAATAAATGATCCTTCAGTCTCTCTGGAGCTTAGCTTCCTTAGAGCATGAGAGAAGCGACCTTGCCTCCTCCACAAGGAGGCTGAAGAAATAAAAGCTTGTTATCAAACATAAGTATTGTGAATATTTATGAAGACTATGCACTGTTCCTGATTTTCTTTTTTATAAGTATTTACATATATAGAGTTTTGGTTTCTATAACCACAATACTGATACTTGGTTTTAAAAGTAAAATTTTTCTAAGCAGTCAAAAATGTTCTCCAGACTATATATACATATACAGAGAATGATTGGCTAAGGGCCAATAACTGAGGGCACCATGAAGAAATTCTCTCCTTAGACACAAATTCAGGTCACCTTCACCTCACATCAGAAAATTCCTTTTAGACCTGGACTTGGACCAAAACAGAAGGATAATCAAGGTTACTGGTTTGTTCACATGAAATAAAAATATCAGCTCTTCTTATGAAAAGACTAGACTATTTGTTCAAATACTTTTACTCCATAAAATTAAAATGTTTAGATTATATAACTATAGATTCACTCATTGGGGTGGTGGATAAAGGGATAAAACCCTCTGGGCATGCCTGTGGGGGATTGTCTTGAATACATTAACCAAGGTGGCAAGACATTCCCTGGCTAGGATCGTGGACTGCAATGGAGAGAGGGAGTTGAGCAACAACAAAGCATCCATCACTCTGTTCCAGATTCTGGATATGCGACCAGCTGCTTCAAGTTCTTGCCACTGTGGCTTTCCTGCCATGTCACACTTTAACCTCAAACAGCCAATGAGAGCCCCTTTTCTCTTAAGTTCCTTTCGTCAGAGTATTTCATTTTTTATGTTGGATTTTTACTAATTTCATATATGATCACTGTATTCACATTATTTCCAACTCTCTCTCTCTCTCTCTCTCTCTCTCTATCTCTCCCTCTCTCTCAATACTCCCATGTTCCCCCCACTCTCTCTCAATTTCCTGACCTCCTCTATAATTATTGTTGTGATATGCATGTGTGTGTGTGCATGCACGTGTGTGTTTGTGTGTGTGTGTCTGTGTGTGTGTGTGTGTGTGTGTGTGTGTGTTTTGGAGTGGTGTGGTGTATGTTTGTATAAACAACCTACTGAGTCCAGTTAGGGATCCTTATATGTACTTGTGTTTAGGGTCAATCACTCAGGATTGGATACTCTCTCTATCAGAGAGTTTGTCCCCTAGAGAAAAGTGACTCTTCTTTTTTATTTTTTTATTTTTTAATATATATTTTGTACAAGGTTATCATAGGGTGTTCCCCACCCTATGCCCCCCACCTGACTCTTCTTATCTCAGTAGAAATTGTCTGTTCTGTACTTCTTCATCTAGAGCTAAAGCCTTGTGAAGCTTCCCCCAAGCATGTTGGCATGTGAATGGGTATTGTCAGGATGCAAGTCCTACTATTTATGCTACTATTTTATTGAGATTTCCTGGGTATTGTTTCTCTATCATCAATGGAGGACACTATCTAGGAGTAGACATCTTGATCCTCTGGCTCTTATAATCTTTCTGCTCCTTCTTCCATGATGTACCCTGAGTCTTGGGTATGGAGGCTGCACAATAGATGTCTCTGTGACCATCTACATCTGTTGTAAAAGGAAGCTTCTTTGATGAGGGGTGATGGCCATGCTTACTATTTCTTTCTTTCTTTTTTTTTTTTTTTTTGAGACAGGATCTCCTTGCAACTCCAGCTGGCCTGGAACTCACTCTGTAGGACGAGCTGGCCTTGAACTCACAGAGATCCACCTGCCTCTGCCTCCTGAGTGCTAGGATTAAAGGCGTGTGCCACCATGCCCGGTTTAAAGATGGTTCTTTTTTTAATTTAATTTTTATTATTTTTTATATGTATGAGTGTACTGTCTGCATGTAGGTTGGTGCACCCATGTCGTGCAGTGCCATAGAGGTCAGAAGAGGGTGTCGGATTCCCCTGGAACTGGAGTTTAAAGATGGTTCTTAGCCACCATGTGGGTGCTGGGAATCTAACCCCGGTCCTCTGAAAGAGCAGTCAGTGCTCTTAACCACTGAGCCATCTCTCCAGCTCCTAAAGATGGTTCTTAGCTGCCATGTGGGCCCTAGGAATCGAACCTGGGTCCTCTGCAAGAGCAGTCGGCACACTTAACTGCTGAGGCATCTCTCCAGCCCCAACTACACTTACTATTTCTTAAAATAACAGATGAAAAACTAAAATCCTCATCACATCTTTTTTTTTTTTTTTTGAGACAGAATCTCTTGTAGACCTCACCAAATCTTTTAACTTTAGCTAGCACTATACCAGAGGACAATGTGAAATGCTCAGGGCTAATTTTAGGAATATCAAAACATGCAACTTTATTCTGTGAATGATAAAAATGTTACTTGTGTGTAGATGAAAAAAAGAAGTAGTGAAATAACTGAAGCCAACCCCTTCTAATCTACTGTACAACACTGGCACTAAAGTTCCCATGGGATCACAGGAGGCTTTGCTGACCTGAAAGACTGTTCATCTGCCCCATATCAGAAAAGTGGAATTAAGCTACCATCATATTTCTCTAGAGTCTGGAAAGAGGGAAAATCATTCTGTGATAATCAACAAAGGCAAATACCATTCCTCACCTGAATCGTTTTTTCTTTATTCAGTTATAAAAGGTCTTTTTTTGTTGTTTTTTACATCTTAACGTCTTATGTCAATTCATTGCAAAAATTTTACTGAGCAACTACAAGCACGGAAACATAAATATATAGGATAATAACCCGGGCCCCAAAGAACTGGCAATATAAGAGAGAGACAGAGAGGAACAGCCCTGTAACTGAGGTGTTGAAATTTCCTGGTAGATCAGGGGAAGAAAGGGTATTTGGAGGGTCAGTGTTTGGGCTGGGAATTAAAAGTAAGCAGTTTCCTAATGGGCACCTGGAGAAGGTGGTATTGGCACTCGACAGGAAACAACTAATGCAAAGCGAGGGAAGTCTTGCAAAATACAGCCTAACAAAACAAATAAGTGGGGGAAGGATGGGAAAGACACAGGAGCAACTTGAAGAAGTAGCATCCCCAAAGGCTGCCCTGAAAACATCCACTGTGCCCTGCTCCTAGCAGATATAGCAAAGTGCTCTAGAGTGCTGTGATAGTGAGGCAGTGACTGCCCTCAGCCCCCCACCATGAAGCCAGGAAAAGGAAGGGAAGGGGAGACAGGAAGGAGGATTTTCTCTCAGGATCTCCTTGTCTTCTCAATACAGAGTACATCCACTTCCATGTCAGGACAAGTATAGTATACAGTACCTTGAAATCTCTAATAAGCTTTTAGTTAATACTTACTAGTTACTCTGTACATTTTTCAAAGGGATGAAAATAATACCTTATAAGTAATCCACACTTATAAAAGATCCATTAGACAATAATTCATTTACAAAGACTCTCAAGATTTTCTTCTTGATTCAGAAAAAGTGATCCACCACTCTTTACTGAAATTATAGAGCTACATAAAGTCTAAATATAAGCGTAAGACATTTTTAAATGTCCTTTTTCCTTATACACAAAGGGTTGAAGTTATTGTTCCTTTCCTTGAATTCAAACTATAGAAATATTAAATGGTATATCCTTCAAAAGCTTAACCAAGCATTTTAAAACTCCATGCTGTAATGTGCCTTTGAATTCAGAAAGTCTAAATAGAAATGTCTGTGTGTGTGTGTGTGTGTGTGTGTGTGTATTCAAATCAATTTTGGAGAACTATCTGAAAAAGATTTGCATTGCACATATTATTTTCACAAAGATAAAATTTTCTATAATGCCATTTTATTTCTTTTCTACTGAAATCTGGGAACAAAATGAAGCAAAAGCAGTGTTTCTCGGACTATGAATTATATTCTAACAATGGACTTATATTTTGAGAAAACAAAGCAAAACCCATTGCTTCCATTTCTAAATGTTTTTTCCTGAAAAATCATTGCTTGAAATGTCTCAGGCTCTGACGAAAACACCGTGATGAAGAGATCAGCTGACATAGAGAAGGACGTAGAGGAATGGAAGCATGCTGAACAACAGGAGTGAGATTTAGGCCCCAGACTTTCATTCATTTTTTTATTCTATCTGTTGTCTTCTAAAACTGAATATACTACTTACATGTAAACTTAAATATTCCCCTAAATCTTTCATTTCTGAGTAGGAGTCATTGATACAAATGTACCTCTTTCTCTTCAGTCAGGAACATGGCTTAGATAAGAAAGACAAGATATGCTAAATCTTTGCAGACCTGGGACCACCCAAGTTCACTTCACTACTCCTGGGAGCATGCCTAGATTTATGGCACTTACTGCTTTAGCCATCTTAAGGCTAAAATTTAAAATACAGAGCTCTGTCTGTATTAAATTCAATGCTCAATTAATATTGGGCTTCCACTTCAAATCGTTTGCTTGCTCTCTAATTACTTATTCAGTCATATTAAGAATTACGATATGCCAGGCACTGTCCAGGAATTCTGAAGATTAAAAGCAAGAATCACTCACTTTCCCACTATTAACAGCAAACAACATTAATTACACATTCAATATCCACCTTCTCTCAGTTCTCTTTACTAGCTGAGTCTCAGTGGGTTAGTAGTACAAAGCGTCCTGCAGATGAGTTTGAGCTAGCTGGTCTCAATATGCTTGTTAGGAAGCATTATGAATATATGTATTTGGAGAGGGAGAAATTTCTAATTGTAACACAAGTGTGAGAATCTTACTAGGGACACTATACATGCCACTACATGGATGACAATCTGGGCATGAAAAACTTTCCTCTATTCACACAGTTGTTGTTTTTTTTTGGGGGGTGGGGGATTACTGTTATTGTTTTGTGTTGTTTTTGAGGCAAGGTCCTGATTTACAGCCCAGCTGACCTGGTACTCACTATGGAACAGAAGCCTGCCTTAAACTCACAGCAATCCTCCTGCCTTAGCCTCCCAAATACTGAGATTACAGGTAAGAACCAGCACAGTTGGTAGATTTTTTTATTTTTAATATTTTGACTCTATTATCTAAGCCTTGAACTTAACTCTGTTGCAGGCACAAATGCAAAATAATCATACAGTTTTAATGCAAGTGGATCTTTGCAAGAAGCAATTACTGTGTACATGAAGGGAGGACAACTCTGTTCTGTTCAAAATCTTACCAAGAGCTGTGGAAACACCAACATCTGTGCCAAGTCTGCCATTGAAAATGCTGATATCATGCCCCTGGGCTGCCTCCATCTGTCACTGTCACATTCCCCATGCTAAAACCTATTTCATTCTTCTATTGTAATCATGCCTCAGAGTTCACATTTTTAAATACTTCATTATAAAATGAGTTCCTTTATCACTACATTACACTGCAGTCATAGTAGTATAGATCATCTATAATATTCATCTCCGGAGAATAAAGCAAATGTGGTAGATTACTTGTTTGTCCTTTTTCAAAGAGTAATTGTGGCTCCTAGGATGGGGAACTAATAATTTAAATGAATTCAGGAATTCTTTTTGTCACTTTCCCACCTGTTCTACCCAGAGGAGCTTTATAGCTCAGGCCTACAAAAAAACCCTAAGAGGAGCATTTTATCAGAAATGGGCCGTGATGCTGGAGCTACCAGTGGTTTTTGTCCTCCATTACTGCACAGCTGATTCAACACAAGCATGGCCCCCATTCATGTCACATGAGAAAGCGATACCCCATTTATTTCAGACACTGTCAGTCCAGTTTTATGCTCTTTCCATCTGCAAATAAAATTCCAATGGATAAACTACAACTACTGCTTATTGGGGATCTACAGCCTAATACTTAACACATGGTCCACATGGTTTCCCCAGTGCTCAGAGAAATCTAATTATCCAACACCAAACAGCATCTTCCACTCCAAATCTGTTCTTCCTTATTACCCACTGGTGGTTTGGATGAGGAGTGTCTCCATAGGCTCAAGTATTTGAACGCTTGGTCAGTTAGTTGGCAGAGCCGTGTGAGCAGGGTCATGGACCATTTAGGAGGTGTGGCCTTGCCGGAGGAAGCGCTTCATTGGGAGTAGGCTTTGAGGTTCACAGTCTTGTCCCCCTCCCCGCTCTCCCTCCTCCTCCCCCCCTCCCCCTCCCCCTCCCCCTCCCCCTCCTCCTCCTCCCCTTCCCCCTCCCTCTCCATCCTCCTCCCCCCCCTCCCCCCCCTCCCTCTCCGGTCTATACTGGAGACGTAAGCTCTCAGCCTTCTGCTCTTGCTGCATCCTGCCATGCCAGAATGACTCCTATCCTCAGCAAACATAAGCTCATATAAACTTTTACTTCTGAAATGGCAAAACCTCATTCTTGCTGATTTTTACTTTATCTTGTGTTTCTTCTGCCCAGCTACTCCCACTGCAGACAGCCAGCTAGAACATCTCATGCAGGTAGTTCAGGGGTTACGTTGTTTCTACGATGCTGGGAAAATTACAAGTCCGGCTGCACCTCTGTGCTGGATAGCTTGAGTGTCAACTTGACACACTTGGGTTGACAGAGCCTCAATTAGGGAATTGGGTCCATTAGACTGGCCTGTGGCCAAGTCTGTGGAATACTGTCTTGATTGTTATGTGGGAGGGCCCAGCCCACTGTGGGTGGTACCACCCCAGGCAGGTTGTTTTGTACAGTATAAGAAAGCAGGCAGGGCATGGGCCAGGGGAGCAAGCCAGTAAGCAGCATTCCTCCATGGCCTGTGCTTCAACTCCTGCCTCCAGGTTCCTGCCCTGAGTTCCTATAGTGGACTCCCTCGGTGATGAACTGTGACCCAGAAGATGTGAGACAAATAAGCCCTTTCCTCCCCAAGTTAGAATTGGTCAGAGTGTTTCGTCACAGCAATTGAAAGGAAACTAGAACAACCTCCATGGAGTCTATTGTTTCTGTAACTCTGAGAAAATTGTTTTTATAACCAAAACTTAGAAATTTTTTGTTAACTGAAATCTTCTTTGTTAACTGACCTGCTCCTGGTCTGGTTTAACTGCCATGATCTGATGTAACTATAATTATTGGTTTTGCCCCTGACATGATATAATTGTGGTTTTAAGGTCTATATAACCTGCTGTACTTTTCCTCTGGATGGAGAGTCTTTCTGGCATTAGCCCACTCTCAACCAATGACTATTGTTTTAAATATACATATACATATATATATATATATATATATATATATATATGTGTGTGTGTGTGTGTGTGTGTGCGTGTGTGTGTGTGTGCATGTGTGTGTGTGTGTAATGCCTGCATGTAAGTGCATCTACATTATACAATGCCTGGGAAGGACAGAAGAAGGCATCCAATCCCCTGGAACTGGAGTTAGGGACAGTTGTTAGCCACCATGTGGGTTCTGAGAATGGAACCCAGGTCCTCTACAAAAGCAGGCAGTGTTCTTAACTGCTGAGCTAGCACTGCCTATTAATAGGCCCAATCTCTGCATATTATTAAAGGGACTTTTTTTTGTCTTTTTGAGACTGGGTCTCCCTCTAGCCCCAGCTGGCCTGGAACTCACTCTGTAGGCCAGGCTGGCCTTGAACTCACAGAGATCAGCCTGCCTTTGCCTCCTGAGTGCTAGTATTAAAGGTGTATACCACCACGTCCCAGCTTAAAGATGGTCCTTAGCTACCATGTGGGCACTGGGAATTGAACCTGGGTTCTCTTCAAGAGCAGTCAATGTTCTTAACTGCTGAGCCATCTCTCCAGCCCCTAAAGGGACTCTTAATTCTACCATCACTATGTGGCATTCCTCTACCTTATACTCTGTATTACACTTCTATAAGTTGCCTTGGTTGTGGTGTTATATCACGGCAACAGAAGAGTAACTACCACACTGACCATATTCTATTCTGCAGACTAGTCTGTAAGTTAGAAATGACAGTGCTTTACTAGCTTCTTCTTTCCCTCAGGGAGAAGAGGTGAAAGGTTGACAAAACCTACCTGAAATTCCTCCATACTTTCTTTCTTGGCTCATCCTCCTCCTCTCTACCCTCGCCCTTATTTCATTAGCTTAAACCTCATTATCCTTTATTACAGACAGGACCTTACATATCTCACCATCTAAACCCACTTTCCTTTCTGACTCATCTTCTGTTTTGCTACCAGATTTATATTAAACACAAATCAAATCACTTCTGGGCCTACTCATGAAACAGATACAGTTTTGGCTATGATTTGAATAATCATCTCTTCACAAAAACCCATGTTGAAACTCTATCAACTCCATCCCCTTTGCAACAGTAGTAAGAGATATGGTGTAGAAAGATTATTAAGTCATGAGGGCTCTGCTATCACGAATGGAAGTTAGTACCCTACTAAAGGGCTTATGGTTAAAAGGAAAACTCTGTTCTCCTGTCCTTTCCACCATGTGAGGACATAGCACTCACCTATTCTGGGAGACACAGTAACTAGGTGCAACCTTGGAAATAGAGATGTGCATCAGAAACAAGTGTTAGCATCTTGATCTTGGACTTCTGCCTCCAAAACTGAGTAAATATCTGCTCTTCATCAATAACCCAGCCTGAAGTATTTTGCCATAACAAAATATATCAACTAATACTGTTCGCTAGGCTTCATCATTAATGCCTGGTTTCCTGCTGTCCTTTTATGGTAGCTCTACCAGGCCATTTGCCAGTGCTTAAAGTCGTGAACAATCTTTATGTCTCTCTGATTTTTCTTACATTGTTCTCTTTTACAAGGTCCCAAAAGCGAGCTTTCATCACTTCTTGTTCAGAGACTCACAGGGACAGCTTTTCAGTCTCCAATTCCTAGGCTATTCTTTGTGTGTCTGTCACCATGCTTGACTATAAAATAGTTAATAGTGATAATATTTTACTTTTATAAAAATTCACTGAGCATGTTTTCCTCAATAAATATGTTTTGTTTTTATACACAACCAGAAGTGCGATATCTCTCAATAAACATAGAATAAAAGAATACATTTATCAAGCAAGAAGTCTAAGAAGTACATGGCTCAGATTCATCACTTTAATGATTACTTTTCTCAAATCAAACATTGGCTTATTCCTTTAAACTAGAGCATATTCACAGATTTCTCTTACAAAGTAAGTTGGGAGACATGGGACTTAGTCCAGACCATCTCTCTCTAAAAATGCATGCCCTTGAAGAACTTATTGAAACCTCTTTTTATACGTAAAAGAAGAGCTACATTTCAGGTCTAACATTATATTACGGATTTCCTTATATATTTAATACCAATCACACTTTCTTTACACTCTCTGCTCCCAATTAACTAAATCACTTTAGACCAAATCCTCAATTGGTTCATATTTTAAAATCATTACTCGATCTACTGCCTCAGTGTCTCCTCCCGCCAATCAACTGAAATGGAACTTGCAGTGGTGATTAGGAATGCCCTTGCTCCTGAATCCAATGAACACATCTCCTTTCTGTCATAACTGACATCTGAGACATTTGACACTGTAGCCAGCTTCCTTTTCATGCATTCTTCTTCCTCTGTCTCTCCTCTCCTTCCAGAGCTGTTTTCTTGAATAATTCCCTTTATTGCTGAATAAAGCCCTTCCATACAGTCTGAGGCTTGGTTCTAGGCCTCCTTGTCCTATGATGACTCTAATTGGTGAAGTCATTCACTGCAAGTCTTCACTTACATCTCTTGCTTTAGGTTACATGTGGGTTAAGAAGCTCCTTTGGGGCTGAAGAGATGGCTCAGCAGTTAAGAGTGCCAACTGTTCTTGCAGAGGACCAGTGTTTGATTCCCAGCACCCATATGGCAGCTAAAAACTGTATGTAAGGGGTGGGCATGGATGGGGGAATGAGTCTAGATTTGATTGAGAAATGTTGTCTGAAATGCACTCAATAAAAATTAGCTTAAAAAAAAAAAACCTGCCTTTAAGCCAAGCGTGGTGGCGCACGCCTTTAATCCCAGCACTCAGGAGGCAGAGGCAGGCAGATCTCTGTGAGTTCAAGGCCAGCCTGGTCTACAGAGTGAGTTCTGGATCATCTGGGGCTATAGAGAGACCCTGTCTCAAAAAAAAAAGAAGCTCCTTTGGTGTGGACATCCCAGAGGATAATAAATTCAACTGATCTGCATGTGTTTTGTAACATTCCCCCCCACAGTCTCCTCTTCTCTCTGAATCCCTTTTGCAGGTGCATGGCCTTTCCACCACACCAATATCTGAGACCATTCTGAGTACCTCTTTTCAACCACTCTTACCAATCCTGCACCCAGTTCAAATCTAACTCAGAAACAGCCCTGAAACCTATCCCTCCCCTCTAGGTCTTCTTCAACACCTTGGTTTCTAGACACCTTACCTTAACCTGAACTACTCCCACCAGCTCCCTTTTCTCCTCCTCCCACACAGTTTGTTTCTACAGCAATTACCTTTCTTCAAAAGAAATTCCATTTTCTCCCTCCTCTGTTCAAATCTTACAGTGCCTCCCTAGTACATTCAAGATGAAATACCCAGCCTGGCATACCAAATATCAGCCTCCTTCACCAGGCTTATCACTTGTTCATCTTTGTCCTATATGCTTAGGAACCAACAAAGATACTTATCCAAAGTTCCTCAAAGGGGCCATTATTTTTTATGCCTTAAAACCTTAACAGATGCTGATCTCTTGGCCTGAACACCGTTCCTTTTCTGATTGAAGAATTCCTATTCATCCTTTGAAACTTCAGAGATACTCATCTGAGCTTTCATTTTCTCTGAGATCTGTAAGGGAAACTTAATTGGCCATTCTAGTGGAAGTGTGGAAGACCAGAATGCTAAGAAAAAGGCAAACCGTGGCAGCTTGGATCGTGAGTTTTCAGAGGAGAAGAAGACACACTCTATTGAGAACTTGGCTAGAGCCCGTTGCATTACATTCTGAAAAATAAATGTGGTTACATTCTGCCCATATCCTGAGAACTTGAGTGAAGTTGAGTTCAAAAGTAATGCTCAAATTTATTTGGCAGAAGAAATCTCCAGATAGGAAGCATGCCATGGCTAGTGTTCACTGCTTTTCTGCATAATTACATTGAGAACAAACACAAACCAGAAAGTTGTGAAAAATACGCTGCTTTGTGGAGAAAGGAGAAAATTTAAAGTTCCAGACATGCTAAGAAAGCAGCTCTGATTTTTAAAGAGATTAACATCATTAAAGTGAAACCTCTGCTCTCTACTGGGAAATAAGGAAAGTGACTGGAAAGTAAAACCTATCCCACTGAAGATTCCATCTTGGAAAATATAAACTCATCAGAAAGGAGAAAACGTAAATGGAGAATGCAAATAAAAAAGCTCTCTGCCAAAACACAATTAAAACCACCCTGGTCGCATATAGAACTGGATACATCTGTGGTCCTGGTCCCATATAGAGCCTGATACATCTGTGGTCCAAGGGGCGGGTACATGCTGCATTTCAAACTGGAAATTGAACTTGACTATGTCATCTGCATGGTGCTGGTCTTGCAGCCATGGAGGACACAAGAGGAGTTCATGAAGACTTGTGCAAAGGTTCTATAAAGTTGCTGAGGACAGGCAATGTGTGGCTGGCTTAGAGACCCTGCAAGGAGACACTGAAAGGTTTCTGCTCTACTGTGTTTTGATCTTGCTTTGGCCTGATATTTCCTTGATATGCACCCATTTCCCCTTTTGAGAAAGGAAACTTCTACTTTGTGCTATTGTATATCGGCAGTACATAACTTGATTTTTGATATTATAGTCTCACGTTGAAAAATTGCCTTGAGATTAAGAAGAGAGCTTGGACTTTTGAATAGTGTTGGGACTGCTAAAGGAGATGGAGTATTTTACATTATGGGATGGCTCTGAGCCTATGGGTATCAGAGGCAGAATATTGTGGGTTTTAATACAAAATGTCCTGCATAGACCCAAGTATTTGAATACCTAGTCCTGTTTTGAAAGGTAATATTACATAACTTTTTAAAATGCAGAACCTTGTGTGAATGAAGTGTGTTACTGTGAATAGGCTAAGTTTTATATATTGGTTCCGGGTCCAATTTCCTATCTATCCTCTACTTCCTGGTTGTAGACACACTTCGACCTGTCATCTCACATTCCTTCTATCATGCCTTCTCTACCAAAAGAAACCTTTTCTCCCTTGTTTCTTGTCATGCATCTGGGCACAGGAATGAGAAAAGTAACTAATACACAAAATAATTGTTCAGACTAACCTTCCTAGCATCAATTTTTTCACTTGAAGGGTAAAAGGAGAGAAATACAGGAAGAAAAGGAAAGACTAGACACAAACCTTTGTCCTTGAGCACATCCTCGATTTGCTTAGAAATAAAAAGCCATCGAGTTTGAATCCCTGAGAAAAGTCTACCCAGAAACACCTAGTAAAGCCTGAAGTTTCTGGGTTTGCCCTCACTAAACAACAGGAAGCTAGGCAAAGGGCACAACAGAATAGAATAGGTGTGCTATGAAATATCCATCTGCCCCCTGCAGATGTCATGTGGGCTTCTCCCTTTATCACTCATCCCTTCAAAATAAGACACTGGTTGACTTTTCATCTTTCCTCTCCCCCATTCTATTATTTAGCAATGAGCATTTGCTTCTGGATTGCTTTTATTCAGGTTTCCTAAAACAAGACAAAATTTTCTTTCAAACAAAGACATGTTTGTCATGTAGCTGATTGAAGGTAACTCACATCCCAATAGGATCTAAATATGAGAAGAAACTCTTTTCTACACTGTTGAAGGGAAGAGATGTGGCTAAAATTCCAATAAAATATCACCTATGAACCTTAAGACAGATGTTGTATTTGGTGTATATTCTTATTGCAGTTTTGTGCATTTCATACAAGACATCTTAATCATCTTTATACTCCCCTCCGTCTTCACCCACTGGATTTCATGTATTCTGTCATATATGTTAAGTCCTACCCAATCTGTCATTTGTTTCCAGATGTCCCTTAGTGCAAGTTCATCCACTGGGGTATAGTCAGCCTATTCACAGGCTGATTAAAGATCGACTCTTCCTCACACAACAGTAATCAGCTGCAATAGTTTGTTGGCTAATGTTGGGGCCTGCTACCCATTTCCACAGTTCTGTGTTGGGTTTTTGTGTGCTTAAGTTTGCCTGGTCATCAAACTTTGCTGTAATTTCATACAAGCCTGGTCCCAGGAGCCTGTGTGCTGGATACTTTCGTTGTCAAGGTGGCACACTTGGTTAAAGGGAACCTCAATTGACAGATTCTCTCAACTGGATTGGCCTATGGCCATGTCTGTAGGGCGTGTTCTTAATTGTTGAGTGATATGGGAGGGCCCAGCCCACTGTCGGCAGTGCCATCCCTGAGTATTGGTATTATACAAAAAAGCAGGCTGAGTACAGACCAGGAGAGCAAGCCAGTAAGGAGCTATCTTCTATGTTCTATGCTCCAGGTTCCTGCCCTGAGTTCTTGACTTGGCTTCCCTTGATGATGGACTGTGCTTATAAGCCAAATATACCCTTTACTCCCCAAGTTGGTTTTGGTCAAAAGTTGTTTTTTTTTTTTTTTTTTTTTTTAACATCAACAGAAAAGCTAACTAGAATACATGTTTATATAAGTATCATGGGGTATGCTCTGAAACAGACCTGACCATATTGCTTTGAGGAGGATTGTGAAAGCTTTTGGAACTTTGGGCTAGAAAAGCTATTGGGTGCTCAGAGCTTAGTGAATTGTTGCTGTGGAGCTTGGAACAGTTATACTGAAAGAGTTGCAGATGATGACAGCTGGCTTGTAAAACTTTAAAGGGAAGCAAAGATTCCAGGGCTGTTTATGTCAAATTAAGAATTTTTGGAAGTGAAAACGTTTGTGCTTTACTGGGTCGACCAATATTAGATATCTGGGGCTGAAAAATCATCTGTGAGTAACAAGAGATCAGCATCACTGAGATGAAATCTGGGAAGAATTTCCTCAGTGTCAGCACACAGAAGCTGTGGTCAAGAGAAGGCCCCCAGACTCCATCTTATATCAAGCACATACCTAAGCATATCAAGTCACCAAAAGAACAGTAAGTCACTAAAAATACAATTTATAGCCTTTGAGGCCAAACTTAAAGGAGGAAACCCTAAGCACTAGCATTCCTGAGGCCCCGCAACCTGAGATAATGAAAAGTGAGAAGAAAGGAAGTAGAATTCCAGCTTCAGAAAGTGGTGGTTTTCTCACACTGGAAGGCACCAAAATATGAGTAATAGGAAGTGCTTTATTTCTGCCATTAAAACCACAGTAGCATTTGTCTTTGATCTGGCAACATTAAAACGCATTTACAAGGCATGGCTGCCTCTTCCAGAAGCAGAAAAGAGAGTATGTACTTCCTTCAATCAGACAAATTGCAGAAGTATTACAGATATTCAGCTGCAGAAAACTCTAAAGCTGGAGATAAATAGATTTAATTACCATCCACCAGTGCAGGGTTACAGTGAGCTGACTGTACTCCTGGGGTCTACTGCTAATCAGAATGTTCCCCCATGCTATCTTCTCCTGAACTGGTTAATAAGTTCCAAGGAACACTCTGGCAGAAATATTAGTAATATTGGGATCATGTCTTTCAGTTTCCCTTCCTTTAGACAGGACCCCCATCTCATCAACACAGATGCAAACTCAGTTCCTGTTTCAGCCCAAGCCAGGGAGGCATGTTCAGCAAGTCATTTACTGCAAGAATTGCCATTAAACCTGTCAGCCAGACATATATGAAAATAACGCCTCACTAAACAGCTGTTAAGTTTCATGAGCTTAAAAAGAAAATACCATCTAGCTATATGCTGTCAACTGAACAGAAATTCACCATTCAGTTTTAAAATCTGATATGCCAGTACACTTTTCCTTAAATCCTAACATTTGCTGTGTGCTGTGAAATGGCTGCCACATGGCACCATTAGCAAACACCGGCTGAGAGCGCACAGACTTATTTCAACAGTGCGTGCTCCCTCCTTCTGCAGAGAGCACAGAGCATCTGTCGCTTCAGGCTCTGCACAGGAGAACGGAACACTTCTAGCGGTGTCAAGGGGAAATGAATGTGCTGATTCTTCTCTTTCCCAATGGTCAGACATTAATCAAAGGTTGCAAAAGAAAAGTGTTAAGCTAAATAGATTCGCAGTAATGGAGCTAAAACAATTATTCAAAATGCTTAATCAGTCAATGTACAAGAAAACCACTGTCGTACTGTATCAGTGCACAGCCAGCAAAATTACACCAAGAAGAAAGAGCATTCATAAAACAAGTTTTCTAGGAATGGGAGGATGCAAGGTGATACAGTAGATGTTTGACAGAAAATGTAAGAGGTAACTGAAAAAAAGTAAAAAAAATTGGAGAGAAGCTGAAACAGGTTTAGAGTTTGGGACAAAGATCATGATGGGAAGAAACTCCACCTTAGCCTAGAGGGGTGACTAAGAATGAGAAATAGCCAGCGAACCAACTGAAAGTGATTTTTCTTCGCCAGCAATTCCGATGCCCAAAAGGTAATTTTTACAAAGACATGTGCATTTGTCAGAAGATGAGGTATACAACTTAAAGGATGAAGATGCATTTTGGATCCCAGGTAGAGACAGTGAAGGAAAGGAGGGGAAGGAACTGCCTCTGGAGAGTCAAAACTTCAGCTAGCAAAGAGAAAGGGAGGGAATCAGAGTTACCACATAGCACCTTCGTGTCTGTGAATTATTTCCTGATCTCTCACTGGAAAGACGAAAATACCCAGAGTCAGGTCACTCCCATCCTTGTTATGGGAAATGAGGTGAGGAAACACTAACTTCCCATAATCAGTCCACAATTGCCTGGAGCCCTACTCAATCTGTGAGGGACTGTCCTATTTCCTAAAAGCAGTGCATTTTATTTCCCTCCAGAGAATGCAGGAAATTGTACCCTTTGAAACAGATGAGAAGTTTTGGATAACATCAGATTCTATCGGAAAGCCCCTGGGGTAATGAGTCCACAACTCGCAAATGGCGTCTGATACACTTAGTAGCAGATGAGGGGAAGTTTGTTGTGACAGCTGTGCAAAAAGAAAGAGAGAGAGAGAAAGTCTGGAGGTTAGGAGGGTTTGCAATATGAGAAAGTGGTTTGGGTTGAAAAAACCAAAATCTTCTCAGGAAGAGAGAACGCCCAGAAAGTGAACAAAAGTAAATACAGAGAGGTGGGAAACAAAGTAAATACAGAGAGGTGGGAAGCAAAGTGGGCCCAGGGGGCTGTGGAGTTTTCTACATTGCTTTGCTTCGTGGGAATCATGCCTGCCAGTCAGAAAACCCCTACCACAATGGCACCACTTGCGTCTACAGCAGCAAAGGCCTGACCAAGAGCAGGAGTAACCTGCTATTGCAGGATGTGTCCACAGAGTAAATCTCAGTTCTTTATTCCTTATTTGCCCTCCCCAGGGGTCTGTGTAGCCCTGTTCGCTCTCCTCTCAGTTACTAAGGTCCCAGCTCTGTTCTGTTCTTCATACTTTTGCCACAGTCTGTATCATTTTAACTGAATGGAGCACTAAGCAAAACGAAGAGCAGTTAAGAAGATTCTCCAAGTCCTACTTTCAGAATCCCATTGTAAAATCTCCCCGGTACTCACACCACTGTTTAGGATGTGGTTATGGAGTCGTAAAACAGGGCGTTTAAATGCAAGTGACTATATAGCTCCAGAGTTGAAAATGAACATTGGGTTCAGATGTTTCTGTCTACAGGTTTTCCGTGCTTGTTTCTGTGATAAACGAAAAGCCCTGGTGAGCCCCACTTTCACCCTCATGGTCCCACAGACACCAATTATCCATACTCAGTGTCACCCCTTCAAAACTGTTTAAGAGTCTGTGAACTTGAGAATTTGAGGATATTTTTTTCTTTTCATGATAAGGATGAAGTAAGGCTCATCCAGATTACCTGAGTCATATCTTTGGAAGGAATTATGGTTTCTAAGACAGAGAACCCCACAATCATGTTCCAGAAATCCTGGTCCAATGTGTTCTTCCAAACTGGAAAAAATATAAATCTGACTCCCAGGTACATGGGTACTAAGTCCAAGTCTAGAGCAGAGGGCTCAGCAAGGCTATCACCCTGAACCTCCCTGTCCCCGTTAGCAAAATCTAATCAACCTAAAAACCCCCAAATACAAAGCCAGCCAAACAACTAAGTCCAGACTGCAATAAATCTGCTTGTAGTTACTTCCCTTCTTGTTCCAAACTCATTTAGCCACAGATTTTTAACAAAGACAGGTGCAAAGGCTGCTTTTATTAAATTCCACATGCAAAGTGGGGAGCTAATCATGAACTTGAAAAAGATAGCCTGTGGCAACTAAACCTAAAGCTGAACATGCATGTAATTTACATGGCCTGAACTCTAGGGGAAAAGGTTAACCTTTCTGAAATTGTCTTAGTACCCATGTGGTGCATGCTGTATTTTCATGGTTTCTAACACTGTGAGGAATCCTGTCTTACCATCCTGGCTGCATGAATTGGGTATCTAATCTGATGTAGTAATAAGAAATAGTTATTCAAATGCCATGGGGACAGTGGAAATTCTGAAGTCTGATCACTAATACTACTACATTTTTTTCTCTTTCTTCTCTATACCTTGGTCCAAATGGCCTCTTGTTTAGCACTGTTATTGAGGTATAGTTAACAAACAATAAATTACACATATTTTAAATATGCAATTTTATAATATTTGATATATATTTACATGTGTGAGATCACTACATCATGATGGTAATACCTCACGTCCCTTGGCTTACTTCATGTATGTGAATTAAGCAAAGATAATGAACATCCTCCAAAAAGTTCTTTAAATCACCTCATGATTCCTTCGTCTTGCTGTTCCTTATAACCCTGCCACAAAGAAACCATTTCTTTGCTTTCTGTAACTACATATGAGCTTGAATTTCCTAACTTATATAATTAGAATCATACTATATATTTTCTTATGTGTGCATTTTAGCTCATTTTAATTATTTTAAGGCCCATCATGTCCATGGCTTTTTACGGTTTATTGTTGAGAAGTATTCCATTACGTGCAACTGCCACAGTTTATTAATTCACCTGCTATGGAATATTTGGGTTATTTCTAGTTTGGAGCTATAACAGAAATGTCTATAAATATTCATGTACAGATTTCTGTATGTCTTATAAGAAGAGGAAATTAAGACACAAATAGTCCAGAGGGTAGAGACCATGTGAAGACAAAGGAGACTTTACAAGCCAAGGTCAGAGCTCTCATGAGAAACTGTGCTAATACTGGATGGCAGACTGTAGATCTCTGAATGGTAGAAAATGCGCTTCTGTAACACTACTTAGTCACAAAGTTATGGCAGTCTTAGAAAACCAATATAGAAACTGGCTCAGTGTGAGTTCTACACCCAAAATTAAAGCATAAAACTGCAAAGACTTCTACAAGAAAAATGTAAAATCCTAAGTAATGCAAAGATTTCTTAGCTATAACACTAAAAGTATGATTCATGAATGAAAAGAAACTTAAGGCATTTTTCCTCTTTAAAAAGTTTTACGGAGACCACTTATGTATAAAACAGTACTCAGCAGAGCTGCCTTTAAAGAGAGCAGAGGTCCCAGGTACCATTTCCCCCATGCTCTCCTTACCTTCTTTTATAGCCTCTGATATGAATCTGAAGAACATGGGATCCCAAAGAATAAACTGTGGGAGCCACCAAATTTTATTGACACAATGTCGGGAGCTTCTAAACTAATGAAACTTTTTATTGAGAGACTATGATATGTACATAATGTGACAGATACACCCTTATACCATTTTCCTAGTCTCACATTTATAACCACACATGAAGAATTTGGAGTTGTCACATCTAGAATCTGCATCCAAGCCTATGCTCTTTAGAGTTCCATAGTTCTGGAACACCTAATGTCTAATGAATGTCAAAGGTCTACTCCCTACGAAGCCACCATATCACATGATGGTAATACCAATGGTATGAATGCTTTGGGGAAGCCCTGATCCCAGGTACACACTTCTTGGTATGAAGAAAGTGGCACACTGGGATCCGGGGCCAGTGAATTTCACTTGGTTTAAAGGCCCAAGCTCCATTCAGAAGAGGGGAAGAATAGTAAACTGGCCAAGACTATAGTAAGGCTACTTAACTAACAAACATACCAAACTCAGGCCAGAGAGATGGCTCACCAGTTAAGAACACTGACTGCTCTTGCAGGGGACCCAGGTTTGATTCCCAGCACCCACATGGCAGCTAACCACCATCTGTAACTGCAGTTTCAGGCAATTTGATGTCCTCTTCTGACTTTCATGGACATTGCATGACATCTGTGCATTTACACACATGCAGTCACTAATACACTCACATACATAAAATAAAAATAAATAAAAATTTTAAAAAGATACTAAATTCTGCTTAGATTCAAGCTTTGATGATGTTAGTGAAGGTTAACAGTTATATACCCAAACTGTGTTCAGTCCTAAGAATCACACTTACATTGTCTCAATTCCCACAACAACCCCAGGAGCCAAGAATCACTAACAAAGGATATTAACTATGAAAAGGAAGCTGAGGGAAGATAAATGACATGGTCAAGGCCACACAGGAAATAAGATAAAGAACCACAATTTGCACCCACATTTGTGACTGTGGAGCCAGTTAATGAACCACTTTTGTAGCCTACCTCTCTCAGGCAGAAAAGGTAGAAGGAGAACAAGAAAATTCTCTCAATCTCCCCCTTATAACTTGCACCAGTTGTTTGTGGTAAACAGTCAATTTACCCATCACCCTGAGAAGCTTGCTAAGGGGCTCCCTCCTGGGGAAGCTAACTCTGAAAGGAGGGCAATTGGGAAGTTGCTTTGCCACAGGTACAGAGAGTCTGCAGGAGGCAGTGAAGTCACATGCACAAGACAGCTTCCCTGCCTGGCAGGTCTTCTGCCTCTTATCAGGATTGTGGGGTTCTGGCCAGCTCGTTCAAGCCAGCACATCCTAAGCTCAAAACCACCTTGGACCAGAAGGCCACTACTTCTGCAGTCTCAGTAACAAAGTGAAGAGCATTGAAGGTTTACAAGGGAAGTTTTTACCTGTAAGTCATTAGCAGCAGCTATTCCCTATGCAACGTCGGGTAAAATGCTCAGCCACACAACAGTTTAATCAACACACATCCTGAGACTTTTACAGCTTTAGTTTTTCCAGTTAGTAGACTTTGCCTCTCTCTGACATAATTACAAGTTCCATATTTTTGCCCTAAAGCGAAAATGTAAATCATTTCCTGGTATACCACAACTTCCCAGCACTGACTATAAAAGGAAAGGCTGCATAGCATTTAAAATTAAAAACATCAGTTTCCTAAATGTGTGTATCATTATGATGTTTACCAATGTGTTTTTGCTGGTTCGGTCCCAGTTCCAATGCATTTCAGTCAAAGGCCTGCTGGCATCGTGATATAAGCTAGGCAAAGTGGCCTGCGACTTGCCATAGTTTTTCTACTACTCTTTAGGTCTCTTATGAGTTCCCTCAGAGAGTATTTTATGGGACTATAGGGTACTGGTTATAATGTCTCATAACCAGCAGGAACTATATTCATCTCTGTTAGCTAAGTCATTCTTGAACCCCTGGGAAACATTGCTCCTTCTCATTAGTCTTATAGCATCACCACCAAGCCCACTCCAGATCAGGTACAGAGGAGAAAATGGGCTGTAAGGCCAGACAGAGCTGGGTTGAGATCCTCATTCCTCCACTGACAATTTTACACAAACCTCTTCACTTCTCTGAATCTGTATTTTCTCCTCCATAAAGTGTGAAAGGTGCTACCAGTCCTACAGGGTTCTAGCAGCCAATGGACATACAGTAAATGTCCATTAAATGTTACTTCCCTTCATTTTCCCTGCCCTTCTTGTCCATATGGCTCCAAATTCTAGCCCTGACAATAGTCCGCAGGCTTACAGAGTCGTAGAGAGAAGAGTAGAATTTCATCACAACTCATGAATTAAGGGGAATAGAACAGTCTTTTTAAAAAGTGCTGAATTTGAATTGTTCCCTTATTATAGTATTGAAATTAAGTCTAATTAATCTATCAAATCATGTTCATGCCCTGATTTTATATACTTGTATCTATCAATAAACATTGTGATACTTGAAAAAAATATATATATATTCTATATTTAAAACTGTAAAATAAGACAGCATGCTGTAAAGTATTACTGAGCACAGCTGAACATTGCATTCTGTAATATAGTATTTTTTTTTCTATTCATAACTCCAAGTTTAGAACTTAAAGTTATAATTTTCTGTTATCTTCCTAATGACCAATACTTCTATGCTTTAGGGCCTTCATCGATTACCAGGAACTTAAAAGTGGAGTCTGACTCAAAAGTTATTGTGAAAATAAATAATTTAGCAAAGTAAACTCAAGACAATAATTTCTGCAAAAGAGTAACTGTTTAGTATACATTTTCTTTAAATAAAAATCATAAAATAACACACACACACAAAAAGTGCTGTGTTGAACATCTTCATTAGCTCAGTACATTATATCCTAGAGGGATTCATGTAAGTAGGATCTGGAGTTTATATCCAGGGAAACTGAGTTCCAAATGGAGCTATACCAGGAATTGATGTGTGACCTTCACTAAGTTATCCAACCTTTCTAAGGTATAGTTTCCTTGTGTGAATCGGGGGAGGGGGGATGATTGTTGTGCCTCATTTTCAGGGTTATGAAGAGTATTAAATATGATTATCCAGATGGTCAATACAGTGACTCGTACATTGTAAGTACTTCTCATTGGCTGTAACTGCGGTAGGAAGCATGGCCTGGCTGTAATAGCTGGAGACATGGCTGCAAGTCCACATTTAATAGCGACTCTCTGCAGTCACTCAAATATTCTGCCTCTCAGTCTGTTCCTAGTCTATATAGTAGAAAGGCTGATGGAGCCCCAACGTTCTTCATAGAATTTTTTGAGAGCATCAAATAAAATAACTGGGTGCAAAAGTATTCTGTAGAAGATACAGGGTGTAGAATTTTTAAAATGTATTATTACTACAATACAAAATGTTATAGAAATGCTAACAGTGGCTAATCATAAAGTTCTTAAGTTCATCCAAAGAGCAAGTTGGTCCACAAAGGGCTTAACTTAGTGGGGGGAGGGGGAGTAAGAAAAGAATGGGAGGAAAGTCAGTGCAGAGGCCTCCGTTAGCCAGGAAGTCACACTTCAAAGAAGAGTCTTAATGCTTCATACATATTTATGTGGTTTCTTTTCGGTTTTGAAATTCAACAGCCCGTTTCCCTAATACCAAAATTTCTTCTCTCACTGGAGGATTCAGAGAAAGGGCAAAGAGAAGACAAGAGGATAAGTGGAGGCTCCTGAAAGCAGATGAAAGGTAGTGCAGGGTGGAGCACTGCCAGCAGGGGTGGGGCATCATAAGGGGGAAGAGCATAGTGAGCAGGAATGGAGCATAGTAAGGGGGTGGAGCACAGCAAGTAGGGGTGGAGCACAACAAGGAGGGGTGGAGCACTGTCAGCAGGGGTGGAGCATCATCAGGGGGAAGAGCATAGTGAGCAGGAATGGAGCACAGTGACACAGCTGGAGCATAGTAAGGGGGTGGAGCACAGCAAGGAGGGGTGGAGCACAACAAGGAGGGGTGGAGCACTGCCAGCAGGGGTGGAGCACAATGAGGGGGTAGAGCACAGAAAGTAGGGGTGGAGCACAGGAAAGAGGGTAGAGCACAGCCAGCAGGAGTGGAGAACAGTGAGGGGGGTGGAACACTGCCAGCAGGGGTAGAAAACAGAGAGGGGCGTGGAGCACTGCTAGCAGGGGTAGAGTAAAGCAAGCAGGGCTGGAACATAGCAACACAGGTGGAGAACAGTCAGGGGGTGGAGCATAGTGAGCATGGGTGGAACACAGCGAGGAGGAGGGTGGAGCACACCCAGCAGGAGTGGAGCACAGCCGGCAGGGGAGCAAAACTTTCTGCAGAGAACATGATCAGCACACTGACTGGCAGTTCTCAAAGACAAGTTCCAGACAGTAGGGCTTTATTTCTCTATCAAGAGACTAGGGAACAAGGGGGTGAGATTTCCATAGTAGAGCCCAGGGTCCAAGTTATCCTTAGAAAATAATATTCAGGCCCCATCCTTTCTTAGGGTTTACCTTCGGTGCTCACTCCTATCCTCTTCATGAAGCTGGCCAGCTGGCCAGTGGGTAGGTACTGAATATCTATTACATATGGAATGCAAAGAGTACAATTTGGCTCCATCATTAAAGATGTAGATCATAATTTAATTGATCATGATATAGCAACTTAGATAATTACCAATAATTTTCAATGTAAGAGGTATGCTGGGATGTGAAGGCAGTAAAAAAGTTCACAAAGGACTTCCAGGGTAAAAAGATTAAGAGACTACTGAAGATTTTAGGATCCTTAACATCTGCCAAGTCTCAGAATGGAAAAGGAATGTGGAAGCTTTCTTAGGGATTTTTGTTCTAAATGCACACACAAATTTAAAATATTCAATTAAAAAATCCATCCAGTACATGTGAGAGTCTGATTTGAGAAGTATACTTAGAAGAAGTGTACTTGGTCCTTATGTTATGAAATTTCTCATTACAATCAGGCAGAATAGGTTCCATAACATAGGAGCTGTAGTGTCAGGAATACAGTTAACAAATCTGGCTTAATGGGAAGCTCACCTATGCTCAGGAATTCTACACAAGTGGGTCCTCTTATCTCATGAATTCTAGTTACCTTACCCTCTCAATTTAGCAAGATGAGTGTGGAAGATATTACTGTTTGAAGCTGAAATGTCCATAGGCTCATGTATTGAGCACCTGGTCTCCAGCTGGTGTTCTTCTTTGAGGAGGCTGTGGAGCACAGCTCGCAGAAGTGAGGCCAGTAATCTCTGTGTCCAGCCTTGCTCTCTGCTTTCTGATCTGTGGGACATGAACAACTCCCACCGCCTCTGACTGAATCATTCCACCCTGCCTTCCCTGCTATGATAGAATAAAATCCCTTCGAACTGTGAGCCGAAAGAAATCTCCCTCCTTTGAGTTGATTTTGTCAGGTCACAGCTATAAAAAACTAACGAAGATCTGCGGAGACAAAAATTTTTTGTAAATAGGAACAAGAAGCTCCAATTCTGGGAAGGTATGTGCAAGTGTTTAATAGTTTATTCTATTAAAATAATTTCAAATTGCACATAACTGTATAGTTTAAAAACTCAAATGATGTATTAAGAGGTTATTAACTATAATTCACCTGGACCTATGGTAGATAAATGTCCTTTACACATTAAAAAGGGAAGTATCAAATTAAATTAGCTTAAATCTGATCATAGTTTGAAAACAGTAAGTGAAAAACAAAAGAATTCATCTACTATTTTGTTTAAGAAAGACAAGCCTGGCTATAACTCGGGCAATTAAAGAATGAGTAAACAAAAAAGCCAACAATGGGAGTGTGAGAAAAATTGATTTCATAGTAAAAGAGAAAATGAACAACACTTTAAAACTTCTAAGACAAAGAAGCTTTTATAAACAGTTTTCTACAATTGGTGAAAATTTAAAATATTTTATTTTCATAAAGATGTCAAAAATCACTATCTCTATAAAACAAGATCAAGACACAATATAAAATATATATATAAAAATATAAAATAAGTCAGCAAAACATTGCCTACAATATGATAACCAAGAACACTCAGAATGCATTCATAAATTTCAAAGCATGTTAAAACCAATAGCAAACAGAAAGAAATTGTAGAAGCAGAATTTGTGCCATAACAGGCTTCTCAAACTTTCACATATACACATACCTTAGTCACCTGGTGAGCTTATAAACTACAAATTCTGACTCAGCACCTGTAGTGAGACCCAAACTCTGCATTTTTGACAAGCTGGTAGTGATGCTGTCACTGTTGGTTCATGATCCATATCAATAGGACAAAAAAAAAAAAAAAAGAAAAAAGAAAAAAGGGGGAAAAACATGCTTATAAGCTTAACGAGCTTGAAAAATACTCCCAGAATATAGAGAAGCAAAAGCCATAAGATGAAAGAAAATAAGTACTGCAAACAAATGAACTGATGTAGGTATGCAAGAAAAAAAGAACTTGATCCTAAGTAATATCCAAAAACACCTCTTCGACTTAAGAAAACTTGATAAAATAAGATCAGGTCCCATTTGAAGCTAAAAATCCTTGAGTCATATATAGTTACATTTCTGGATTTTACTTTGGAAACAGGTACACAAACACACATAAAGGGAACAGTTCCTACAAAGCTCAGCATAGGGGCAGCTGGGTATGGTGGAGCACACTTTGAATCCCAGCAGAGGCAGAGGCAGGCAGATCTCTGTGAGACCAGGTCAGCCTGGTCTATATAGTGAGTTCCAGGCCATTTGGGGCTACAGGGGGACCTGACTCAAAAAACACCAAAAAAAACTTTCAAAATTTCCAAAGGGAAGTAGGTAGGAATAGGAGAACAATATAGCAAATTATTTGTCTGAATCTTCCCCAAACAAAATATTAAAAGCAAAGGTATATCCTGACTACTCAGTCCAAATATCTGCCCTCTGCCCATTTCCCAGTGCCAAAGAGCAAGGAGTCCCTAAACCCCAAACACTCACCCACACTTTTTCAGTTGCCCTAGCTCCCAGGGTGAACAGGTAAGGAGATATCGGATCATTAGCCCCGACTCACACTTCCACTCGACCAACTAACTACATATGTACAAATCTAGCACAGAAACAAAAACAACATGAAAATCCAAGACAGCATGTCTCCTTCAAAAATTAGTAACCCAATAATAACAGATCCCAATAAGAATGGCCTGGAAGAACCTCTAAAGAATTCAAAAGAATGATTATAACTATGCTCAAACAACTCAGCCATGATCATACTCCAAGAGAAGAAAATCATAGAAACATACGAAATAAGGAAGTCAATACACAATATTAAAATACAATTCAATAAAGAAATGGAATTACTGAAGAAAAAACAAACTAAAAGAATGTTAGAAATGAAACACTCAGTAAGCAAATAAAATTCTGAGTAGAAAGCCTCACCAATGGAATGGATAATGTGGAAAACAGATTATCAGGGCTGGAAGACAAGGTAGAGGGATTGGACCATTCAGGCAAGGCCAATGCTAAACTTATAAAAACCCATGGATGGAACATGAAACAACATGAAGGAACTGAGCCTTTGGATTGTGGCTTTCAATAAAATCATGGAAGAAATTTTCCAAATCCACAGAAAGAGATGTCCATCCAGGCACAACAAATCTACAGAGCCCCAAATAGACAGGATCAGAAAAAAATCTCTACATCATATTATAGTTAAAACATTTAAAATACAGAATGAAGAAAGAATATTGGGAGCCACAAGAGAGAAAAGCCAAGTCACTAATAAAGGCAGGCCCATCAGAATAGCATCTAGCTATTCAACATATACTTTTTTTTTTAATTTATTTCTGTATGTGTATGAATGTACTGTCTGCATGCAAGTCTGTGCACCCGTGTCGTGCAATGCCGCGGAGGTCAGAAGAGGGTGTCGGATTCCCCTGGAACTGGAGCTCTCCTGGAATTGGAGTCCCAGACGGTTTTCGGCCGCCATGTGGGTGCTGGGGATCGAACCCGGGTCCTCTGCAAGAGCAGTCGGTGCTCTTAACCGCTAGGTCATCTCTCCAGCCCCTCAACATATACTTTTAAAGCCAAAATGGAAATAGGCATTCCAAATTCTGAAAGATCATTAACTGTCAGCCCACACTATTATATTCAGCAAAACTACCCATTAAAATTGAAGGATAAATAAAATACTTGCATGATAAAACACATTAAAGGAACTTAGAAGATACTGGGAGGAATACTTCAGCCTGAAGAGAAGGATAAATAAACCCAAGAGGTCAGGCAATAGATAAACAACAGTACCTGGAAAGTTGATCAAAAGAGATCTAAAAAAACCCACACATTTTGTTGTTGATCAGCAAAATAACAAGAATCACACATCTTTCAATAATAACTCTGAAATTAAGTTTATCAGTTCCTCAATAAAAAGATACAAACTAGCAGATTGGATTAGAAAACAGGATTATTCCTCTAAGAAAATACCATATATAACAGATACAACCTTAGGGTAAAAGAAAGGAAGAAAGGTATTCCAAGCAAATGGACTAAATTGATAGTTGCTGGGGGAGAATCATATTTAGGAGTGGGGACTATGGTCACTGGTAAGTGTCCCATATGCCAGTGGATGGTCCCATACCCATGCAGATATGGGTGGCACTAATAGGAATTAGTGGGTTCATCAAAGAGGGGGAAGCCTGGAAAAATGGCTCAGCAGATAAGAGTGGTTGTTGCTCTTCTAGAGGACCCAAGTTTGGGTCTCAGCAGCCATGTCGCTGGACTCAAAACTGAGTATAATTTGGGATATCTGATGCCTTCTTCTGGCCTCTGGGCATCAGCACATACACATAACCTCACACAGACACTCAGACACACACAGACACACACATACACACACATACACACACATCAATAAATAATAAATCTTGTTATAAAGACATCAAGTTTGGAAGGGCCATGCCTGAAACATATGGAGAGAGGGGGAGAGTTAGAGGAGGGACTGACGGTAGCTAGGATCACATTTTATTGTATCCATATAAGAAAGTCTCAAAAATAAAAGCAAATTTTTAAAAGAAAAAAGGTTTATCAATGTATGTACAGATAAAGATTATGGAAAAAAAAATCACAGTGTCTAGGCTGGAGCAGTTAAGAGCACTGTTTGCTCTTGCAGAGGATTTGGGTTCAGTTCTCAGCACCGATGATGTGGCAGCTAACAACTGTCTATAACTCCAGTTCCAGGGATCCAACACCCTCCTTTAGCCTTCACAGACATTGTATGACATGGGTGCACTTAAATACATGCAGATAATATACTCATATACATAAAATAAAAATAATAAAATGTTTTTGAAACACAGTGCCTAAACAGTCTGACTCACCCAAAAGCTATATCTCAAATATTTTCAGATATAAATGTACTCAGAAAAATCTCATAACACATTATGCCATAGAAATAACACTTCACTACTCAAAGATAATTTGCCTACAGAGTCTAATCAACATGAAGACTGATAAACAGGAAAGTGACAACAAAGGCTAGCCTAACTCACTTTGCAAAATTAGTATTACTCTGATATTAAATATGACAGTAACTAGTATTTTCCCAGGAAAACTCTTTGTAAATTAGCATCATTCTTCAAGGGAGAAAAAAAAAATGCCTATTATTTATTGGAAAAATGATCTCCCAGAGATTACAGCTTATTATGGTGTGCTGGAGACCTAAAGCTAAGAATTTTGTTAAAATGTTTTAAATCTCTTTTCTCAAGTATATCTGACCATACAACCATTATTTTTCTTCATTCTATTCCTTTTAAGAATGTATTTCACTTGTGAATACAGCTATGAAACTCCTAATAATACACCAGTAAAATTAAGACAAAGTCTATTTTTAAAATACGGCAACCCAGTCAAGCAGGGATTACATCATTGATGCAAGGATTATTTAACATCAGAAAACATTAATATAATGCATCTCGCCAGGTCAAATAAGAAAGAGTACATAATTATCGTAGAAGTACAAAAGATTATTTGGTAAAGTTTAACACTTCTTTCTGATCCTTAAGCCTCCTACTGAAGTAGAAAGCAAAACACACTTTCTACCATTTCTCAGACCAATTGCCAAACTCTGTTAGCAGCAAGTTGCTAAGGATTCTCTCATTTAAATCAAAAGGAAGGTAAGCAGGCCTATATCATTATTATCAACATGCAAGAAAATAGACAAGAGACAGCTATTTGAAAACAGAACAGAAATTACACAAACGATATTGGCATTTTTCTAGAAAATTTAAAAGAATTCAAGGTATCATTAAAACCCAATAATATTATTGCACCCAACAAAATTTCTAACTTTCAAAGATGTAGTCAAGATTCAGCTTCCTACATGCTAGTAACAATCAATTATAAAACACAAGATGGTGGTAGTTCAATTCACAATGTTTATAACCTATATATTAGTTGATGGAATTGAAGAAAAACAGTGTGAAGATAAAAACCTGCTCCTGGAAGATAAATGATAGAAAATGTCAATTATTCTTAAATTAATTCATGTTTTGACATAATGATAAACAATATATTTGGAAAATGTTGTGTGTGAAGATAGCTAACTTTCAAAAATAAGACCAGAAGAATTGTTCTTAAACTCAATATAAACTACATTTTAATCTTTTGATCATTAAAGCTACATAAAGTCAACAGGTAGTTCTATTAAATGAAAAACAGATCTGAAATAGACCCTTGTGTCCATTATAATTACTATGTGACAAGGTAAATATCACAAAAAGCAATATACAGACTAATGGATTATTTCATAAATGGTTTATATCAAACTTGTTCTTTGTTCTTTTTTTTCTTGGAAAAACAGCCAATGTATGATTTCACTTCATAGTACCCAAATGGAGATGTTTTAAATTATTTATAACATGGTATGTAAGGGTGACCTGGCTGCCACTTCTGTCATCCCATTAGTCACCTGCATTGATTGTGCTGATCTGGCTGACTATGTGATGTTCCCTCCCTCCCTCCCTCAATGCTCCATGTGCATCATTCCATAAGCTGCATGTTCCTGTCCAAGAGGACCACCTTTCTAAAAGAAGAGGTCTTTAGTCAAGGGCATACGAGTATCTGCAGTCCCCTGCTAGAAGTTCCAAACAAGTTCTCAAAATATGTTTTAAAAACTTAATATGTAGACATGTGGGAAATTTTAGGGGAAGGATTTCCTAAGCACTGAATCACTTGTAGTCTCCTCTGCTAGAACGATGGAATGGTTGGATCAGGAAAGCTCACTACTCTAAAGAACAAAATAATGAGGGGCCACAACACAGCAGCAGCATTCAGCAAAGACAGAGACACTATTCATACCAAGGACAGAGTGCCACTTCTTACCATGGTATCAGAAAAGTTAAAGCCAGAAAAACATCTCAGGAATCCAAAACCGACAGCAGCCTGCTGCTAGGACAAGCTACCCTACTTCTTCCAGTGAAAGAAAGTGAATGGATGAGGTTCCAAAAACTCACAAAACACCACTAAAACTGGAGTAGTCACTGAGTCATCTAGCTAAGACAGGATACTCGGGCTTTGTTCTCAGCACTGCTCATTCAACCCAGACAATACCAAATTGAAAGAATTATTGTCCTTTCTGTAGGCAATAATTTTGGTAAAACATTATTAGTTCTTTATAAATAAAGTATATGTGTTTTATGCAAGAAATCTATAACATCAAAATAAATCAAAAGAGAAACATCTGCCAGCTCTAATTTCTCTAATGTTTTTGTGAGTATATGCATAAATACATCTCTTATAAAACCTGGTCATAATCTACCTGACTTCATGGATACTTTCAAAAACTCTAACAATATGTCATACACCTATTTTCTTTTCTATGAATATATCTTTCTATCATTATTTGAATCTCCATATAATAATTCCCTCACACAGGTAATCAGTTGGGGATCTTTAGGTTGACTCTAAATAAATATCTTTAAATTAAAAAAGAAATCATAAGCTGAAGATGCTAAAAGAAATATGTGGCATGCATAGATGCATATTTCAGAGTGATGCAAATTGGAAGGAACAACAACAACAACAACAACAAAAAGACTGTCAAAGAACTGACTGAAATGGTGAACTTCTACTCGAAACAATAAACTTCTGCATCAAAAATTTTAAAAGAGACTGAGAAAAAGATGAAAAACATGTTCGGCAGAATGCATGAGCTCTGGTAGGGTGGGGGACAAGGAAGGGGAGTACGGGTCTAGATTTGATTGGAAATTTTGTATGAAATGCACAATGCTTCAATAAAAATTGGCTTTGAAAAAAAATCTTGGAACAGTTACTGGGTTATTTCCAAATAAAAAGTCACTGAAGAAGTGGAATTGGTGATGAAATATATTTTAATACACTTGAGAAAAACTGTACTCCAGAAAGACTGTACCAACATACACTTCCATCCCCTCAAAAATACAGCAACATCTCCTTGAATTTCCTTGGATTTCTCTCATTCTCAAGTTCTCCACCCAACCTGAACTAAGATCCCTTCATAGTCCAGAGTCTGCATTCAACTCAGTGGGACATGTAAGATTCTCTGTTCTTGGTACTGCTGAATAATGTAAGAAGGGTGATAAGATTCTTGAGGAACAAATATCCTAGTCGAAACAAGACTTTCATGATCAATTATTGAATATCAACTTTATGCTAGTATCCCCCTCCCCCCCACACCAATTCAGAAGCACCTAGAAACTGAAGGAGAGAAATCCTAACAAGCAAAAAGTAGAAACAGAAACATCCCAGTAACTATGATCTATATGAATTCCAAAAGGATACAAACATATCAAGTAACACTGAAAATGTGGAGGAGGAATGAGTAGCAGATTATTTCTGTGATAATCAAGGCAAGTGTTGCAGAGTACGTAACAAGTCTACTGGGTCTTAAACTGTGAGCAGAAGCTTCTAGAAGGCATAACAGTAGGACAGAACCACAAGGAAACTGGCTCATCACCCTATAGTGTTTACAGAAAATGGTGGCACTGCCTCAACTGAACTAAGGTATTCTACTCTTGAAATCACATAATGGCAGGCTTTGTGATCTGTTGCAAATCTGTTTTCTAGGTAATATGTAGAATTGTCTTAATTTTTTTTTACACAAAATTTCTTTGGTATTTATCTTCACTTTTCTTTTTCTTTTTTTTTTTTTTTTTGGTCTTTTCGAGACAGGGTCTCCCTGTAGTCCCAGCTGTCGTGGAACTCACTCTGTAGACCAGGCTGTCTTCTTGACTTCACTTTTCTAACAGCAAGGAGCAGCAATCAAACAATAACAAAAAGATAAAAATGTTACATTAAAAAAAAAAAACCCAGAAAGCCCAAACCAAACTCAGTACTTGCTTTCTCAATTATTAAATGCTAATGATCTAAAGCATTATATTGTAATGTACTAAGCAAAAGGATTCCCAGATGGTAAGAGAGGAAATTTTGGAGCTAAAACCACAAAATGTGCAATGATGTGCTTGAAATGGCCATGCTCAGAAAGTGAAACTTTTTTAATGCAAAAATAATATGTCAAGTATGTGGGGGGCTTTTGTGAATGTTTTGTGTAAACAGAAAACAAATTCTTAAGATTCTGATGACAATATGAAGCATAGACTTTAATGAGGAGAGACTGAAGATTGCTCTGAAACAACGCAGAGGGGGAACAGACCTACAGCAGGTAACAAGCTGGGAGAGGCAGACATAAAGAACAAAAACTATATTGTCATCACATGCTAATTAGCTGATTTAGGGCAAATTAAAAGCCATTAGAGGCTCTGACAGTAAAGAGATAAAAGACATCTGTTGAAATCAAACCTGTAACCGATGGCTTCCTTTGAAATATCAGAGGCTGTCAGAAGTAAAAGGAACTTTAGAAATGACCTTCTGCACAGATACTCAGGCATCAGCACACGTACTTGGTTCCAGTTCTGTGGGCTTGGGTGAGGTCTAGGAACCTGGACTTTAACAAGCTCTCCTGATGATGCTGGTACATGTGACCTAAGACCACAGTCTAAGAATCACTGATCTGATAAAAAACACCTCAAATGTCAGATGAGCAAAGCTGAAGGGGGAGGAGAATGAAGAATCTAATCTTGAGAAGTTCCAGAATCAGAACATTTGGTCTTAACCCCAGTAATGATCATACAATTCACCTCTGACTATCCTCAAACAACATGGAGTCAGTTTGGGGCCAAATGAAAGAAACCAGAACTTCCAATCCGTAGACACGTGGCCAAATTCTTCAAACAAGAATTTTTTTTCTTGAATTTTTCTCTTCTTTTCCTTTTAAAGGAGAAGAGTTTACACACTCTGGTGTAGTGTACACACCCCAGCAGTATAGCCTTTCAAAGTCTGTTCACATCCTAATAGGAATATAATATCTATTCTTTTCCTTGCATTAATTACCACTTGCTTAGCCCATTCAAACAATAAGCCAAGACGTTTGCAAGTACACCAAATCTTGGGTATTGGCTATTTCACAGAACTTAAAAACAAAAGTGAGAACCCCACAGGAAATATTCTGGAACACAACATTTGACAGGTAAAGCTACGGAGCCAAAAGATGTTAAAACACTACCACTAACTATTTAGCAACTCACAGCTAACTTATGTATCAGTTTCTTCATGTTCCCAAAAGTTAGACAGTATTCCTCCTTTACCTAAAATTTCAGTTACTTTCATCCAAATATGGTATGAAACATTAAATGGAAGATTCCAGAAATAAATAATTTATAAGTTTCAAATTGAATGCTGGACTAGTGTGATAAATCTCTCATCTCATCCCATGTGCAACTTCCATTTGCCACGTGTATATGTATATGCTACCCACCCATTTGTCACTTAGTCACTTAACATCCTGCTCAGCTACCAGATTGATCATCATGTTAACATAGTGCTTGTTTTCAAGTAACTTTGATTTTACTTAATAATGGCCCCAAAGCACAAGAGTAGCAAGTGATACAATTTTGATATGCACAAGAGATATGCTTCCTTTAGGTTTCCAAAGAATTACAAGATATTCTGAAAGAGACTGCATTTGCATGACTTTTATTTCAGAGTACTATAATTACTATTATATTTACTACTAATGAAAGAGATCATTATTAATCTCATGTATAGGAAAAATAGAAATAAGATTCCATCTTATAGAACTATAGTATATACCCCAGGGGGATTTCTTGGGATGAAGTCTTCCCTGAATACCACACAGAAATGTTATAAGAAGCAATTGTAGGGCCAAGCATGATGGCACATGCCTTTAATCCTAGCACTCAAGAAGCAGAGGCAGGTGGATCTCTGAGATGGAAGTTAGCCTGGTCTACAAAGGCATTTCAAGCCAGGTAGGGCTAAAGGAAGATCCTGACTCCAAAAAAGAAGCAGTTCGTAAAACTGCTTTTAGAAGATTTAAAGGAGCTCTTAAAAATAAAAGTAAAAAAATGTATAAAATTCTATTTCAGTCTCTACTGCTGGATGTCCAGAGAGATCTATTGTAGGTTCTGACATGGGTCAAAGGTATGAACTTGGGGCTGGAGAGATGGCCTAGCGGTTAAGAGTGCCAACTGCTCTTGCAGAGAACCTGGGTTTGATCCTCAGCACCCAGGTGGCAGCTGAAAACCATCTTTAACTCCAGTTCCAGGGGAATCTGACACCCTCTTCTGACCTCCTCAGAATTGCACAACATGGGTGCACCAATCTACATGCAGACAGTACATTGACACACATAAAAAATAAATAAAATTTAAAAACTATCAAAAAAACCATGTATTTGAAGAATTTATTTAAAAAGAAACAAAAGAAAGTCATGTACTTTGGCCTGAACTTTAGAAAAAGGAAAAATGGCTACCAACAGAGTAGCAATGACTACAAAAAAATGCACAAAAAGAGTCTATAGAGTGGCCTGCTTGATAGGACTGTTGCTAACAGAAATTAATGACTTTTTTATTCTTATGGGCTCTTGGCCATCACAAAGTAGAACATGTCAATAAAGCAAAGTATGGAATACAGACATCTTTCCTCACAATGAATTACGGCTACTTACTAGAATCCGCCTATAATATTATTTGTATTTAAAATGAGTCATGAATTCATTGTTAATATTGTGTTAGTAAGCTATTAAGAGTCTCTCAGCTTTTTTTATTTCTTGGCTTCAACATTATCGAATTAACGAGCCTTATGCTGTATACATGTCTTCACTCTATTAAACACACATGACTTGTTTTCTTCTATCTAAAGGAGCCCAAAAGACATTCATTAAATGATCATCAAACAACATTGTATTAAGGCCCCACCCAGGGACATCACCCAGCACTGAGGGTGAGAACAGGAGGCTGAGCGATGAAAGGACAGTTCATGCTGCAGCTAATATCAGAATTTAGGGAGAGTTCTGAAAGGTCTATAATTTAGCAAACTCTGGCAGTTTCAATAACTTGATGAAAACTGAAACAGTGTAATGTTCACCTAATCCAAGCTTCTGTTCTAAGGTACAGCTTCCCACTCTAAGTACAACACTCATCATAAAGTCCTGACGGGTGAATGCACCACATCCAGTGATAGGATGCTCACTACCCACTACCGCAAAGGATCAGTTTTAATTATAACAGTTCCTCTGTTATCTCATATTTTCAATATGACCTCTATATGATTTAATTCATTGAAAAGAGCAAGAGTTTTAGAATCACACAAAATTGAAAATGATGACTAATTTTGCCACTTACTAGGTTTTTGACCTTGAGTATCTCCTTTAATGTCTCTGAGTCTCAATTTCCTTACCTATAAAATAAGGACAATAAACGCTTGCCTTGGTGGTTGGTTACATGCATTAAGTTATATGTGAAAAGTACTCAGTAATTTTCCTGGCTCATGTAACTGCTCAACAGATAAACAATTATTCTAAGCATTTGTTTCTGCTCTATCATTTGATGTTCACGTTTGAATCCTTCCTTCATGTGAGAGTTCTTTAAATATTGGAAGATGGTGAGCTTGTCCCTTCCTGCAACTGCTCTCCACCCTGTTAACTGCCTCCCTCCAGTGTCTGTATCGTTTTATGATGCTATATGATACCATGTCACTATGCTATTGGGCACCATAGGGATAATCAAACCTAACAAATAGGCTGTGATTGGGTAATTGGAGGATTCTGTGGTTGTAACATCTTTTAACCAAAAGATATGAAATAATATAAATTAACATTTTGGTCCAAATGATTACAAAGTGATAGAAACTAATCCAAACATGACATTAATTATAATCAACACAATGGATTACTTGCTTACCTGACATACACCTGTTTAAGACAAATATCACCAGACTTATTTTAAAAAATAAAAAGTAACTCAAAGTCATCTGCAAGGGACATAACTAAAGCTGAATACACAAAGATTAATGTAAAATGTATGAAGGGTATAACAAGAGAATACTAATGTTAAAAACAGATAAAGTTATCAATATCAGACAAAAATAAACTTGAAGGTAAAAGGTTTGAAAGAATAAAGAGGACCACTAATAAAAGGCTCAGTTCACCAAAAAAGATACAATTTTACATGAATATACACTTTAATTTATGAAAAAGCATGTGAAGCAAATATGTCTTAAATGCATAGGAATGGCAAGATGCACATTATAATGGAAGATTATAACACATCTCCCCAGTAAGTTTTTGTCAAAAAACTTCTTATAAGATCCATTGGTATGGATCTTATAAGAAAACAGACTACTTCTCTTGAAAAGTCTGTTCAGATCTTTAGCCCATCTTTTAATTGGGTCATTTGCTTTCTTGGTCCTTTGTTTATTGAGTAATTTATATACTCTGGATGTTAAACCTGTGTCAGATGTGTCACTAGTGAAGATTTCCTCCCACTCTGCGGGTTTTCTCTTCACTTCTTTGTTTCTTTTGCTGTACAGAAGCTTTTTAGTTTAATGAGGTCCCACTTGTTGATTGTTGATCTTATTTCCTGCACAACTCCTATCTGATTTAGAAAGTCTTTTCCTACACCTATATAATCAACATGTTATGTAGTTTAGGAATGTAAAGTTAAATGTCTTTTTACCTCCATGCAAGCTTACTGCTAGATTGTGAATCTCTAAATGTGTTTTGGAATTAACATACAGTTTATTTTCAGAGTTTGTAAAACTGGTATATGTGTGGAATATATATATATATATATTATTCATATATATTATATAATATAAAATATATAAAAAAAAAAAAAAAAAAAAAAAAAAAAAAAACATATATATATATATATATATATATATATATATATATATAGGAGTAATATAAAATTAAACAGAATAACAACAAAAAAAGACTCGTTCAAAGATCAGACCAAAACAGTAAACTTCTGCATCAAAAGAGTTTAAAAAAAAAGACAGAAAAAGATGCAAAACCAGACTTAATATGTATTGCAGAATGCATGAATTCTGGAAGGGGGTGGCAAGGATGGAAGAAGGGGTCTAAATTCAATAAAGAAATGTTGTATGACATGTACAAAAGCTCAATAAAAAATTAAGAGAAAAAGTTAATTAAGATGTTTTATATGAAATACCTGAAATTTCAATAAAAAAATAAATAAAAAGTTTCAAAGTGGAAAAAGAAAGTCAGAGAGACTGAAAGATCAAGGATGCAGGGGCTGGAGTAAAGGTTTGCCCATGGCTGAACCTACGAAGGAACACACCAATGTGCAAAGATGCTTACAGTGAACGTTAGACTCACCAGAGAAAGCACATCAGAAAGAAAGCATTCAAGAACCAAGGAAGCAGAATGCCCTGGCCTGTGTCTTTGGGCACAACAGTGTCAGCATAGTAGGTATGATTTGAATAGCTCTGATGTCATGGATGGAGGAAGTGAATAGAGCCAGCAATAGGAGGCTCCGCTGATCAGGGCTGATCCAGACATGCTCTACAGTCTCCTGTTCTCTATGTCTTGGTCAGTGTGGCTTTATGTATTAATCTTTCACCGTTGCACGAGGAAGCTTCACTAGTGAGAACCGAGAGATCCCTTAATATTCTCTGCACTGCCTGTTCTACTATGTTCTGTGAGGCTTAGGTGTAAAGGTTCCATTGAAGATGTGTCACTATGGCTAAGTAACTCACAGACATTTATTTTCTGTTTGACCACTTGGGAACTCTCCATCTGTTTCCAAAACCCAAAACGTCTTTGAAGAGTGATGACAAGTATACTTGTCTGTAAATATAAAGATACATATTTAGTAAACAGTATGAAACTGCGTTTGTCTAGGGAATGTGACAATGTAGGGTTTTCTCTAGGATCTAGGGTCTCTTTGGCCATGTGTGTTTGGCCGTATTTCTAGTGTCACACAAGTTCCCTCACATTGAGCCTGCATTAAGTCCAATTGGACAGCTCTTGATTACTCCCAAGATAAAAGCTCCACTATTGCACTCATAGAGATAATTCGTTATGCCAGTCATTGTTGTGGTTATTAAGCTTTAAAGCTGTGGTTGGACCATTGATTGATTTTGATTTTCTCCCTCATCAACTTGCACAGTATCCTCTGAGACTATGAGAGGAAGTCATCCGGGAAGAGGATTCCAAGTCAGTTCCTGGCCACTGCTCCACATCCTGTGTCTGAAATATGTCCGTCTTCAGCAATCGGGTCTTACCTTCAAGTTCTAGGAAGCAATCAAAGGCTGTGGCGATACCTTGTGTTATTTGAGGAGTCTCTGAACTACCCTGAATTGAAGGGGGCTTCTCCTTTCTGGCTCTGTGTTTCCTGATATATATATCCTTCACCTATATACATGTACCCTGTCATTTTGAGACAGGGCCTCCTTGTAGCCCTAGCCATCCTGGAACTCACTATATAGACCAGGAAGGCCTTAATCTCATAGAGATCTGCCTGCCTCTGCCTCCCCAGTTCTTGGATAAAAGGTGTGCGCCACCACACCAAGCTTTTGTTGCTTTATAAATGTAGCTACTAGAAAATTTTAAGTTATATATGGAGCTTGCACTATATTTATATTGGACAAGGCTGTTCTAAGAAATAACTTAACCAGGGCTGGAGAGATGGCCTAGCGGTTGAGAGCGCCGACCGCTCTTGCAGAGGACCCGGGTTCGATCCCCAGCAACCACATGGCGGCTGAGAACCGTCTGAAGCTCCAAATCCAGGAGAACTCCAGTTCCAGGGGAATCCGAGACCCTCTTCTGAACTCCGCGGCGTTGCACGACACGGGTGCACATACTTGCATGCAGACTTGCATACATTCATACACATACAGAAATAAATAAAAATTAATAAAAAAAAATTAAAAAAAAAAAAGAAATAACTTAACCATAGAGTGGCTATTAATCAAGTTTTCACCACGTAGTGAAAGATTGACAACATTCATTGTTACACTCTACAGAAAGAGAAATGAAGAGGTGACTCAAACTGAAAAGCCAGGACCGTAATAAATGCAGTCATCTGTGAGTAAAATACAGTTAGAAGCTGAAATGCCTGGTCTATATATTCCTCTTCTTCACCAGTATAGAGAACCATCACAGATAAGTCATGGGTAGGAAGGAAATGGGAAATGAAATGCGTGTGTGTGTGTGTGTGTGTGTGTGTGTGTGTGTGTGCCTCTTGTATATATTGGGTGCCTGTGGAGGCACTCAGATGCCCTGGGGCTGGAGTTATAGGCAGTTGTAAGCAGCTGTGTGGGTGCTGGGTCCAAAATCAGGTTAAGAGTAGCAAACACTGTTAACCACTGAGCCATCTCTCCAGTCCCCAGATAAGACCTTTTAATGTCCTGACAATGTGAGGGAATAAGAAAAACAGAACTTGAGTATTCTAAGTTAAATTTTAAATAGTTATCTTTAATATAGGTTTAAGGTTATCATGTGCTGAGATTTGAGAAGGTCTCTATGAAAGATTTCCTATCATTCTGCCTGAGCCATCAAATCTATTCCAGAGGGCCTGAAGGTACATTTCTCTATATATTAGCTAGAGGCTACAGGAAGCTCTTTGAAATCTATATATACATTGAGGGATACTGAAATTTCAGAAAAGAAGATAAGCCAGCATCGGGGTTGGCCAGAAATTATGCTGCTCTCAATTGCAAATTACAAAAAAAGATTTTACTGTTATTATGAACTAAGAATTCTTAGTGTTTTACATCTTGGGAGTTTTCAGTTTTTGCTTCTGCTGTTATCTTTCCTCATCTGTATATTACAAAGGAGACTTTAATTGAAGTTTTCAAATGCTATATTGAAGTGTAGTAGCAAACCCACAGTGACAGCACCGTGGATAAAAATATGTGAACGAGACCATATTCCCTAAGCCCATGAAGCGTCCCTCCTGGTCTCGCCACAACTCTGGGTACTGTCCCTCCATTTATTCAGGTACCAGGAAGAAGAAAATGCTGTTCTGGAAAGTTCTTCATTGTGAATGCTGAGGAAACTAAAAACCTCATTTCTTTTTTTTTTAATTTAATTTTTATTGATGCTTTCATTTCATTCTGGAGAAGTCAGGGATGTTGCAGAGAACACGGTGAGGAAATTGCTGCCAACTTGGTGAGAGATAAACAGGAAATACCACCTCTGGCATGTTTAGACTTGAAACACTAGTTCAATGGCAATGAGACAGAGCCATACAGGTTCTTCTCTAATACATTGTGGGCCACTTTCAATTTGTATATTCTGCCAATATCATTTCATTACAGATCATCTAGTTTGGCAATTCTTTCTGTCCTGTCTTTGAATAACTCTAGTCCTGTTACCATTTACTGACAACTAACTAGGAGGGAAAAAGAGAAAGGATGAATGTTTATTAAATACACCAGTTTCATTTCTGAGCAACATGAGTCAAATATTCATTAGGGAGAAATTGAGGCTTCTCTAGTACTTCCAAGTTTGGTTTAACCATTGTGCTGGACAGCTTTAATGTCAACTTGACACACCTGGGTGGNGGGCTGGAGAGATGGCCTAGCGGTTGAGAGCGCCGACCGCTCTTGCAGAGGACCCGGGTTCGATCCCCAGCAACCACATGGCGGCTGAGAACCGTCTGAAGCTCCAAATCCAGGAGAACTCCAGTTCCAGGGGAATCCGAGACCCTCTTCTGAACTCCGCGGCGTTGCACGACACGGGTGCACATACTTGCATGCAGACTTGCATACATTCATACACATACAGAAATAAATAAAAATTAATAAAAAAAAATTAAAAAAAAAAAAGAAATAACTTAACCATAGAGTGGCTATTAATCAAGTTTTCACCACGTAGTGAAAGATTGACAACATTCATTGTTACACTCTACAGAAAGAGAAATGAAGAGGTGACTCAAACTGAAAAGCCAGGACCGTAATAAATGCAGTCATCTGTGAGTAAAATACAGTTAGAAGCTGAAATGCCTGGTCTATATATTCCTCTTCTTCACCAGTATAGAGAACCATCACAGATAAGTCATGGGTAGGAAGGAAATGGGAAATGAAATGCGTGTGTGTGTGTGTGTGTGTGTGTGTGTGTGTGTGTGCCTCTTGTATATATTGGGTGCCTGTGGAGGCACTCAGATGCCCTGGGGCTGGAGTTATAGGCAGTTGTAAGCAGCTGTGTGGGTGCTGGGTCCAAAATCAGGTTAAGAGTAGCAAACACTGTTAACCACTGAGCCATCTCTCCAGTCCCCAGATAAGACCTTTTAATGTCCTGACAATGTGAGGGAATAAGAAAAACAGAACTTGAGTATTCTAAGTTAAATTTTAAATAGTTATCTTTAATATAGGTTTAAGGTTATCATGTGCTGAGATTTGAGAAGGTCTCTATGAAAGATTTCCTATCATTCTGCCTGAGCCATCAAATCTATTCCAGAGGGCCTGAAGGTACATTTCTCTATATATTAGCTAGAGGCTACAGGAAGCTCTTTGAAATCTATATATACATTGAGGGATACTGAAATTTCAGAAAAGAAGATAAGCCAGCATCGGGGTTGGCCAGAAATTATGCTGCTCTCAATTGCAAATTACAAAAAAAGATTTTACTGTTATTATGAACTAAGAATTCTTAGTGTTTTACATCTTGGGAGTTTTCAGTTTTTGCTTCTGCTGTTATCTTTCCTCATCTGTATATTACAAAGGAGACTTTAATTGAAGTTTTCAAATGCTATATTGAAGTGTAGTAGCAAACCCACAGTGACAGCACCGTGGATAAAAATATGTGAACGAGACCATATTCCCTAAGCCCATGAAGCGTCCCTCCTGGTCTCGCCACAACTCTGGGTACTGTCCCTCCATTTATTCAGGTACCAGGAAGAAGAAAATGCTGTTCTGGAAAGTTCTTCATTGTGAATGCTGAGGAAACTAAAAACCTCATTTCTTTTTTTTTTAATTTAATTTTTATTGATGCTTTCATTTCATTCTGGAGAAGTCAGGGATGTTGCAGAGAACACGGTGAGGAAATTGCTGCCAACTTGGTGAGAGATAAACAGGAAATACCACCTCTGGCATGTTTAGACTTGAAACACTAGTTCAATGGCAATGAGACAGAGCCATACAGGTTCTTCTCTAATACATTGTGGGCCACTTTCAATTTGTATATTCTGCCAATATCATTTCATTACAGATCATCTAGTTTGGCAATTCTTTCTGTCCTGTCTTTGAATAACTCTAGTCCTGTTACCATTTACTGACAACTAACTAGGAGGGAAAAAGAGAAAGGATGAATGTTTATTAAATACACCAGTTTCATTTCTGAGCAACATGAGTCAAATATTCATTAGGGAGAAATTGAGGCTTCTCTAGTACTTCCAAGTTTGGTTTAACCATTGTGCTGGACAGCTTTAATGTCAACTTGACACACCTGGGTTGAGGGAGCCCCAATTGGGGAATTGACTCCATTGGATTGGCCTGTAGCCACGTCTGTGGAGTATTGTCTTGATTGTCAGGCAATGTGGGAGGGCCCAGCCCACAATGAGTGGTGCCACCCTGGGCAGGTTGTTGTGTACCGTATAAGAAGGCAGGCTGGGCATGAGCCAGGGGAGCAAGCCAGTGAACAGCATTCCTCCATGGCTTGTGCTTCAGCTCCTGCCTCCAGGTTCCTACCCTGACTTCCTGCCTTGGGCTCCCTGAGTGATGAACTGTGACCCAGGAGATGTAATCTGAATAAACCCTTTCCTCCCCAAGTTGGTGTTGGTCAGAGTGTTTTGTCACAGCAATGGAAAACAAACTACAACATCCATGTTTTGTTTGGAAAGAGTATGTTCATTCTCATTCCTGATTAAAATTTATTGTTTTGTACACACACACACACACACACTGTACATGCATGCGCACACACACACACACACACACACATATGGCTGGTGAAATGGCTCAGCAGGGAAAGGCATGTGCCACCAAGCCTGATGAGCTAAGTTCAATCCCCTGAGCCCATGGTGAACTCTGACTACCACAGGTGTACCATGGCATGAATGTGCCTATAATATATATGCAAAAGATAAAGTTGTTTAGAATGAATACCACCCTCTCACACACCCTCCTGTAATCATGAGCATGGTCCTTCGGTCCACAGAGAACTCCTCATTTCAGACTATGGCTTTCCACCACTACCACTACACAGACCTTCATAAATCTTTCATAGTCAGTCTCAGGATAATGAAGTTTTGTTTGTTTCCATTTCCACTGATTAGTCTATCTCTAACCTATACAACGTTTTCTGAGTCATTTCCTAGAATCTCTGGCCTTCACTCTACAGTGAACAAACTCCATTCCTCAGTCCCTCCCCCATCTCCTATGGTGTTGCATGAGAATCAGGAATTGTATAGTCATCAGAAGTAAAGAAAATGTGTGTTCACCCTACAGTACAGTACAATACAATAGTAATTAAGAATTTCAAGTTAAACCACCAGTTCCATTCTAGAACAGACCTAAAGTTCATAGTGGCCTTAAAGAAAGCCTTATCAACTAAAGTGGTTAACCTCTACTGAGAGTACGCTAGCTTATATTCAATTATAGTCCTCATAGCAACCATGAGATGTGTTTTAACCCTAATTAAGATATGAGGTCTGTGGTGCAGAATTTAATTATACATGTCCAATGTCTTTCAGTTAATAAGTTCAGTACCAGAGCCAAGGTTAAATTTCCAGTGTAGATGTTTAAAATCTAGTAAACTCTAGACTAGTCACTGTTTAAATGGTCCTCCTCTTCAGAGACTGGTTCTATAAAGATGCTTTTACAATGGTGGAAAATAGAGGGTTTAGACGGAATGAGAAATGGCAGTGGCAAATGCTGCCCAGTGAGCAGGGCGCCAGGGCCACACGGACTAAAGTACCTCTATCTTTTCATGCATTGGGCCTCCATAGGGTTTAGTCGGGGGAGGGGCGTTCAAATGCCCTTTTAAAAAATTACTGCATAAACTATGTAACTGGTTCTCAAACTTAGATGCTCATTAAACCAACCAGGGAATCTGGCTCTTAACAATTCTGTTGCCCTGCCATACCTGAGATAATTATAGGAGAATTCCTGAGGATGGAACCCAGACCAGACACGTGATTTTTTTAAGTCCATCCCCAGGTGATGCCACTGTGTTCTGAAATTTGAGCACTTCTGTCCTGGATGCACAATGCTAAAGACTGTTGGCCTTTCATCTTTAATATCAGTAAAATAGTTAGCAGGCCCACTGACAGCCACAAGTCTTGGGAAACAGGGAGAAAGAGATGATTTTACCACATGCCTTCCTACACTAAGCTTCCTCCTATGGCTGCCCTCATCCCACGGCTTCTATACTAATGCATGTCATCAGCTTCTCCCAAGACATTTTGTTCTCTGAAATTCTCTCTGTTCCCAAGGGAAATGACTGTACATAAAAAGAGAAAGAACATACTCAAGATTCCAGGCCATTGAGAATTCTCCATGACCTTTAGATTACTTTCAGTGTTTTACCTCCTGGGTTTATCAGGTTTTATTCAAGGTACACTATTCAAAATATACATATAATAAGATCATTGAATACTGAAGTTCTGGGGTGTGACCTAAGTAAAGAGAAAAGACTAGCTTGTACTTCTGCAAAGGACTATGGCATTATATGTTCACATGACTTGGTGTCTATCTGTCTGTCAATCCTAATGGCAAGCAGGTAAGTGTTGGGAATCTGGAATAATCTTGCTGACTCTGTGATTATTCATTACCAGAGTCCCTCTGGAAACAGGTCTTCTGGCTATTGACAACCTCCAGAGCCAAGTCCATTTTCAACACCAAATACAAAACATCAAAACTCCTCCTGAAAAATCAGGTCAATAGAAAAGATGAGACATGGTGTAGACCAACTGCCTTAACATTTCAACAAATCCAGTGAACACACACACACACACACACACACACACACACACAAAACTGGAATAAAGAAAGATCATTCAAAGTTAAAATGCTGAAAACACAACCAAATGAAATTCGTTACTTCTCAGTGGATCCTGAACTAAACAAAAGGGTTATAAAAAGTGTTTGGGGGGAAAAAGGAAAATTGATTTTGGACCAAGAATTAGATGATGTTTAGGAATTACAGTTGATTTTAATAGGAGTGATAAGAACATTGTGATTGTGCAGGAAAATTTTCATTGTTTTAACAAAGCATGTAAGCATGAGATAACACTATCAAAAGATGAAGCAAATAGGACAAAAATGTCAGTTACTAAATCCAGATTTTATGTATACGGATGTTCGTTGTTTTATCCTCATTCTTTTTTTTGAAAATTTTATTAAAAAAAATAAATCTTGGGGCTGGAGAGATGGCCTAGCGGTTAAGAGCGCCGACCGCTCTTACAGAGGACCCGGGTTCGATCCCCAGCACCCACATGGCGGCTGAGAACCGTCTGAAACTCCAATTCCAGGAGAACTCCAGTTCCAGGGGAATCCAATACCCTCTTCTGACCTCCGCGGCGTTGCACGACACGGGTACACAGACTTGCATGCAGACAGTACATTCATACACATACAGAAATAAAAAAAAAAAATCTTGGGGCAGGATAGATGGCTCAAGAGTTAAGAGCAATGGTTTTTCTTGCAGAAGACCCAGATTCAAATTATACCACCCACATGCAGCTGACAACCATCTTTAACTCCAGTTCCAGGATACAAGGCCCTCTTGTCTCCTTTGCAGGCACTGAATGACACAGGTGCACATATAGAAGACATGCAAGCATTACTCATATACATAAAAACTAATTAATTAAAAAATAAATCTTAAATCTCCCATCCATTAAAAATAGCTAATAAGGCTTTAAACACTCAGCAAATGTCCCATCAAGGTATACAAATGCACAGAGCATATCATACAATAGCCATTGGACAAGGGTCCACAATCCTAGGTCCACAGATAATCCTCTCTGTCCTTCTGCCTAAGAGAAGGAGTACTGCATTCAGGTACCTGTGCATGACTTCACACTAACTTAGGAATTGAAAACAGTTCTTGCATAGTCTGTCAGAGTTCGAACTTGGCCATGAGAGCTCCATCCCTCCATTGGTTATGGTACGTCTCCTTTCTTGCTATATTTCTTAGAAGCCACTATTGTTTCCACTGATTATTTAACCTCATTTGCCCAGCATTCTATATATTGGGAGACTTGATGGGATGCAAATATGCCCCTCACCTGTAGGTAATGTAGCTGCTGACTCCTAGTACAGATGACATCATTTACCACCACAAATGGGACATGTGCCTTGAGTTCCTCCTCCCCCTAGCGAAGAAGAGTTTGCTTGCTCTCCAGTCCTCCTTGGCCTGAGATCATGCATCTGCCAGACTAAATGAGCCAGGAATCCTTTTTGGTGCTAAGTTACAGGTCATATATGGAGATAAAATCTACGACTGTGTATTCATTAGCACCTTGCTCTAGGAAGCTCCACTAGCTCCATCTCAGAAACTTATCCAGAATCCCATACCTGACAGATCAGCTCAGAAAATACTGTTCCTGATACTGACTCAAAAAAAGAAAACTATGTGATTTATGAAGTGTTTTATTGGTTTTCCAAGTAGATACTGACCAAGTAATTCCAAGGAAGGCAAAGGTTTTCTGTTTCAAGAAGGCGATACTTAAAATGCTAAAACTCACAGGGTGGTGAACATTTCTAACATGGCAAGAGGTCAAAGCCTTTCTTTTCCTAAGTCAAAACATGGAATGGTGATATACTCTACCAGTCTATTAAGATAAGAGGAAGGAGGAAACCCAAGCATCTACTGAAGTCAGAACCACCTGATTAATACTGGAGCAAGATCAAGAGTGAATCCCTCAAGTATACACAGATATGAGAGGCACTAATAAAAGTAAAGCCTCTTATACCTTTCTAATGATAATTTTATTTTTAAAGTCCTTCTATATGCATTTCTCTTTTGCTAAAATTATCAACCAAGTACCAACATTTTATAGAAGAACTAAGGCAATCAGTAAAGGAAGAGGCTCAGTTATCACAAGTTGCCCTCCATGCTGAGTATCAGATGCCTTGGAAGTCAAGGTTGACCACAGATGTTGCAACGAAGTGACCTTCCAGAAAGCCAGTGCTTACTAATGGGAATAGCAGGATGGAGCAATAGTAAGCAAAAGACAGGAAAGCCAAAGTTCAAGGTAAAGTTCACAAAAGAGACTTTTGTGGGCTAATACAGGTCAGGTCTATTTTGTTTGGCCTAAACAGGATTTTTCCAAATACCAAATCAATTGTTGACATTAAAAGGCTAAAAGGTTTCATATGCAATCTAGAGTTCTACTTTTTTTCTGGGAAATTACAAGTTTTTAGAATAGCCCTCTATCAGGGAGGCCACACTACCCAGAGGCCTCCGTGGCCTCACTATTGCTCACAGTATTATAGTAATCCTGGGATCACTCCTGAGAGTTCTGGGATATAGAACTGTTTGAATTATTGTCACCTGTAGCTTAAAGATCTCTCACCTGCCAAAGGTAAGAAAAGTCTGGTGCTTGAAGGTCAGTGAGCTCCAAGGTCAGTTTCCCTTTCCTCAATACTGAGTAGCAAGCTAGTGACACTGAAGGCAGAAAGTCAGTGAGATATCAATTTGCTCCTGGGACCTGAGATGGCTACACTACAGAACAGAGACTAAACCTGAGTGACTCTGACTGTGTGTATGCCTGAATCAGGAGCAGAAGTTGCAAACCAGATAAAAGATGATCAAAAGATGAAAGCAGATAACTGATTCCACCTGCTCCCAAAGTTGTCCAAACTCAGTGCAGGTTCCAAGCCTGGAGAGAGAATAGCGATGTGGGGAATAGAGCTCAGTAGGTACTATTTCATAAGAAAATGAGGAAAAAGGTTTTGTTTCCATCAGACATTGACTAAAGGGACAGAAAATAGCTTGGGATTACTTCCTGCATTGAAAAATTCATATGTTCTACTCATCCAGGAATTTAAATTTGTACAGCCACTATGGAAAGCAGTGTGGAGAACACTTGAAAGACTCAAAATGAGCTTACCACCTGATCAAGTCATACCACTCCTGGGTATATACCCACAACACTCATCTTACTGCAGAGATATATGCACAGCTGTGTTTATTGCAGCTCTGTTCACTATAGCAAAAAGCTGGAATCAACCCAAGTACCCCTCAACTGATGAGTGGACAGAGAAAATGTGGTACATCTACACAATGGAGTTCTATGCAGCAGTAAAGAAAGATGACATTATGAACTTTGCAGGTAAATGGATGGAACTAGAAGGTATTATGTTAAGTGAAGTAACACAGTCCCAGAAAAACAAATGATGAATGGTATCCCTCATCTGTGGATGCTAGCACCAATTACCTAGTTGTAAGTATTTCTCATGCAGTGGTCCTTGAGCTTTTGTCCAAGTAGTTGGGAGTGATGCATATTGGAAACAACAACAACAACAACAACAACAACAACAGAAAAGACTGCGTCAAAGAACTGATTGAAACAGTGAACTTCTGCTTGAAATAGTCAACTTCTACATGGAGAATTTTGAGAAAGACTTAGAAAAACATGTTTGGCAGAATGCATGAGTGCTGGTGGGGTGGGGGGTAGGGAGGAGGACACAGGTCTAAATTTGATTTGTAACATAATCTTGTACTATATATATATATGTATATATATATATATATAACAATAAAAAATTAAAAATTAAAAAAGAAAAATTCATATGTTCTATACTCTAGTAATTAAACTTCTATATTTATACCCCAAAGCAATTCTTGTACTTGTACAGAAAGAGACATATTTAATAATATTCCAACTGGGCATGGTAGCTCACACCTGTAATCTGGGGTTTGGAAGCCTAAAGCAGAAGGTTGCTGTACATTTGAAGTAAGCTTAGGCTACATAAGTAGTTCCAGGCCAACAAAGCCAAAAATATAATTTTAAAAAATCATACCATCACTAAACTCACCAACAAATACCCAGAAACAACCTACTTTTCATCAATAGGAATACAGGAAAGTAACCTGCTAGCTAAACAGAAAAAAATATTACAAAGAAAAGAAAATAATTGAATGTCTATGACACAATAAGATGGACAGTTGTGATCAATGTAATACTGAATTTGTTTAAACTCAAAGGGCTATTATAGAGGTATTCCTTATTTGTTAGTTAAAGAAACACAGAAAGCAGGTGACAGGGTAGGGATAGGAATAGGGAGAGGGAGAAGATGGAAGTGAAGGACGGAAAGAAAGAGAGGGAGGGAGAGAATATGTATGGATATATAAAGCTATATGAAAAGTAAATGAAGGAAAAGCAATCAGATTCAAGAGGAGTAGTTCAGGTAGGCAAGGAAATGGAGGCAGAAATTCAAATTATGGTCAGATCACAGATTGTGCTTGGGGTGTTTAGTATTTATATGCTTACTGTGGTATGAAAACCAAATTAAAATATTTAATGAAGTCTTCATAATTAATTGTTCTGTTGACAATGATGTAATAGCCCTCTTTGTCTCTTCTGATTAGTTTCACTTTGAGATCTATTTTGTCTGATATTAGAATAGCCACTCCAGCTTATTTCTTGGTACCATTCACTTGGAATTTTTTTCCATCCTTTCACTCTAAGGTGGTATCTATCTTTGGGGGTGAGATGGGTTTCTGGTAGACAGCATATAGAAGGATTCTGTTTCCTAATCCATTCTCCTAGTCTATGTCTTTTGATTGGGGTGTTTAGACCATTAGTATTTAAAGTTATTATTGAGATATGTGTGTTGCTTCCTTTCACCTTAATTTTGTTTGCATTCTTGGTCTAGGTTTGTATTTACTCTGTTATGCTTTTGCCAATTTCTCTCTTTAATTGCTTAGGGTTAGTTGCTCCTTTACTCTGTTCATTGGATTGCTTCAAGGATTTTCTGAAGTGTTGGTTTCTTAGGCATGTATTCTTTCATATTGTTCATGTTGTGAAAGATTTTTCTTTCTCCTTCAACTATAACTGACAGTTTTTCTGTATACAGTAGTCTGGGTTGGCATCTACAGTCATTTAGCACATTTAGAAGAACATTTGGTCCATGTTCTTCTAGCTTTCATAGTTTGGAATGAGAAGTCAGCTGTAATTCTGATGGGTTTCCCCTTATATGTAACTTGTTGTTTTTCTCTTGTGGCTTTCAGTATTTTGTCTTTGTTTTAAGCATCTAGTGTTTTAACAATTATATGGCATGGAGAGTTTCTTTTCTGGTCCTGTCTATTTGGTGCTCTATGTGCTTCTTGTATTTGTATGGGATTGTCTATTTTCAGTTTGGGGAATTTTTCTACTATTATCTTGTTGAAGATCTGGTCAATAGTGTTGTCTTGGGATTCTTCTCCTTCTTCCATCCCTATGATGTGGAGATTTGGTCTTTTCATAGTGTCCCACATTTCCTGGTTGTTCCACTCTTGTGTTTTTTTTTTTTTTTTTTAATTTTTCATAATCTTTACCTGAGCTTTCTAGTTGCTCCATACTATCCTGCAGGTCTGATATTCTTTTTTCTGCTTCTTCCATTCTGCTTCTGAGGCTTTTTCCCATCCTTTCCTGGTGACTGGATGAATGTTCAATTTCCTTTTTCATTTCATCCTGTGATTTCTTTAGATTTTCCACTTCCCGCTGGAGCCTGTCATTCTCATCTTGTAGCTCCTTGGTTCATTGGTCATTTTCTTTTTTCATTTCAGCCTGGGATCTTTTCAGTATTTCCACTTCCTTCTGGAGTTTGTCATTTTCTCCCTTTAGTCCTTTCCAACATTTGTCATTATCTCCCTCTAGGTCCTTCTTGAGTTTTTCAATCTCCCCCCTTGGCAGGGAAAATCAATAAATATCATAAAACACATAAATGTACTTAAAGACAGAAACCACACAATCATCTCAATTGATGCAGAAAAAGTCTTTGATAAGATCCAGCATCCCTTCATGTTTAAAGTCCTAGAGGGACATTGATATTCATTGATGGATATTAAGGGGAGGGAGAATCAGTTTTCTCCAGGGACTAGATTTCTTGACAGGTTATCTAATCCCAAGTGGACAGCTCTAAACACAAGTACACACTAGCACCACTAAATGGACTCTGTGTGTGTATGTGTCTTTAAAAATGTATGCAAGGGCTGGAGAGATGGCCTAGTGGTTAAGAGCGCCAACCGCTCTTACAGAGGACCCGGGTTCGATCCCCAGCACCCACATGGCGGCAGAGAACCGTCTGAAACTCCAGTTCCAGAGGAATCCGACACCCTCTTCTGACCTCCGCGGCATTGCACGACATGGGTGCACAAACTTGCATGCAGACAGTACATTCATACACATGCAGAAATAAATAAAAATTTTAAAAAAATGTATGCATGCCGAGTGTAGTGGTGCACGCCTTTAATCCTAGCACTTGGGAGGCAGAGGCAGGTGGATCTCTGTGAGTTCAAGGCCAGCCTGGTCTACAGAGTGAGTTCCAGGACACAGGACAGCCAGATTTACAGGGAGATGCTGTCTCAAAAAGACCAAAAAAAGTATGCATATATAACAATAATAATCAAAGAAGAAGACAAGAAATTAAAAGAATGGGAAGGAGAACATGGGAGTAAAAGGAGGGGCTGGAAATGATGGAAATACAATACTCAGGCATACAATTAGATAGATGATAGATGATAGACAGATTAGATTAGATAATCAGAAATACTAGACTTTGAGCTTCAGTGGAAGATATTGGCATGCTAGCATAACTAGAGAGCAAAACAAATCTTATTAACCTCATTTAATTAATTAATTAATTAATTCTCATAGACAACAGTAGAGATACCATAAATTCATCACTTTTAGAAATAAGGACCAAATCCAAAACATCTATTTCAATAGAGGTACTATTACCTCAAAGGGGTAAAAATTGCTTCTTAGTGAGGAAGAACCAAAATAGCAGGGTTTCATGATGCCTTCAAAAGGCCTTCAAAAGAACCACAATTATGTAAATGTATTTTGGTATCTAAAATTCATGAGGGAAGTTTTTTTGGGGAGGATATAAAAAAAGCAAGCTCTTTGTGGAGGGCAGTGATGAAAAACACTGCCAGAGAGTACTAACAATTGTAACTCTATCCACGAAAAAAAACCTCAAATTGCACCTTGATAAGGTCTTTAAAAGAATCAGTTTGTAAGCTAGAGGGACTTGGGCAACAGTTAGAATTTTCCATAGAACTATTCCAGCAAGGCATAAATTACCTAATTTCAAAATGATGAGCCAATAATTTAAGTACCTGTAAGCATGCATGTGTACATACATACACAGAGAAAGACAGAGAGATGCACAGACAGACCATCTGAAAACTTTTTAGCACACAATATAAAATTGACATATATGCAAAGAAAAATATGATTCAGTTTTTAAAAATAAAATAATATAAAATAATCTGACAATGTTACAGTATTTGATTTAATAGATATATTAAGATAGCTGCTGTAAATATGTTCAAGGGCTTAAGAAACTATGTTCAAGGAATGAAGGAAATATAGTTTTAATTAATAAATAAATGGTATGAGATCTTTTTTAAAAAAGAATCAAATTTAAAATCTGAGCAGAAAAGTAGTACTTGACAGAGCTGGGAGACATTAGTGACATATAAAGTAATATTCAATGATGATGAGCAGACATGGAAAATAAAGTAAAAGGGAATTCCAAAGTTTTAGTCTACACAGTAGAGGGGGTTAATCCAACTCTAAGTGGGATAGGTAATTCAACAGGAAAACAGCCTGGCACTGTCCTGAAAGTCAAAACACAGACTCACTATGTGGAGATTGTAAAAGGTCTGATGATAGAATGACCTAGAATAATTAGGACTATATAACAACAAAACTGATTTTGTTGCTAAGTAGGGAATATGCTTCACAAAAACCTACTGATAGAATATAAATGAACTTTAAACTCAACAGAGGGAGAAGTATTATATGAGATAGAAAATTGGACTGGGGGGCTGGAGAGATGGCCTAGCGGTTAAGAGCACTGACCGCTCTTACAGAGGACCCGGGTTCGATCCCCAGCACCCACATGGCGGCCGAGAGCCATCTGAAACTCCAATTCCAGAGAACTCCAGTTCCAGGGGAATCCGACACCCTCTTCTGACCTCTGCGGCATTGCACGACATGGGTGCACAGACTTGCATGCAGACAGTACACTGATACACATACAGAAATAAATAAATGCCGCACGTGGTGGCGCACGCCTTTAATCCTAGCATTTGGGAGGCAGAGGCACGAGGATCTCTGTGAGTTCAAGGCCAGCCTGGTCTACAGAGTGAATTCCAGGACAGCCAGAGCTACAGGGAGACCCTGTCTTCAAAAAAAAAAAAAAAAAAAGAAAAGAAAATTGGACTGGGCATCATAAGAGTCTTGAATCCTGTTAAATGAAATATAGGTAGAGGCACAAGGAATGTTGAAAGCAGATATATAGAGCTGGGCCAGTTCCTTCACTAAATAGCTTCAGATTTAGACGATAATGCCCCGTTAGTCAGATATCTATGTCTGTCACTAAATACTTGAGAAAAATAACTTAAAAGGAAGGAATACTTATTTAGGTTTATAGTTTTCAATGTTTGGGCCCATGGCTACTTGGATCAATTGTGTTTGGGCTTGAAGCAAGACAGAATATCATTCCGGGCAGTGTGACGCAGAGCAAAGTGCTCACTCCACAGCAATGGGAAAGCCAAGTGAGAGAAAGTAGTTGGGATCCCACAGTGCCCTTCTAGACTTTGCCCCTAACTTTCTACAATTGGCCCCACCTCCTAACAGCTCCACCATCTCCCAACAGCACCACTAGCTGAGTATTAATCCTTTAACATGTCAGCTTCTGGGATACTTTTGAGATCCAAACCAAAACAACAGCCCCTGACCACCACCCATGAAATATGTCCAGGTCTTAACTAAGCTGACTTCAAAACACAGACTTTATCCAAGATTAGTGAGACAGACTTATCCGATGTAATTGCAGAATCTTTAGAGGATGAGACAGAGACATAAGTGACTATGGAAAAAAGGGACAAGGAGATGCAACCTAGATGGCTTTGAAGATGGAGGAAGGGACGGCCAAGTACGGAATGTGGACAGCCATTGAAATTTAGAACGGGCAGGAAAATTTATTCTATCTTGGAGCATTTCTAACCTACAGAACTGTAAGATAATAAAATTGTGTTGTTTAAGTCAGCAAGCTTATGATATGTGTTTATATCAACTGCAGAAAGCCAATACAATCATGTGAAGCTACATTCTGAGGTATGGGAGCCACCCTCTACCTGACTCCCAGCATCTACATTGGACTGCCACCATCTACATGTGATTTGTTAATTAAATTGGAATAAAATTACATTTTGCTGTTTTAGTGTCAACAGCATCACTTCCAGGGCTCACTTGCTACTCATGGCTCAAGGTCCTGCACTGGGGACAATGCAGGGAAACACATCATCACACAAACGTGTATTGAGTAGCAGTGATCTTTTCAAGACCTTCCTCAATTATACTTTAGAGCCTATTCCTTTGAACACAGCTACTTTTATAGCTATAAACCTGCCTCCTTTTCTTTGCTAAATCTAAAGTAAAACTGCTGTGCTGCCAAGAGAAAATAAATGCAATGCCATGAACATAACTACATCAAATAGATTTAGAGCCTCTCATATTTGGGAAGGAGACAGCATCCTGGTTTTATTGTTAAGCCACAGGTTTTATGGACAGTATTGGCAGTGAACTCAAAGGCTTTTTACTTCAACTTCCCCCTACCTTTGTGGCTATTATAGGTTATGGTTATAAGAAATATGAAAATTGAACAGTAAGATCAGTCCTGCCATTTAAAGTTGCAAAAAAGGATATAAATAATGTTTATTGGATAAAAACCTCAAAATCCTTGCTTCTCAATAACTTTTCTGGGTTTTACTCACAGTACTAATATAATGAAACCTGAAGATGTAAGGCAGTTAGTATCAATGAATAAAGTCATGTTATTCAAAATTATACTACTGCTTATGAATCATAACTTCCCATTCTAACATTAAACTGTCATTTTAAATGTATGCCTTTCAATAGTTTAAAAATTAGTCTTCACCCATGTAGACAGAATGTCAAATTCAACTTGATTTGAAATGAGTGAAAATCTTTTGTGGAAAATTTCCCTCCAATTTAGCCCTCCCTCACACAGACTCTCCTTAGCAGTCCGTACACTCACACTCAACCCTTAAGAGGAAGGTCCTTTTCTCTTACCACAGGTAGGTCAGGCTTTTCCTCTACACTACTAGCAAAATGCCCAATCAGACAAGCTTCTTGAAGATAGGGAGTGTAACAGGCAGCACAAAAGTTGACAGACACAGGCTGGAAAACACAAACCTGACAACAAATAACAGAGTCATTGGTTCAGAACCAAGGACTTAAGAAAAATTCCACATGTCAAGTAAGCGTAAAATTCCACAGTATAAGTCTAAAGAAGATTTGGGCCGCAAAGATCATGGCTTAAAGCTGAGTCCAAGCAACATGGACTGGATCACTAGCTGTCAAAAAGCTTTAGTATTACAACTGTGTGCCTCAGCCCAGGAAAAAGAACCAATCCCCTAAAGACAGTGATAGCAGAATAAGCTAACAGAGGCACTCAGCCAGAATAAGAAATGGCCAGGAGGAGAAGGCAGTCAGCAGCCTTACACACTGATCACATCATCATTAGAGCCACTATCAAAGAACACAGAAGCCTCATTACCAAAGGTAGAAATTACATTAGATGGAAGAATATACATCAGCGCACAAAATGAGAAAAGGGGTGCTGACTATAAAAAATATTATTGAATCATGAGTCAAAAAATGTCTGTAATTATGAAATATGTCCCTGGATTTGGTAGGGATATGGGAAAAAAGGAATTGGGGGTAAAGTTAGGAAACGTGGAGGCTACACAGATATGAGGGACAGGAAGTAGGACAGGGCCTGCCAGGAAGCCTGAGCAGGGAAAGGAAGTAGGACAGGGCCCACCAGGAAGTAGAACAGGGCCTACCAGGAAGTAGGACAGGGCCTGCCAGGAAGCCTGAGCAGGGAAAGGAAGTAGGACAGGGCCCACCAGGAAGTAGGACAGGGCCCACCAGGAAGCCTGAACAGGGAAAGGAAGTAGGACAGGGCCCACCAGGAAGCCTAAGCAGAGAAAGGAAGTAGGACAGGGCCTACCAGGAAGTAGGACAGGGCCTGCCAGGAAGTAGGACAGGGCCTACCAGGAAGTAGGACAGGAAGCCTGAGCAGGCCACACCCCAAGCTGGAGGCTGGACACAAATTCTCAGTGCAGCAGCTTCTCAAGGAACTTCCGGCAGCCACTGATCTAGAAATAGGACAAATCCATGCAAAGAAACCATACATAAAAAATTAGACTCTTCCACCCCTCCAAGTTTCCCATCTACTTGGTGATGCCTGAAAGTTGCCATCACACAGTTGCAAGCACAGAACTAAAATAAAACACCTATTGATTTAAGGTCTACTTCATAGGATGGAGCTCATACCTGAGATTGACATCAGGATAGAAACCTCAGGCTAGACAGGCCACAAGATAGGAGAGAACCTAATGCCAGTTTTCTACACCATATAAACTTATTATTTTATCCATACACCAATGCATCTCTCAATTCTAACAACAACAACAAAAAAAGCTTCCTTATGCAGCAGATGGTGATTACCCCAAAACCCTACAGCTGTCCAACATACAGAGAATGAGAGGCTACAGAATGCTTATGCCTGACTAGGGCATCTGTATAAAACTTCTACCTCAGGCTAGGGATCATTGTGAAAGAAAGGGTAGAAAGATTACAAGATCCAGAGGTGGTGGATGACCACAAGGAAAGAGTTTTCCACACAGCTGGGAGGTTACTCATAGAAACTCACAACAATGTGACAGCATGCACAAGTCCCCTGCGTACTCAAACCAGACAGAATCCCAGCCTACACATGGAGAAGTGAGAAACCTCAACCCAACCTAAGGAACTTTTGGTTATCAATGGCTGCTGGGATGGGGAGAGTTAGTCTGTTTTAAGGATGGAACTCTTAATAGGTTAACCAGGCTCCTGTGGATGGAACCACACTGAAGAACATTTGGGGAATCGATTTTAGTATATTGGCCTTATTATTTATACACATATGTACACATTAAATGTAGAAATATGTGCATTAAATTGGGCAGGGAGCAGTAAATGGAGGTGCAGACAGAGGAGAGGATCTAAATATCATCAAATTCTATTTTACAAAAATTCAATTCAAAAAATTCCAAAAGCCAGATAATACAAGTAGAAGCCAACTAGTAGCACACTGCTCACTTCTGAAGTTTTATGGCTACTGGGTTGGCAAGGTGGCTTAGTGAGTATAGATGCTTATGCCTGTTTACCTAAGTTAGATCCCTGGAACCCATGATAAAGGTGGAAGGAGAGAACTGACTGCATAGAATTGTCCTCCAAGTTCTATATCCACACTGTGGCGCACGCACGCATGCGCACACATATGCACACACATGCACACATGAATGAAAATAAAAAGGAAATCTTTAAGGTGATAAACACATAAGAATAGAGCAATGGAGCTTATCTTAAACTTTCATGAAGTCCAGGGTGTGTGCTCAGGAGCCATGGTTTTTCTTTACTTTTCTCTCCTGCTTTACCTCTCTTGCCCATTTTTCTTATCTCCTTTGCTTTCTTCTCACCTAGACCTCACACATCCTTGAAAGCCTATCCAGAGTGTTGGACGGTCCCTTCCTTCAAGAGTTTGCTGTAGAGGAAAGGTGCCCTCAAATGACATTTTCTTTAGTGAAGCCTAGACAGCTTCTCCCTGCTGCATTGTTGGTTATTGGCTGCTTCCCAGGGTGAAGTGCAGAACCGCACTCTTAATAACCCTGTGGTCTGTGCAACAGCCTCCTTGTAGGTCTGTGAGGAGGTATAGAGTCTGTGTTCCCAGCACAAGCTTCAGTTCCTGGTCAATCCAGAAGGGAGAGTGGAGACAACATGAAAGAAGTAAGAGTGAAAAGTAAAAAGAAAGAGTGAGTCGGACATGATCGTACTCGCCTTTAGTCCTGGCACTCAGGAGGCAGAGGCAGGCAGATCTCTCTGTGTGATCAAGGACAGCCTGGTCTACAAAGTGAGTTTCAAGTAATCTGGGGCTAAGGGGAGACCCTGTCTCAAAAAGACCGAAATTTAAAAAAAAGACTGGGAGGGAGGTGAAGAACTGATTATGGCCACACAGGGGCTTTCTCAGTGCAAGCATGTTGAGTGCTGCCCAAGCTGAGGCACATGAAGAGTAGTTAGGGCCAGAGCCAGTGAGGAGAAGGGATGAGACAATGATTATTATGCAAACACAAAGCTCCCTGAGCCTTGGATGGGGGAGGAAGACGGGATCAGAAGCATTCAAACCAGCCCTGAGTGGCAGGGATTTAGCTGGCAGGATGAAAACCTCCTCCTGCCAAACTCTTCAGGACCAGGGTTACCAAGGAACACACTCAAAAGGCCCAGAGCATGTCATTCAGAACATCTTCCCAGTGCAGTGTGGGTGGCGTTTGGGTGCTGCCAGGAGCTCTGCCTCTGATCTCTTTGGAGCGTCCTCATCTCTCCTCAGATAGGAGGCCCTCTATCATCAGTTTTATGGAGATGGCTTCTCACTTGTTACATTTACACTTCCACATTAAGCAGAAAAATACTTTGGCAATATGCTGACCTCATTGAAAAAGATCACTTGGGATGCAGAAAACACCAGATACTTCTCAGATTCAACACATCTAGCCGCTGCAAACTGCATTTGATAGCTACACCAACCATTAACCCTTGACTTAACCATATCTTTCATTAATTACAACACTAATCACCACCACTTTCAAGAATGCATGGTGCAAGTCCACACTAGATACTTTCTGAAATATAGTCCATGTAATCCTCCTCAAATCCCTGGAAGGCTGATCCCCATGCTACAGTTATAGAAACTGAGGAAAATACCTTGCCAGAAACCATGAGGTGAATCAAGTGGCTAAGCAAGCATTCCAACTAAGTCTACAGTCCCTTTGTGATCCACATCATTTCACTATATTGGATATAACCATGGTTTTGTGCTGCCTACATTCAGTGGGACACAAACACAAAATGGCCTGGTTTTCCTCAATCCCTGAATCAGCTGTGCTACACCAGATATTTTCCTATCCTTTAACATCTGTGCAGAGGCAACTTTGCAGCCATTTTCAGTCCTTAGAAGTGACTTTCTTTATCACTTAACAGTAAAGCCTAGCTCCAATTTTCCTTTCACATCAAATTTAAACTCTCTTCCTTCCCTCTTCCCAGATCTAGCTAGGATGCAGGTGAGGGCTTAAGGGAAACAAGGCAGAGTCTTCTGCCTTGTTTTTATGCATTCTGGCCCGACATATTTGCTCCCTCCATCTCTCCAGCCTTAAGTGAACCTTTGCACTAGAGCAGAGGGGGATAAATCTAAGAGGCAGAAGGGGACGCTACACGGCTTGAGAGAGAAAACACATCTTTGGGGTTTCCACTCAACCTAGGTCGGAATCTCTCTGACGCTGGTAGTCTTCACTAATTTAGTGTTTTCCACTTAGAAGTTGCAAGTGGTTTATTTGAAGAGACATTCTGCTTAGCTCAGTAACTGAGAATGCACTTAGATAGGAAGCAACCGCGTCTCCATTTTGGTTGTCTCTGTCTCTGGACTAAGTCTCCATTCCTCTCAGGAAAATAGGGCATTGGCTAGATGCAACCCGGTCTCTCCTCAAACTCATGTATTACATTCTGCATCTGTCTTTCTTCCACAGAGCCATTGAACCATGACAGTTTATTTCTAGGTGGGGTGGAGAACTTCCTCTGTCTTCTTTTTTTTTTTTTTTTTCTGGCTTGGTTTTGTTTTATATTTATTGAATTTCTGAGATTTTCGTACAGTATAATTTGATGGTATTGGGATCCCCTCCTCTATTATGTACCTTCTTTATTGCCCCTGGTCCCAAATAAAGTTCTATTGAATCTAATTTGTGTCCTCTAATGTCCTCTATCTCTATTGCAGCCAGTATGCAGCTTCTCACATCCAGTGTCTCTTCTCTCACCACATTCAGCTCTACTCTATGATATAGACAGTACCACACAGGGCCTCTGCCGCTTACTTCAATAACGTTCAGCCAGGAGCGAGAAGCCAACCTCTGCTTGGCACTGCCAGCTCTTGTCTAGCAGCCAGCCTCTCATAGGGCTTTGAAGTAGGCACAAGGCCCTCAAGGGAAATGGAGCAAAATACTAAGTCTTTGAACACCAACTCAAAACTGAAACATTATTCTTTCCTCTCTTCATGCAACATCTTTCCTCAACTGGGAATAGATGGAGAGCTCTTCCGACAGTTGTAACAGTAAGAACAGTGAGACAAACTTTGCTCATTTGTGTCTATTTGGGGGGGGGTATACTTGACCCAATTATTTGCAGATCCCTTTAGAATAGGTGTGTTCGATCCTCTTTGTCATCATCTTGGGATACTGTTGCCAATTCTAAGGCAAATAAGGAAGGGTCCAATTAAATATGTTGCAATACAAATACTGACAAATTGCCTCATATTTACCATGTGTTTCAATTTTTCTTTAAATTTAGTAAAGCACCAATATGAATCTATGGTTAAAAATTAGTTCAAAAGATGTGAAAAGTCTAGAATTCTAGTGAAAGCTCTTAGACTAAAAATACTCCTGGGGGTAGTCCTAGTGCACACGTACAAGTCTCCTTACAACCTTGTACTTGCACTGGAAGCCTGTAGCAGTCCATCAGAACCAAACTAGTCACTTGCTGTCACAAACTCTGAGACATATTGCTGCCTTTTCAAATGTCATTCTTAACTCTGCACACTCTCTTCATTCACCAGGTCCCACCCAGTATTTTAAACTCACTTCCCAGTTTCAATTCTAACCATAGAGTTCTTCCCATTCTGCAAAACTTAGGTCTTAATTGCATAAGTGCTGTATTTAATCATGTGTACTTGAGTCTTTTGAAAACTTCAGCTCAGGGTTCCCTTTCCTAAGACTTCCCCCAAACCCCACCGCCATTTCAGCTCTCTGCTTGTGTCTCTGGGATCCCTGGCTGTAGCAGATCTGCATACTCCCCCAGACCAGCCCTGATGAATGCATCTCTCAGCTCTCACGAAAGAAGCTCCCTTAAGCAGCACATGGTGATTAACACAGAAACCTACAACTGGCCAATGTGCAGAGAAGTTACAGTGCATATCCCTGAATAGCACACCTCTATCCAACTGCTGCCTTCCAAGGCTAGGGATCATCGTGGAAGAGGGAGCAACAAAGACTGTAAGGGGTCAGAAAGATTGTAAGATCCAGAGGTGGTGAGTGATGACACAGAAACAGTTTTCCAAACAGCTGAGAAGTTGCTTGTATGAACTCACAACAATGGTGGCAGCATACAGATCTACGTAAGCTCAAGCCAGAAAAACTCCCAGTGTAGACACGGGGAAGTGGGTAAGAAACCCCTACCCGAGGAACTATTGGCAACTGATGACTGCTGAGAGGGGAGAGTCCATCTCTTTTAAGGGTGAGACTCTTGGTAGATCAAGGAGGCTTCAGTAGATCTACACCACAGGATATTTGGGTATGCGACGAATTTGACTCTATGGGCATGTGTGTGTGTGTGTGTGTGTGTGTGTGTGTGTGTGTGTACACTGGATAGCTTTAGTGTCAACTTGATACATCTGGGGTGAGGGTACTTCAGTTGGGGAATTGCCTCCATTGGACTGGCCTGTGGCCACATCTGTGGGGTATTTTCTTGATTGTTGAGTGATGTGAGAGGGCACAGCCCACTGTAGGTGGTACCAGCCCTGCGTAGGTTTTTGTGTATTGTATAAGCAGGCTGAGCAGAAGGAAGGGAAGCAAGCCAGAAAACAGCGTTCCTGCATGGCCTGTGCTTCAGCTCCTGCCTGCAAGTTCCTGCCCTGAGTTCCTATGTTGGGCTCCCTCAATGATGAACTGTAACCCAGGAGATGTGAGCCAAATAAACCATTTTCTCCCGAGGTTGGTTTTGGTCAGTGTTTTTTTTTTTTTTTTTTTGT
>VZQC01005655.1:2092183-2107523 GCA_009823505.1 Rhizomys pruinosus | reverse complement strand
AAGTATATATATATATATATATATATATGACAGGGGATAGTAACAGAGGTTGCAGATAGGGGACGGGATCTTAAATATGATCAAAGCATAGTGTGTGACATTCGCAAAATTCAATTTAAAAGGAAAGATATTATAAAAATAATAAAAATAAAAACCAGGAAAAAAGAATCAGCTCATTTCGTGGTTTCCAAAGGAAATCAATTCAACCAAGTTTCATTTTTATGTCTATGATTTTGCTGAGATTTTCAGAATAAAAAGAAAGGTTCATCTTGTACAGAACACAGCATTTCAAATGAAAAACCCCCTCTGGGCTTGCCTGCTGTACCAGTAACAGTGTGTCTACAGACCTTGGAGGCTGACTTTTTTTTACTCAAACCTGGTACCATCCCAAGAAGGGAGTCTTTCTTAGGAAAAAAGTTATTACAATAGTGACTAATATCTCTCTACTTGACTTTTTGTTTTAACTTATTTTTGATTTAACGTAGATGGTGAATCCACAACTGGAGAGATGGCCTAGTGTTTGGGAGCACCGACATCTCTTGCAGAGGACCCGGGTTCGATCCCCAGCACCCACATGGCGGCCGAGAACCGTCTGAAACTCCAATTCCAGGAGAACTCCAGTTCCAGGGGAATCCAAGAGAACCTCTTCTGACCTCCGCGGCATTGCACGATATGGGTGCACAGACCTACATGCAGACAGTACATCCATACACATACGGAAATAAATAAACTTAATAAAAAAAAATGGAAGGAAATGGTAGTCATTCCTCTAAAAACCATAGAACACTGACATCCAAAAGGCAATACTCTGTACACAGCAGGTGAGGGTCTAAAGCAAGCTAGCCAATATGCAACACAAGAACCTTCAGTTAAATAGTGGTACCTCATGTTGCACATCCATATCCTAAGCCTCGGTACCAATGAGTAGAGATTTGTTTGGGAAAGAGGCCTTGGCAAAAGAACTGAGTTAAAAATCTGGAGAATAGGTCATCCTGAACTACCTGGTGGACCCTAAATGTAATCACAAGGATGCTCACAAGAAACAGTGAAGGAAAAACATAAAGCACGGAGGATAAAGCCATGTGGAGACTGAGGCAGTGATTAGAGTTTGTACCAACAAGCCAAGGAAGATCTGGAGTCACAAGAAGCTGGGCCAGGCAAAGACATATTCTCCTCTAGAGACTCTGGAGAGACAGAGGCCTTGCACACATCATGATTTAAGATCTCTGCCTGTCATAACTGTAAAAGGAATAAATGGATGTTATTTTAAGCCACCAATTTTATGATGATTGGATAGGGCTGCCTGTGGAAGCTAATAGAAACTTCTGTTGATTTATTCTTCCATTCAGAAAATATTCTCTGAGAGGTTATGATACACAAAGTAGACACCGGGCTAGATATCTCAGACATATAAAGATGACTTATACATAGGTAGTGACTTGGGGAAACATATTCTGGTTATTTCCTGGATTCAGAGTATCAGTTGCAGATAGAACATTTTACATTAATGGCTAACCATTTTGATCACTTTTCCTGGTATTTATTAAAGACATCTATTTCTTCTTTTGAAAACTGTTCCATTCACTAGCCAATTTAGTGAGTGTAAAATATTTTTGTTGTTTAATTTTTATAATTCTTTATATATTCTAGATCTTAATCCTGTCTGGTGTGTAATTGGCAGGGATGATTTTCCTGTTCTGTAGACTTTCTCTTCACTCAAGTGCTTGTTTTGTATACAGAAGCCACTTAATTTCACGTAATTCTGTTTGCCTGTTTTGATGATTATCTCCTGTGCTATTGTAGTCTTTCTTTTTCTTGCATATGCCTATATCTTGAAGTGTTTTACTTAGGATTTCCTCCGGAAATTTTGGAGTTTCAGAACTTACATTAAGACTTTTGATCCAGCTTGCTCCACGGTTCCTCTTGGCCTTCCTTTTCCTGGGATTATGGGCAGGCTGACACACCCACTCAGCTTTTCGCGTGAGTTCTATGGATCTGAAGTCTGATCCTCTTGCTTGTGCAGCAAGCACTTCATCCCCTTAGCAATTTCCCCAGCCCAACATTGGATTTTATTTATTTATTTTTAATATTTATTTATTTATTTATTTATTTATTTATTTATTTATTTGAATGTACTGTCTGCATGTAGGTTTGTGCACCTGTGTCGTGCAATGCCGCGGAGGTCAGAAGAGGGAGTCGGATTCCCCTGGAACTGGAGTTCTCCTGGAAATGGAGCTACAGATGGTTCTCAGCTGCCATGTGGGTGCTGAGGATTGAACCCGGGTCCTCTGCAAGAGCAGCTGGCGCTCTTAACCGCTAGGCCATCCCTTCAGCCCCTAACATTGGGTTTTATATGTGTGTCATTGTAGCCCCTATTTCCCTACCCCACTTGCAGAAAGCTTTCTGAAAATATAGCTTATACATGTGATTTGATATTAAGTCCTAGTTACTCGATTTCTTATGTGTCAGTTTTAGGCTGGGTAATCCTCTTCTGCCAGGGAGTGAAGCTACAACAAAAAATAGCATGTCTTAGAAACCATAATGTAACTTATTGCTTTGAATAACAACTTCTGAACTTGATAAAAATAAGACATACTTGCCCCCAAAGAAATCCTGTGCAATAAGGACACATCTTGAAGCCTATAACATAGCATTGTCTCTCACTCAAATTTTGAAAATTTTCTGATCTAATAAAACTATACCTCATTTGGATGGGATTGAGGGGGTGTACATGTTTTGTGCATGGGTACACATGTGTGCATATGCATATGGAACCCAGAGGTCAGATTTGGATGTCAATCCTAAAGAACATACACTTTGATTTTGGAGACAGATTCACTCACTGGGACCTGGGATTACACTTAGTCTAGGCTAGCAAGTGTGACTCAGGAATCCACCTGTCCCTGTCTCCCTGGGCTGGGATACAAGCACGCATACTCATGCTTGCATAGCAAGTGCTTTATCAACTGGACTAGCTCCCCAGCCCCAAGATGAATACTTTTCAAAGAAAATAATTACATAAGATATGTAAAAGAAAAGAAAAAGAGAAAGAAAAACTGGCATTCAATGAATATTGCTATAGAATAGATTGAAAGTGTGGCCAAACAAAATGCCATGAAATCAAAACTAAGAAAATGCTCCTACAGAGCATAAAGACAGCCTATAAATGAGCTTAAGCAAAATAAAGCAAAACAATAGAGATGCCTTATTAACTAGCAGTGTTTATAAACAGAAGAGCAAACTGTCAGAGAAATGAGAGCATACTGAAGACAGCCCCAAAGATCTGAGGAAAACAAAGCAAGGACCATGAAAGACACAACAAAGTGAACAGAACAGGCCTCCTGAGGGATGGGTGGTCCTCATCTCCAGCCTCAGTTCCATCCCGCACCCTGACCTTGGTGGTCACGCCAGATCCTGTTCAAATAAATCCCACTTGCCAATGAAAAGAAGTTAACAGAATAAAATGTAAAGAACCATATTTGATTATAGAAAAATAAGTTCTTTAAAAAAATATATTAAAAATTATGCACGTGGAAATCAGAAAACAGAAATCAAACATATGGACCCAAAACATTTTGTTCTCTTCCCTTTCCTACCTGTAGAAGAAATTACTACTATATTAATTTCACCTAATTAAAAAGTACATAAAAATCTCTTAAAAATGAATGATACAGTCATACATTGCTTAAAAACAGGGATGTGAGAAATGTATCCTTAGGCACTTTTACTATTGTATTCTTTTTTTTTTTTTTTTTTGTATGTGTATGAATGTACTGTCTGCATGCAAGTCTGTGCACCCGAGTCGTGCAATGCCGTGGAGGTCAGAAGAGGGCGTCGGATTCCCCTGGAATTGGAGTTCTCCTGGAATTGGAGTTCCAGATGGCTCTCGGCCGCCATGTGGGTGCTGAGGATCGAACCCGGGTCCTCTGCAAGAGTGGTCGGAGCTCTTAACCACTAGGCCATCTCTCCAGCTCCTTGCCATTGTATTCTTAACAAACCTAAATGGCGTAGTCCACTATAGGCTGTGTGTGTGTGTTCTTAACAAACCTAAATGGCGTAGTCCACTATAGGCTGTGTGTGTGTGTGTGTGTGTGTGTGCATGTGTGTACATATATGGAGTAGCCTGTTCTAGTTACCTTTCTGTTGCTATGAGGAAACACTCTGACCAAAAGCAACTTAGAGAGGAAAAGGTTTATTTCATTTTACATCCAGGTCACAGTCCATCTTCAAAAGAAGTCAGGCATGGACTTAGGGCAGGAACCATGGAGGTATGCTGCTTACAGGCTTTCTCCCAGGCTCATACTCAGCTAGCTTTCTTATACAGCCCAAGCCCACCTGCCTAGGGATGGTGCCACCCATCGTGGGCTAGGTCCTCCCACACCCATCTCCAATCAAGACAATCTCTCACAGGCCTGGCCACAGGCCAATCTGATCTGGGAAATCCCTCAGCTGGGACTCTCATAGATGACTCTGGGTTGTGTCAAGTTGACAGCTGAGGCTAAATGGGATGTAATCTTCTGTTCGCAGGGTCATGATAAATAATATGATGTGAAATCAAACATAGGGAATACAATCAAGAGATCAATAAATGAGATCTACAAGGGTGCCAGCAGCACAGCATGATATACTATTGTATAATAATATGTAAGAAGAGTTCTAAGGGCTGTAGAGATGGCTCAGATTAACAGTGCCGACTGCTCTTGCAGAGGACCTGGGTTCGATTCCCAGCACTCACATGGTAGCTAAGAACTGTCTTTAACCCAGTTCCAGGGGAATCCAACGCCCTCTTCTGACCTCTGCAGCATTGCATGGCACGGGTACACCAACCTACATGCAGACAGTACATTCATACACATAAAAAATAATAAAGAAAGAAGAGTTCTAATAAATGAGAGAAGCATAGCATGATAAATACACATAGAAGTAGCAAACTAACTACCGTATTATTATTATCAAGTAAACACTGTACATAATTGCTCATGCTATACTTTTATATGACCGTACACAGGAAGCCTGTTCACACCAGTACCATACAAACACATGAGTAATTCATTGTTCTATGATAGAAGGGTGTCTGCAAGGTCAAGGAGCAATAGAATTTTTCTATATCCATTATAATCTTATGAGACAACTATCATATCTGTAGTAAATCATTGATCAAAAGCATCATTATAGAGTGCTTGACTATAACTATTCAGAATTCATTATAACTAAGACAAAAAAGTTGTGATTATAGGGAGGGACTGATTACAATTTGTTAAGAGTTCTAACACACACTGCTGTATAATTAACAACACTAAATCCAGGTGTGGCTATACATGCCTTTAATTCCAGCACTTGGGAGGCAGAGGCTGGCAGATCCTAGGAGATTGAGTCTAGACTGGTCTACATAGCAAGTTCCAGGCCAGCCGGGGCTACCGGGAGACCCTGTCTCACAAAAAAAAAAAAAAAAAAAAAAAAAAAAAAAAAAAAAAAAAGGAGAGAGTGAGGAAAGGGGTAAATTGTAGGCTCTAGGGTTCCTTTACCTTACAGAGACAGGGGTAGCAGACAGCAGGGAACATACACACCTCCTACCTTCCTGCCTCTTTATTGCTGGGGCAGGAAGAGGTTCTATCTAGCTCCAGAGAAGGGTTATAATTAGTATCTGCAAGTTTTAGTAAATCTATGACATTTGATATTAACTGGTCTTAACACAAACATGTGATTAAAATCTGCCCAATGAACCATGAAAGAGATGTTTCTCTGCTCTTAGGAAGAAAATATGGGGAGCAGCACTTTCCTCTATCTCTCTATACAGCTGCATGGCAAGGCAAGTTTTACCTGAAAATACAACCAGAAAGAAACAATCATGAAGATTAAAGCCTACATGTGGGGAATGGAAAGTGTGAGAAAAGGGGGAAAAGGAAAAATGTAAGGGCCTATTGTATATGGCTCCTTTCATCATCTTAAATTCTCAGCAATTCGCACTGCCTGCCTATTCTTCCTAGGCATCCCTTCGTGGCTGTGCTTCTTTTGTTCAAGACAGGCACACTAAACTCAGCCCTTAAGAACATCAGCATTTCAATTTTCAGTGTGATTATGATCAGTAAAAGAGATTTAAAAAAAAAAAAGAGGAAGACAGCACTGGTTCTTTTTTTAAAGCCCTTTAAATCATTTTGTTCTTAAGTAAACTTATTGCCAAACATAAAAGAGTTTGCTCTTTCTTTACATCCAAAGATAAACTGTTTTCAAAGGCAATTCATATTTTACCAAAAACAAAAATAAAATTCACAGAGCTTTCTGGGATGTAAATATATCTCACTTTCTTCCGACAGAAGAAAGTGAGATTCTGTTGCTGTTTGGGGTGGATCCATCTCCACTTCAGAACAGCATGCCAAGCTGTGACCTGCAAATATGCAGCTGGAGCCAGTGTGCTGACAGACCTGTACCTGGAGGAACGGGATGCTGGGCCATCTTCCTCATACACGTGTGCTGGAGACTTCTCATTATTTTAAAGTCTCCCCCAAGTATTTCCTAAGGAAAAAAAACACCCTCAGGAGCCATAACATTTACTTCAGTCATGAAGTTTTACATGTTAGAGAGATGACTGTATTGTACTATTCTGCTGTAACTCTGACATTCATGAGGTGTATTAATAAATAGTCTCAATAAACCCACAAACATGTCTCAAGCCCAAAATTATTAGGAAAAAGACAAAAACATTCAGGAAGTATGTGTATTTCAGTTCTGTTTCTTAGACTCCTTTTCTTTCCAAAACCTTTCTGTTTCCAATGACTTTTTCCAGTAAAACAAATTTCACATACACAGGTACTTTGCCACTTTAATATACCATGGGAATTACTGATACATTACATTAGCTTCTGAAACCAATTCTCTATGATCAGTTTCATTGTTTCCAGTGGAGTGATTAATTTTTAGAAATCAGGCTAAGTTTTTATTACAGACAATATCTCCTCCTAACACACAAACACACACACACACACACACACACACACACACACACTCAATAGGAAAACCTGCTCAAGGTTTTTTTTGCCTTCTTGTTATGTGTCTCTCGTCTACCTCTTTCCCAGCTGTTAGAACCCTAACTTTAGCATTTTATTGGGATTGCGTCAATGTGTTATTTAAGCCACTTTTTAACTATCCAGTTCACAAAGAACTCATATCAGTTATCTAGTCTGACCATGTTGCTCGCTAGATTAGAGCCCTCATGATAGTCCCATCTCAATGAGTAAAAACTCCAGTCCTAGGGATGACCACAGGTCCCTTTGTCTCCATCACTCTCTGCCTCTGCTCCAGCCACTCCGGCATCCTTGCTGAAGTGCTATTTGCCAATCCCAGTCCTTTATACCAGCCATTCCCACTGTTCAGAACACTTTCCCAGAGGGAGCAAAAGTACCTTACAATCTTTGCTCAAAATTCACTCCTCGGAGAATACTCTTTCTACCAGCTCATGTAAAATTGAAATGACCAATCCAACACTAGAACCCCTTTTCTCCTTTCTTGTTTAATTTTTTCTGCATGGAGCATGTTGCTTCCAAACATACTCTAATTTTAATATGCAAAGTATGAAACTCCAAACCAAAAATGTTCCAAAATCTGAAACATTTTGAGTATAGACGTGATAATGCAAGTAGGAAAATACATGTCATAACACTTTGCTTCATACACAGATATATAAAATTACAATCATGCTATTAAACATAAAGTGAATTCTGTTTTAGACTTGGGCTCTACTTTGAACATATCTCATTATGTATAAGAAAAATATTTTTCTAAATCTGAAATTTGAAGCATTTCTGATCTCATGCATTTTAGACAAGAGGTACTCAATCTATGTGAAATTAACTTACCCAGAGGCTGGGAAGATGTCTGTCTCAATAAAGTACTTACTACAAAAACACGAGGACCTGAGTTCAGATCCCCAGGACCCATATCACAGCCATGCCTGTAATATCAGCAACAGAGGGCACCATGCTAGGCAGAGTGCTAGTCAGCCAGGCTAGCCAGTCAGTGAACAAGTTCAGTAAGAGACCTTATTTCAGAAGATAAGAGAACAACTGAAGAAGACAAGTGAAAGGACCTCTGGCCGAGAGAGAGAGAGAGAGAGAGAGAGAGAGAGAGAGAGAGAGAGAGAGACTAACTCAGCTATTTATCATCTTCACAATCTAAAATGGACTCTCCATTAAGGCATGCATTTTTCCCATGTTTTCTTCTTCGGTGTACCCTTAGTACCTAGCACAGCATCAAACATACGGTAGGTGCCAGGGCTGCTGCACAGGGCCTCAGGGAACATCTCACAGCCCCCGAGAAGACCCACCTTGTAAGCTGCATGTGTTTCCGTGCTGAAGGGCTGTCAAGGCACAAAGTACTTCTGTCCTATGATAAGGACATTTCACAAAGAGCAAAAGTCCTTTACATTTTGTTTTTGCCTCCTTTTTGTTTTTTACGTTTATTACTTAGTAAGCTGTGCTGGATACTGCATAGAAAGGCAATTACTGGCCCTACAACAACAAAAATCCTCACCTATTTCAGCTAAATCCATGTGAATCTTTTTAAACCATGAGCGCTGCTAGGATTTGTTTCTGTAAGCCCCTAGGAAGCCATATTAGTGAGCTCAAGCTAACCATTTTTAGTTGTCCCAAGTTTTTAGTTATTTCCTTAAATTCAAATAAATGCGAAAACAATCATTCAGAGAGATTCTACAGGCAAACTAATAGAAAACTAGGAAATAATCTAAAATGTTAAACTTGCTGTATTCCATAAGTACAAAACAAGGAAAAGTTGGCAAGTTTTTTTTTATTCCTCTATCTTTGTAATGAGTTGCAGATTCTTCACAATTCTTCATTCATCTCAAGCAACTGGGACTACTTAGAAGAATATTCTTTTAAATGCGATGCATTACAGCAAACTTCAAATTGATAAGTTCTTTGTTGCTGCTGCCAAACCTTAGCTAGGCCATTTATTTTGTTTTGTATAATTCACATAGATTTGACAATGCAATGGCTTGTTCTTCAGTGAAGCTACATATCCTGAGAGAGGACATTCTTCTTACCAAGTTAAGAGCTGACAAGGATTACAAATGCCAGTTTACACTAGAGCTCCTTATAATTTATAGTGGATCATTAGAAATACTGAAAAGGAAAGCAGTGTGCACTGTCACAGGCATGTTTACATATGTTTTCTACATACACACACACACACACACACACCACGTAATCTCACTTTTTTGTGTGTGCACTCCAAAATCTTATGTTCTGTACTTATACTGCTAATTGCTTCACTAAGGACAAAGCAGGATTTCAGAATAAACCTTATAGAGCAATGTGCCACTAGTCAACAAAAGCATTTAAGATGGTCAATGATGAGGAAGGAAATTACACATAAGCACAGTACGAAGTTTTTAAAATATTTTGTTTTATTTTATGTGTATGAGCACATTGCCTACATGTAAGTATGTGCACCTGTGTCATCCACTGCCCTCAGAGGTCAGAAGACAGCATTGGATTCCCCTGGAACTGGAGTTAAGGATGGTTGTTAGCCACCATGTGGATGCTGGGAATCAAACTCAGGTCCTCTGCAAGAGCAGACATTGCTCCTAACCACCAAGCCATCTCTCCAGCCACAACTAAGCAGTTTTTTTTATTGTCAAGTTTGGAGGATTCTGTTGTTATTGTGTTCCAGGGATTGAACATGGGACCTTATGCACGCTAGGCAAATGCTTTGTCACTGAGCTACACTCTAAGCCTTATAACGGGTTTGTTTTGAGATAGACTGATGGGCATTTATAGCAATACAGAGAGATTTCACAAATCCTTTCTGCTGTTTCTCCCAGCATAAAATCTTGCAAAACTATAGTACAATATCTAAGGCCCAAATAGCCACTGAGGCAGGCAGAATACAGCCAGCATGGCGAGGTGCCCTCACAGAGCTTATTTAGAGTACCTTTTACCCATCTATTCATCTCACCCCAACTCTCTAAATCCTGGCAATAACATTTTTATAATTTTGACATTTCAAGATATTATGCAGATAGCATCAAATACTGTATAACCCTTGAAGATTGGTTCTTTTTACTTCAACATAATTCACTAGAAATTCATTGAAGTTACTGTCTATATAAAAACATTTTGTTTAGTTTATTTCTGATTATTAGTCCTCAGGATGTATACATCATGGGGGTTTTGTTGTTGTTAATGATATTTGCCCATTGAAAGCTATCTGTCTTGTTTGCTATGAACATTAGTATATAGGGTTTTTATATGAACTTACATCTTGCCCTGGATATGTGGTCTAGCATGTATAAGGCCCCAGAATGCAGGAAGGAAGGGAGGGAGGGCAGTGCTGTGTGCACAGGGCAGTCTTTTTCTCGAATGTCTCTATGATGGCATACAAGTGTCTATGAACTCCAGATATCCTGTATCTTTGTCAGTGTTTAGAACTGCCCTCATTCCTTTCATAATCTCAGCAACTGTATAGGTACACAGTGGTATCTGTCTTTCCAGGATCTTCCTCTCCACCTGTATGTCTTCAGTAAAATATCTCTTATTGTGTTTTTACACTGGCCTACATTGTGTAGACATACTTCTGAGTTTTCTGTTTGGTTCCATGGATCTATGTGTCTATCTTTTCAGCACACACTGTTGATTACTGAACCTCTATCATAAAGTTTAAACTCAAGTAGATTAACTCTTCCTCTTTAGTCTAATCTTGGAGGGGAGGGTTGAACTTTACATCATTAAGTAAAATGTTAATCATTGGTTTCATATAGATGTTCTTATCAAACTAAAGAGGGTTCCTTTATTCTGCCTCTCTGAGAATTTGAATCATAAACGGCAATTGGATTTCCCACATTAATAGGATCATGATATTTATCTTATTTGGCCTTTTAATGTGGCAAATTACAAGGACTAATTTCCAATTACTGAACCAGGAATAAATGGTTTTCTAAAATCACAGGTATGATACATTTTTCTATACTACTGAATTTTATTTGCTAAGATTTTTACATGACAGACATTGGCTTGTAATTTATTCTGCTTTGTTTCCTATTTTTTATTTTTATTTTTTGCCATTTAGCATTTTAGCAATATTACCTTCATAAAATGAATAGGGGTCTGGAGAGATGGCTTAACAGTTGAGAGTGTGCACTACTCCAGAGGATCCAAGATCAGTTCCCAGCACCCACATCAGGCAGCTCACAAGGACATGCACTGCAGTCCTATGAGATCTGATACCTCTAGTTTCTCATGGGCACCTGCACTCACATGCACACATACATAAAACTAATGGGAAATACCCCCTTCCTTTTTCTGGACTACATTGGATAGCATTAGCATTAGTTGTTCAAATATTTTGTAGCATTCCAAACCATCTGGGGCTAGATTTCATTCTTGGTAGGTTTCCGGTGGTGGTGGTGGTGGTGGTGGTGGTGGGGTGGTTGTTTTTGTTCTGTTGTTTTGTTTTGATTCAGTTGTTGTTGTTGTTGTTTTTCCTTCCTGATTGCTTAGTTACTTGTTTTTGGCCTTTTTGAAACAGGGTCTCTGTCATTTTGTTTTCTGTTTGCATTTTGGTCCAATTTGTGTTTCCACAATTATACCTTCATTTGTTTTCTTTCTGTTGCCCCTTGGGTATAGTCATTCTTTCCTGCAGTCCTTTGTATTGTGCGAAGCATTCTCTGTAGGATTAGTTTGGTGGACATTAATTCTTTCAGCATATTCATATCATGGAAGATTTTTTTCTTACCCCTTCAACTATAATATTTTGGTGGGTAAAGTGTTCTGGATTGGCATGTATGTTCATTTGGAACTTGTTATACTTTGGTACAGCCTCTTCTGGTTTTCATAGTTTGCAAGTCAGCTGTAATTCTAATAGGTTTTCCTTTATCTGTGACTTGTTTTTTCTCTTGCAGATTTTTCTGTATACATTTAGTGATTTTACTATTATATCCCATGGGATCAGCACTTGTAGAAGAATGAAACTAAATCCTACCTTTCACCTTGTTCAAAAGTCAACTCTAAATGAATCAAAGACCTCAGTGTGAAACCTGAAACTCTGAAAAAGTTAGACAAAAATGTTGGCATTAATCTACAAGATACAGGTGTACAAAAGGACTTTTTAAATCAGACAGCAGTTGCTCAGGAAATAAGGTCAATAATAAACAAGTTGGACCTCATTAAACTAAAAAGCTTCTGTACAGCAAAAGAAATAATCAAAAGAAGTAAAGAGAAAACCCACAGAGTGGGAGGAAATCTTCACCAGTGACATATGACAGAGGCTTAACATCCAGAGTATATAAATTATTCAAAACACAAGAGACCAAGAAAACAAATGACTCAATTAAAAGATGGGCTAAAGATCAAAACAGAGACTTCTCAAGAGAAGAAGTAAAGATGGCTATGAAACATCTTAGAAAGTATTCAACACCGCTAATAATCAAGGAAATGCAAATTAAAACCACTGTAGGATTTCATCTTTTCCCAGTTAAGACTGAGGAAAGTAAGACTGGCTATGATCAAGAAAACAAATGATACCAAATGTTGGATAGGTTGTGGGGAAAGGAGAATGCTCATTCATTGCTAATAGGATTGCAAACTCATGCAACCCTTATGGAAAGTAGTGTGGTGCTCAGTTCTACTACAACCCTGAGGACTTTCTGAGGAGTAGTTTAAAAATGGCAGAGAAGGGGCTGGAGAGATGGCATAGTGGTTAAGAGTGCTTACTGCTCTTGCAGAGGACCCGGGTTAGATCCCCAGCACCCACATGGCGGCTGAAAACTGTCTGCAACTCCAATTCCAGGAGAACTCCAGTTCCAGGGGAATCCGAGACCCTCTTCTGACCTCCGCGGCATTGCACGACACGGGTGCACAGACCTAGAGGCAGACAGTACATTCATACACATACAAAAATTAAAATTAAAATAAAAAAAAGAGAATATAGGTTTCAATGGAAAAAATATTTGTGATAACAAGAACTAGAAAATCTCAGAGAAGAAAAAGACAATATCAGAGCAATAATGTTTAGAATTTCCTGGCAAAGGTTTTGAGAAGTCAAGTAAAAAGTGCTTAATAAGTAATTACGAAAATGCTCGAATTAAATGTAACATTATCTTCAGCAAATAAAGGATATGACAAAGATAGGACAAAGAATGAGGAGGAAATTTTATAACAAAAATAATATAAGAAAAACATAATCTCTGTGACTGACAACAGAATAAAGGAAATGGAAGAGAGAATCTGTAAATTAGAGCACAGACCATTAGAAGTTGTTCAGTCTTTACAGCAGAAGTGAAATAGACTGAAAAATAGAAGGAAGCTGTCATACAGTAGTAAGGACCTAGTATTCATATCATCAAAATTTCAAAAGGTGAAGAAAAAGAAATAATGGTTGATGAAAACCCTAAAAATATACTGGCTAAAATGGTTCCAAATTTAGTAAGAGACACAATTGTGGATTCAAGCAGTCGAATAAACTTTCACTTCTGATAAACCATTCTAATTAACCTATTAAAAACTAGACTATTAAAAATCTTGAAACTAGCCAGTAAATAATGATACCTTCTCAAAAGAAGAAATATTATTAGAATAAGAATTAATTTCTGACCAGAAACCATGGAAGCCAGAATCCCAGCGGCTCATTTTTTTAGACATGAATAGAAAATAACTGTCAAATCAGAGTATTTTCTGAAAAACATATTCTTTAGGAATGAGAAGGGGATTAAAACATTCTCATACAAACAAACTAGCCGCCATGTGGGTGCTGGGGATCGAACCCAGGTCCTCTGCAAGAGCAATTGGTGCTCTTAACCACTAGGCTATCTCTCCAGCCCTGATACCTATATTCTCTAGTGTATTCTAAAACTCTGGATCTATTTAAGTATCCTATTTGGGTTGATTTTTTTCTCCACTCCCACTATTATAGTAGAGGAGCATCAAGTGGGCATTTTAGTCAGGTCTTCCACCTGTCCTCCAATCTAAAGATTCAAGGAGAAGGCCACCTCCTAAATTAAGAATGAAAGCAAACTCACGTGGGCAGGGCAGGTACAGGTGGGGTGGTCTGGCACAGGGACGGCCCATCTCAGAGGGACCACACTTTGCCTTTGCAGAGTGAACAGAGGGTTGTGTTTACGTCTGCTCTGGTCCAGGTGGGTGGCCTTGTGGGCGGGCTCCTGAGTCACAGGCAGGACTCCATAACTCATGCAGGCAGGGCAGGTACAGCTGGGGTGATCTGGCACAGGGATGGCTGGAAGAGGGTCTCGACTCTGAGCCCTCTTTTGGGGGTCCCCGTCTCAGAGGTACCAGGGCATGGGCTAGGTCAGGCATGCAATGCCCCCCCCACCAATGGGAATTGGTGAGAATCCAAGTGGACTTCCTTTTGGAGAACCTTCAGAACAGAAAGAGAAGACTGACCTAGGCTTCCAATATCCAATATATAAACAAAATTGAAAACCTGAAACCTAGACAAGTCAATACTCCCTAAAAAAAGGAGGAGGAAAGGGAAAAAAAGCATCAGAAGGAGGCAAGCAAAACCATCTGCTAACATAGTGAAAAGTCATTTGTGATTTGAACCACAAAAGGGAAACCCACATGCCAGGGACACGACAAAGGGACAACATGGGAAAGGCACAGGATATTCCCACACCAGGCCCTACAAAACCTGGAGGAGATAGCTACAATGGGATCCCCTTGGAGAAGACCCAAGGAACAGAGCTTAGAGGAATAATTGCAGACCTACACAGAGAAATTAAAGAAAATAAAGAAGTCAGAGAACTAAAAAGAGAGAATGAAAAACTCAAAAAGGACCTAGAGGGATACAATGACAAATGTTGGAAAGAACTAAAGGAACAGATTGACAAACTCCAGAAAGAACAAGAGGGAGAAAAAAACAAACTCTGAAAGGAAGTAGAAACACTGAAAAAGGAAGCCAACCAAAGAAGTAAGGAGCACCAAGAAGAGATTGAGAAGAACCAAGAGAGATTGAGAAGCTCAAAAAGGAAATGGAAGTACTAAAGAAAACACAGGATGAAACAAAAAAAGGAATTAGAACACTCAGTCAATCAAGAAGAAAGGAAAGGAAAAAGCCTCAGAAGTAGAATGGAGGAAGCAGAACAAAGAATATCAGATCTGGAAGATAACACAGAGCAATTAAAAAGATCAAATAAAGATTATGAAAAATTTAAAAATACACAAAAGTGGAACAACCAGGAAATATGGGACACTATGAAAAGATCAAACCTCCGCATCATAGGAATAGAGGAAGGAGAAGAATCTCAAGAGAATAGTATTGATCAGATCTTCAACAGAATAATAGATGAAAATTTCCCCAAACTAAAAATAGACAA
>VZQC01005655.1:2051535-2085903 GCA_009823505.1 Rhizomys pruinosus | reverse complement strand
AAGAACTTGATCTTAATTTTCTCTGTCAAACAACAGAAGAGAAAATGTATGTTTAAGCACTTGGTAAAGTGTAAAGTAGTACAGGTGTGAGCTTCTGTTTCCATCTGTGCCCCTTGTCTAAGCCTAGGGAAAAATCTGTGGAGGCGGGGGCGTGGTAGAATGTAAGGGCTGTGATTGGGGTGAATGGTGAACCTACAGCAATATAGCCTGGACACTCATTTGATCAACTTGATTGAAAATAGAAGCCCCCCATGCTGGATGGTGGGACCAAGGGGCTGTGTGGGTTTGGGCACAACTGCTTGCAAATTGGTTTTACATGAAGGATGCTTGTACTCATAAATTATCACTTACTGCTAAAAAATGGAAAAAAAAACTGAGAGAAAGATGCAGGACAGTTACGGCAGAATGCATGATCTGGGATGGGGTGGGGTGGGGTGGGGGCAAGGGAAGGGAAAATATGCCTGAACTGAATTGGAAAATGATTTATGAAATACCCAAAGCATCAATAAATAAAATAAAAAAAAAAGAGTGAAAGCATTGCAGGTCCCCACATGGACTCCAGTAGCCTGCTGTGGAATGACTGCATTATTCCTGGACAAGACTCAAAGTACTAGCTCTCCAGTAGGTCCTGGCAGATACCACAGCAACAGGAAAGGTATAGGTGCATTATCACCAATTAGGCCATAAGTTCAGGTTCCCTGCCTGGTCCCCATTGACACCATAGACGGGAACATGGTGGAAGTTGAAGGGACATGGTAGAGGTTGAAGGAAGAAGGCTTGTTACTGGCAAAAGAGATGAAATGTGTGGCTCCCTACTTGATCTTCTCTGGCACAGCTCTTATAAAGAGTGAAGGTCTCACATAGCACTGCTAGGGCAAACATCTAGAGTCTGTCTTTGCTGGCATGGGTAAGAGCCACATCACAACATTTTTCTGTGATGTTTGGCTGGGGTAGACTAGTTATATCCTAATAGACTTTTGACTTATCAAACTATCCTTTTCTTGGTCCTCTAGCCAGACAGCAGACTTTTTCCTGAGGGATCATATGCATTCTCTCCCCCTCCCCTATCTTTACCTCTTTCCATCCCTCTCACCATCTTTCCCTCTCACCTTCCTCCCTCTCTCCTCCCCCATCCCACACTCATTCCAACGTTTCTAGCTTTTTCACCTCCAAGTCTGAGATATATGTAAGGCAAAAATAATCCCAGAGATCTTATTAATGTGACATTCTTTGGTTCCCTAGTTCGGCTACCTTCTTTTTTTTTCATTTTCAGAGTCCTTTTATCTTTGTTTTGAATGTATCATGTCAAAGTGTTTTAGTTCTACATAATGGAATAAATTGAAAAAATTACATAAACTCTTGTGTTCCTAGAAATGAAAACATTAAAAAAAAAACTAATTTTTTAGCAAACTGTTGAAAATATAAAATGTCCACAGGCAAATCTGTCAATACTTCCTTCTAGCATGCCTCATTCTTTCCCCAGTGCTATCTCAAGCTCTGGGAATCCTTTCCTGAACCACCTGAAGCAGAATGAATTAGTGCTTTCTTCCTATGTTCACAAGCACTTGCGTAAGGCTTTATAATCTTACCCAGTGCTATGCAAGTGAAGCCAACTGAAGATGAGAATCATGTCAGATTCCTGTTTAGCTTTTCAATATTTAAACATCAAATAATAAATGTATAATATATATTGCAAGTCAGGGCAATTAGTGAATATTCAATAAATATTTGCTAACTGAACAAATGAAAAAAATGTTTATTTAGCACGTACTCACCTGCTCTAGAACTTCATAATGATTTGCTTAATTGAACGAAACTGTTTCAGCATCTGTCAATCTAATCAACCCAGTTGCAAATTGCAATTACTGCGGATCAGTATTTTTCCCAATTAATAATTAATTAGCAACTATTTATTATAAATTACATCTCCTGACCTGTCCATGGTACAAAATAAGTGAAAGTAAGAACCTCTGCCTGTAGAAGAATAACATATCCAACAACAAGGAGCTGTGCAATAATCCTTGAGAGAAAAACCAGCAGGGAAACCGAAGAATAAGAGGAAAAAGAAAATGCAGGGGATTGAAGAAGATGGAAGAAGGGAAAGGAAATGGAGTTGAGAGGGAGGAAGAGGGGGTGGGAGGGAGGGAAGAAGGGACAGGAGAGGGACACTGAATATGAATCCTCGGGAAAAATCTACTCTTCATAAGAAAGCCGAGTCTTTGGTTGCAACTGGAAGGAATTAAGATTTCTTTGGCAGATAGGAGGATAAATAAAAGAAATACAAAATGACAAATAAAGTTGACTGAAGCATAGGGATAGGGAATAAACTTGTAAAGAGGCAGTAAGGCTAAAAACTAGAGTTTAATAAAGACAAGGTGGGCACGTGGTGCATGTCTGTAACCTCAGGAACTGGGAAAAGAATTGGTTGAGCATCATCCTTGGCTATATAGTGAATTCAAGGCCAGCCAGAGTTATATGAGAACCTGTCTCACAAAATACAAAATATAAATAAGTAAATAAATAAATAAGAAAGATTTAGAATTCATGTAGCATAAATGAGAAATCAATAAATCACCAACATGCATAATATACTACATTTTACATAGTTTCAAACACATATTTCTTTATTTACACCACTTAACACTGCTAATAACATACAGAAGAGGAAGGTGAAGTGCCTTGAATCCAGGTCTTCTGACACACCACTGTATTATTTACTTTTCTGGTCTCTCTGACAAATCGTTGACAGAAGCAACTTAACACAGGAAAGGTTTACTTTGTCTCTTAGGTACAGGGTATACAATCCACAGCTCTGTGGGAGGCAAATACCAGACTTTGACCATGGCAGTGGGAGTGTGTGGCAGCTGCTTGTTATATGGTGCCAATATGCCTTGGTTAGGATCAGGGCTAGGCTGTATGATTGACCCACTTCCTCCAGCCAGGCTCCATCTCCTGAAGTTGCAACTTCCCAAATAGCTCCAAAACTGGGGGCCAAGTATTCAATCACATGAGCTTGTGGAACACATTTTACATACAAGAAATAATATTCCTCAAACCAGATGAAATCCCAGCATAGATACAGAAGGTAAGAAATTCCAACCCAGCCTAAGGAACTTTGGGCAATTGATGGCTGCTGGTGGAGGGGTGGGGAGAGAAAACATCTTACAGGGATGGGACTCTTGGTAGGCCCAGTGGATGAACCCACAGTGAAGAACATTTGGGGATACAAATCAAAATCTATAGGAGATATATATATATAGATAGATAATAGTATCTATATACTGATATCTGATAGAGAATTGCCTTGGTCAGGAAATAGTAGGGAGATATGCAGATAGGGAATGGGATAAAATTCCATCGAAACTATTTTGTATGAAACTATTTGTATGAAAATTGTGCAAAACTAATTGTATGAAAATTGCAAAATTCAATTTAAAATCTAAATTAAAAAGAAAAAACCATATGTGCTATGGATACAGCATCCTCTCAGTATGGTGTTCAAACTATGGATTTAAAGGAAAGACTAAAATCAGTATATGCAGTAAATGAACCAAACAGACATTTTCCAAAGGAGAAACAGACATAGCCAACAAATATATGAGGAAATGTTTAACATCCTTAGCCATCAGAGAAATACAAAGCAAAACTACACTGAGATTCTATCTCACCCCAGTCAGAATGACTATGACAACGAACACTGGCAAGGATGAGGGGACAGTGTTCACTGATGGTGGGACTCTAAACTGGTACAGACACTATGGAAATCAATATGGAAGTTCCTCAAAAGAGTAAACAAATAAAAGTAGAATCACCATATAATCCATCCATACCACTTGAGTATATACCTGAAGGCATCTAAGTCAGCTTATTACAAAGAACCCTGCACATCCATGTTTACAATGCTATTCACAATATTCACTATTCACAATAACCATGATATGGAAATAGCCTCAATATCCATCAACAGAAGTGGATAAAGAAATATGGTTTGGAGAAAAGACAGCATCTTCAGCAAGTGGTGTTGGCAAAACTGGATCACCACTTGTAGAAGAATGAAATTCAACCTCTTCCTCTCATCCTGTACAAAAGTCAACTCCAGATGGATCAAAGACCTCAACATGAAACCCCAAACTCTGAAGGCGATAGAAGAAAAAGTTGGCAGCAGACTACAAGACATAGGCATAGGAAAAGACTTCCTAAATCAGACAGCAGCTGTGCAAGAATTAAGGTCAACAATTGACAAATGGGACCTCATTAAACTCAAAAGCTTCTGGACATCAAAAGAAACAATAAATGAAGTGAAGAGAAATCCCACAGAGTGTGAGGAAGCCTTCACGGCAGAAACATCTGACAAAGCATTGATCTCCAGAATATATAAACTACTCAAAAAACAAAGAAGAAAGAAAACAAATGACCCACTCAATAGATGGAGCAAAGAGTTGAACAGAGACTTCACAAGTGAGGAGTTAGAGATGACTGAGAAACACCTTAAGAAGTGTTCAACATCACTAATCATTAAGGAAATGCAAATCAAAACCACATTAAGATATCATCTTACTCCAATAAGACTGGCTAGGATCAAGGAAACAAATGAAACCAAGTGCTGGAGAGGTTGTGGGGAAAGGGGAACACTCATTCACTGCTGGTGGGAATGTAAACTCGTGCAGCCACTAGGGAAAGCAGTGTGGAGAACACTCGGAAGACTTGGAATGAATTTTCCACCTGACCCAGCCATACCACTCCTAGGCATGTACCCCCAAGACTCACCCCACCGCAGACATACATGCATGGCCATGTTTATTTCAGCTCTCTTCACAATAGCAAAGAGCTGGAACCAACCCAAATGCCCCTCAACTGGTGAGTGGAAAGAAAAAATGTGGTACATCTACACAATGGAGTTCTATGCAGCAGTAAAGAAAGACGACATCATGAGCTTTGCAGGAAAATGGCTGGAACTAGAGGACATCATGCTGAGTGAAGTAACACAATCCCAGAAAAACAAACGACGAATGGTATCCCTCATCTGTGGATGCTTGTGCCAATTACCCAGTTTTAAGTATTTCCTGTGCATGGCCCCTTGAGCTTTTGTCCAAAGCAGTTGGGAATGATGCATATTGGAAACAACAACAACGACAACAACAACAAAAAGGACTGCATCAAAGAACTGACTGAAACTGAACTTCTGCTCAAAACAGTCAACTTCCCCATGGAGAATATTGAGAAAGACTGAGAAAGAGATAAATAGCATGTTTGGCAGAATTCATGAGCTCTGAAAGGGTGAGGGGATGGGGGGGACATGGGTCTAGATTTGATAAAAATATATGTATAAATAAATTTCAAAAAAAATAAATATGGTAGATACAATATACAAAATGGAAGTATTGCTCAGCTATAAGGAATTATATGTCATTTTCAGGAAAATGGATGGAACTGGAATTCATCATTAGTCAAAATAAGCCAGACTCAGAAAATATTTCATATTTTATATGAGGAATCTAGATTTAATCCCGTGTGGGTACCTATGTTGTGCATTCCTGTGTGTGTGACATAAGAGCATAGGAACAAAAGAGGATTGTTTGAAGGGACACAGGGTAATGAGTAACGAATATGAGCAAGGTATGATGAAGTATACGTATGAAAATCTATTAATAAACCCATTATTTTGCATATCAGCTTTAAAATTAATAAAAGAGAATATAAAGGCATCAGCTAATGTGGGGAAAGAAGAAAAAGTACAGAAGACATTTCAGAAGATAAGTGGATTGACAAAAAGGAAATAGATCAATATATTTGTTACAGGCATGGAGGAAGATACTAGTACTTAGTCAAAGGAATTGGAAATCATAAAATAAAGCTTGAAGCTCTAGTGTGATTTTGACACTGACTTTCAGGAACTATACAGGCTTGTAGTAATGAAGGACAAGGATTAAAAGGCATTAATCAGCAAACAGCAGGTATTGTGCAATGAAAGTTCTTAAAGCAAAATAAAACCCCTAAACTGCCTGACAGAGACCAAAAGACACATTTGGACTGCAGCCTGGTCAACCCAACCAGAACAGTTCTAGGAACGTGTAATAGACTCACAGACATAATTCTTGGCTTACCTCCATGCTTTCCCATCATACATTCATCACCAGTGATGGTTAGTGTTGACAGCTTGACCAAATACAGTAACTTTGGGAAATGGGCCTCTTGGCATGCCTGTGGGGGATGATCCTGCACCTTAACTGGAGTGGGAAGATCTGCCCACCACAGGTGGTACCATTCCCAGGGCAGGGGATGATGGGTATACATGTATTTCACTCTCCATGCCTTAACTGCCGATGCAATGTGACCAGCTCCTTCATGTTCTGGCCATGATAGAATCTAACTGAAGTATGAGTCAGAACAAACCCTTCTCCCCAAAGATGCTTTGGCCATAGTATTGTTTCACAGCAACAGGAATAGAAACTTAAGACATCACTCCCTGTTCTATACCCAAATTACAGAACTGAGATGACCCAAATGAGGGCAATCAGAATCTTTCTTGGTATCAATATAAGGTAAATTATATTTTTCTGTTTTCCATATTTTTCATGCTCTTGCATCTGGGGCCTTTTTGGATCAGCACTATTCTTTCAGGATCTGTAGCTAATACCTACAGACACCAAATGGCACCTCTGTGAATGTGCTTGTCATGTACAAACTAGCCAGACCCCTGCTACCAACTCCCTTATCAAATTCCCATAGTCCAACCCAATAATTTCCTGCCATAATTACTCCAGGACTAGGTTCTTGATGACTTAGGAAAACCTCTACATGCTTGATCCCACTAAAATCATTCAAACTATCCTGCCCTAAAGCTGTCTTGCCTCTCTCTTTCTTTCTACAAAAACCACAGTAAGGCATTTATTTATATTTATTTTATTTCTGTCTTTCTTTTTCCTTGTTCCTTCTGCCCAAATCTGGAGCTCTACCACAAGACCCTCTGTGGAACTATAACAAACCACCTTTTCTAAAAATTTTTATTTATTTATTTTATGTGTATGAATGTACTGTCTGCATGTAGGTCTGTGCACCCGTGTTGTGCAATGCCGCGGAGGTCAGAAGAGGGTGTCGGATTCCCCTGGAACTGGAGTTCTCCTGGAATTGGAGTTTCAGATGGTTCTCAGCCGTCATGTAGGTGCTGGGGATTGAACCCGGGTCCTCTGTAAGAGCGGTCGGCGCTCTTAACTGCTAGGCCATCTCTCCAGCCCCACAAACCATCTTTTCAACAGTAGGTATCTCCTCATCTCTTAGCCTCACCACATCTGAATAAAAATTATAATCTAAAATTGAAGGCATATCTATATTGCCAATAGAAGCTGTTTCCACTAGGATCTATGGAATATGAAGTGTGTCCACCATGTTTTGAGAGTTTTCATTCAGAATATCAACAAGCAGGACAAGCTGAACCACAAGATGGAAGCCACAGGAATAGAGATAGCGCATATCAGACTCTTTGGACTATTGACCTAGGTATGCCTGAGGCCAGATGCACTTGTAAACTTTCCAGACAGGCCCAGGCACATGACAAATTCTCTCTTTGGGTTTAATCAATTTGCTGAGTTTATTTTAACTTGCATCCAATATGTTCATCCAAACAGAAAATTCCAGAGCTCATTCTCTTCCCCAGGTTAACTCTGGGTTCCCCTCTTTCTATTATTAAAACTATAATTATTCCTTAGCATTCAGTAAAAAGTAAAAAAATAAAATAAAATCCCATATTTACTTCCTTATAAGCGCAATCAGTCAATATCCTCACCATTCTGTTCCTCTGACAGCTTTCTGTTTCTGTTCTTGTTAATTTATTTTTCACTCCAGTTCAGGTCTTGTTGATTTCTCTTTCCCCCAAACTATACCACACACAACTCATCTCAACTATACCTTTCCCCAGGAAATCTTTATCTGTGCTGGAGAAGTCGATCCCCTTCTCTACTCACTGGCTTTCTCCTCTCTCTTCCTGCCATCCTTCACCTTGCCCAGGCAACACTATTTCCAGAAGGCTTTCCTGATCTGCTTGGTCTTGGCACAGGTTGTATGACTGTCTTTTTGTTGATGTCCTAACAACCTCTACTTACCTTCTACAAAGTTCCTCACAGCCTCAAAATTTAAATTTCCTAGGTTATGTCACTAAGTTAAAGCTTTTCAAGGGAAATGGCTTTCATATGGAGGACCTGATCAGCTCATTATCTCTTAAAGTGAACTGTCTCCCTCTTTTATCATCCATCCATCCTTCAGCACATGTGAGGCACATTAGAACTATCAGATGAGTGTTGGCTGAATGAAGAGCCCTTCACTCCCAGTCTATCCATCATCCATCTATCCAAACTGCCACTTCAGATTCAGATGAGCTCACAACCCCATTTGGTGGTTAATGCTCCAACAGAGTTTTCATTAGCATCTTAGAATGTCTTTGCCTTTCCTCCTCGCCTACCCTTATTTTCCTAAGAACTAATTCATTGTGTTTGGTGTAGGGTTCACAATCAGCACCAATAGTCACATCACCATGCCAAATAACTCTGTTATAAACTAAGGCTGCCTGACCCCAGCTGTAGCTTCTGCATCGCTGGGCAACCCTTATATTTATCTTCAGTTGACACCTATCAGATTCCCCCATGGCAGCTGCTAGAATATTTTTCCACTCTCCTTAAGCCCTAAATTCCACCCCTACTCCCCCTCAGGTTCAGGGAAAGCTTCATTTTCATATTTGAGGGGACAATTTTGTCACTATAGGATGCTTTATATTTCTTGGTCTTTATCTAAAAGCTTTTCTACCCCTTTATCTACTCACCGCTTCTCAACTCCCAGCAAAGAAAATGCCTACCAAAATCAAATTTCCTACCCATGCTGCACCAAATACCTGTTTTTCCTCTGTCATCCTTTGCTCCTTTTCTTCACCATACGAGAATGTTTAAATGCTGTCGGTCCAAAAGTTATTAGTATTTTATGCTTAGCTAACATCTGTTGAGTATTTGGAAAATCTCACCCAGGAAAAAGTACCGTTGAAAGAAGTTTACAAAGATCATTTTATTTAATGCCGACAATAATAACTGATATTCTTGATACTATATTATCAATTTTATAGATTAGGAAAACTGAGGGAAGAAGAATTAGGAAATTTACTAAAGATCACAAAGGTAGTTTTTCCCTTCATTTTCTTCCTCTATCTCTGTGTTTCTCTATAGCATATATATATAAGCCTGCCCTTGCTGTTCCCATCACCAACACTTACAATTAGGCATTTCTGTGAGACAGGAATACATGAATACCACATACATACTCCTAATTAGTTCTAATAGTTCTAGAAATGTTTGTCGAATTGTTTGTTGTTGGGTTGTCTTTAACAGGGTCTCCTGTAGCTCGCCTGGAATGTGATCACTTATGTAGACCAGGCTGGCCTTGATCTCACAAAGATCCATCTGCCTCTTCCTCTAATTTTTGTTTTTAGAAAATATATAACATTTCAAGACTACCCTTATTTTTCTCAGTTGCAATATTTTTTAAAACATTTCAAGCACAAACAATTTAAAGACAAAAGAAACTGAAATGTTTTTGTGTTGGAAAAGTGCACATTGCCTGGGTGTTTTTTTTGTTGTTGTTTTTTTTTTTTTGTTTTTTTTTTTTTTTTTTTTTTTTTGGCTACCTAATCTAGCCCCTTGGCCCACAGCTTGACACAGTCTCCACAGCTTTCAAGAGGAATTTTGTCTGAACAAGGACAAGATCAAGTTCAGAGAAGAAGAGCATACGAGGGTTTCAGCTGAAGAAATTGCTTCAGCATCAGAGGCCAAGGCTGACGTTGAGTCCCCTGACGCAGGAAACATTTCCTCCACTGACAAGTGTTTAATTGGACGTTTTGAGAATCTAATGTCATGTATGCAGATGCAAATGTTTGAAAAGTTGTTTACAGTGTAGTTTGTGCCAGACAGGCTCCAATGCCAAGCCAGCAAACAGCCTCCCATTTATTCTGCTGGACTCAGCTTCTAAAGATGTGGCAGGATTCTCTGAGCTGTGTAAATTTCCACATCCAAAGGCCCATCTGTGTTTTCAAAGCAGAGTCCTTCTTCCCACATGGACGCAAGTCAGTCCTTCCCTGCCAATCTTTGCTACTGCATGGTCCAGATTCAGAAACAGTATTGGGGAGATGTTTGTGAGGTGATTACTCCATCTCTGCGAACCGTAGGATTTGTGGTTTACTAGTTTTCAGAAAACCAATACAAAGCAAATATGAGATCAGAGCTTCTTCCTCAGAATTAAATCTCAGCTGATTTCATTATACTGAGAAGTGATTCTCTTATTCATTAACACAAGGAAATGTTGCTTATTAGCTCAGCTAACAGACAAGTCCATCATAACAGGTGAGCTAAAGAGAAGCAGTGCTTGATTGGCAGAATAAAAAAGGATACACAACAAGTGGACATTGAGGGCCACTTGTTGTATGACCACTAATAATCTGTCATAAAATATGCAATGCAGAAGAATATGCAATTATTACAAATTTTATAGTGCTTTCACTTTGTCCTTGTGTCATTTCATATCTTCCTCAAGAGAAAGTGTTTAAATATTAGTTTATTTTATTTTTATTTATCTGTATGTGTGTATCTGCTTTCTCTAGCAAGGCATCACCAAGACACACCACTAACTGGGGACAAAATGTCCAAATACTTGGAGCCTGTGAAGGATGTTCTTGTTCAATACACCATACAGCTTCATCCCATTCAATGCCCAACCCATACAGGCTTGGTAAGCAGTAAAGATAAGAGGTGGATTTAACTGAAGATAATCATTTTCAGTAGGGTTTACAAAGTCTCTAGTAATCCAGGGATTTTGTGTCAGATCATCCTCTTTATATGTAATACTTAAACCAGGTAAATCTTCTCATACATAATACATGCACATGCTACAAATGTATCTTGCCTTAAGAAAATTCTCTATTTCTAAGTTTGACTTTATTCACAAACTATCAATGAATAACTGCTCACTTTATAAAAGGGTTACATGGCTCACAGAAGACTGATTCATAAGAGGGTTTTCTACTGTAGACTCCCCTTTCACAGTGCAAATATCATTTAACTTTCATAGCTGCTTCCTCCATGCTACCCTTCATGACCATCCCTACTATAAATGGCAGAATTGTTGCTGAGAATCCTTCTTACCATTGCTTTTCTCCCTAGAGCCCTTGACTCTGTTGGCCTTTAAATACTATTTGCTTTACTTTTCCATTTGCTTTACTAATTCCACTAGCAGAATTAGAGGGAACATACAACAAAAGGTCAAAGTTCTAAAGAAAAGCAGGGCTCTGACACTAGCCAGAGCCATGGACTGAAAGTCAGAAGGCTGTGAGTTATTACCAGCCATGGGAGTTGAGGCAAAGTGTAGGCACTTTAGTTGCAAAGTTTAAGTTTACACAAGAAAGATAATAGTATCTAGCTATATTTGCTTCTGATCATTCTTGCAACAATCAAATTTAAGCCTGCTTTTCATATACAAGGCACTATGGAATACATTCCTTACAACAAAATCTGACACCACTACACAGAAACACACTGTATTGATCTTTTCCCTTGTTAGCTGTTTGTCATAGAATGTGTCATATATTCTGAAAAATTCCTCCTAATAATTATCCTTTTCTTTTTTATCTTCTGCCTCCCTGCAACTCTTTACTTAATTTAAAGCTTTCCAACACTTTTTCTGTGAAGTAAGATCATGTCTCTGCCCAGCCCATACACCCCAGGACAATCTCCCATTTGTCTCTTGTTAATAAAATTAATAAAATGAAAAAAGTTCATGATTCTATTGCCAAGAGGGAAAGAGCTATTTGTTCTGTGTGTTCCAAGTCTGCCTCGTTACGTCATTACCAATCACCACTCTCTGCTGCACTCTGCCCATTTCCTTGTCCTTTGAACTACTGAGTCTCCACCTCAGTTAATCATTGCTGTTATTTTGATTTTCTTGTTTTGTTTACTCATATGTTTTTGTTTGTTTGTTTTGAAAGAGACTCTCCTTGTGTAGACCAGCCTGGCCTCAAATGTGATCCTCCTTCCTCGGCTTCCCTAGCATCAAAATTGCAGGCAGGAGCTGACTTACCCAGCAATTTCAGTTTTTCCTAAGGGCCTCTGATAATCTCTACAAGTCCCCAACCTTCCGCCACTGGAACTGACATAAGGGTCAGAAAACTAAGAACTCCCCTAAACTATGATATAATGAAGTCATTAGCCTAGTCTGTTTTTCTGCTTCTTTTTCAAAGTGACATCAATGCATGTGTCTTTTTAGATGGGGACTCTTGTTGGGTAGCAGAGGTCTCCATCAGATGCTGCCACAGCACAGCTACTCAAGGGTGACACTGAGCACTCAACATGGACAGTCCACAGTTCTCTCCATGCCCTCTTTTCTCCCATAGCTCTTTCTCATCTTATCTATGACAACTTCATTTTTACCAAGTTCAGCAATGCCAAAATCTCAGAAGTATTTCTGGCATTATTTTCCAAATTTACCTATTTATTAATTCTTGCCCTCCCCAATTTCAAAAACTATCTCAAATCTAACCTCATTTCCTGTGGCCCAGCGCCACAGTATCCTTATCATCCTTTGGTCTCCTGGCTCTTGTCTCTCCTGTTCCTATAAACAATATTGCTAGAGCTACTTTCTTTGTTTAAAAATCCAATCATATGGCTTCTTTGCTTAGAAAGGAAAAAGAAAAGGACCTAGTGTGGCAGTACACACATGTACAACGTACACACATGTACAATCCCAACATGCAGGAGGCAGAGCTCTCGAGTTAGAGGCCATCCAAGGCTACACAGAAAGACTTCGTGTCAAGAAACTGGATGGTGGGCAGGGAGTAAGGCATATCTGAACATCCTGACATTCGAGAACCTTTACCAGGTGTCCCACATCTCCGCTACAGCTGTCCTGGAACTCCGTCTCCCTCTAGGAATGCCGTGCCCACACTCACCTCTTTTCTTTATCATTGCCCTTGTAGCACTCTCTGCTTGGAATACCCTGCTCATCCCTCTGAGCCTGTAGGCCTCGAAACATAGTTCAAAGTCCAGCTATTCTGTGAAGATTTTTCTAAACTCAACCATGTCTCTTTTCTGGGGGTCTAAGTGGCCGCAACTCCCACCCAGTTCACATCGCCCTGTGGTGTAATGAAGTATGTGGAGGTCCCGCTCCTGCCTACTCAGATGCTCATTTTTTGTCTGGCACATAGCACATACTCAGCATAGTGTGCTGAAGTTATTATTCACTAAATAAAATAAAGAGAAGCATGCCAGTCCTGCTACTTTACTGTGATACTGAGAGGAGCCTAGAGCTGAATAGGATGGCTCCTGCTGGTAATTCTAGCACTTGGGAGGCTGAAGCAGGAGGACTGCAGCGAGCTTGGGGCCGCAGAGCGACTTCCAGGCCACCTGGGACACAGACTTGAGACCTTGTCCCCAAAGCAAAATGAGAAAGAAAAGAAAGAGGGGAGGGAGGGAAGAGGGAGCAAGGGAGGGAGGGAAAAGGGAGGAAGATAAGGAGAGAGGGGGGGAGCCCAGGCATGAAGAGAAAGGACTAATAACCTGACTATGGCAAGCACATGAATGGATTGTTTATTTTTAAAAGCTAAGTGGTTTAGGAAAAGTAGGGGGAGAAGAAAGTACATTTTAAAGCTCTAGCTCCAGGGCAAGTAATATAAATGTTTGCTTTAAATTTTTTCATAATATTGTGAGCAATAGGAAGTTCTATTCTATCATACCAGCCTTTAGGGCAGAAAGTTCCAGTTTCTTGAGCTAAATCAAACTGGCATAGGCTCTCAGATTTTCAGGCAGTTACAATTAGTTTCTGCCTTCCATGAGGCTAAATCTAGATGACAATAATTTTCCACTTATTTTATGGGCTACTCTCCTGCACTCATCAATTAATTATGAGGGTCCTGGAAGCCCATCTTGCCTTCCTAGTTTTCCTTACAAAGAAGGAGACTGGCAAGTAGCACTTCACCAAGGGCACAAAGCTGACCCACAAAACAACAGCACTGAGCTCAGTCTCATGGTTCAGTGCCCTTAAATGACTTCACTGATGACAGCCCTTAATGTCACCCACATTAAGCTGTATAAATGGGTAAAACCACTAGGATACAAGAGCATTTAGATTCAAAGTCTTGAGTTTTACTTGAATCCCAGTAGAATGCAACATATTTCTGAGACAAAATCTCTTTACATAGCTCAAGCTGGCCAGTGGTGGGATTACAGGTATAAGCCGCCACACTGACTGACAAGTTCTATTACACTGTGTGTGTGTGTGTGTGTGTGTGTGTGTGTGTGTCTGTGTCTGTGTCTGTGCCCTCATGGTGCCCACGTAGGAGGTCACAGTAAAACTTGCAGAGTCAATTTTCTTTCCTTCTAGCATGTGGGTCCCAGGGATCAAACAGATCAAAATGACCAACTTCTCTATATTATTATCTCTATATATATTATCTCTATATTATTATCTCTATATATATTATCCATAATCATTTTACTCCTGAGCTCTGCTTCCCAGTTCACTTGCCGCCCTCCCCCATATCCAACATCTGTACATGCCCCAGAAGGAAGAGAAACCACTCTTCCATACCACACAGGCTATCACAGCAGAGATTGTCTTGGGGAGTGGGGAATCTTGATTCTACCTGCTTGTGTCCTGAGTCCCAAGTTTCTCATCTTCCAAATACTATTTCCATTTAGTAAGTCAAAAGGATGTACTTTGCCAGGTGCGGTGGCACATGCCTTTAATCCTAGCACTCCAGAGGCAGAGGCAAGCAGATCTCTGTGAGTTCAAGGCTAGCCTGGTCTACAGACCAAGTTCCAGGATAGCTGGGGCTACAGGGAGCCCAGTTATAACTGACTCTTTGGGAAAAAAGCCAAAGAAAGTCCATCTTTTTCACCAAGCAAAACACTGACTCCACTTCACCCAATAAACTTGAAATAACTGAGGTAACGTGGATTTTACTTTTGGATTTTGTGTTTGTTAAAAGATTTTAATATTACATAAAATGCCTTTTAAGTTCCCTTTTGAAAATCTCCAAGGTCCTTGTAGCTCTAAAATGTGATCAAAAGATAACAAATCTCAATTACCTGCCAATTAATATTGACACAATTTTCTAAATATACTGGAAATTGTGACTATTTGACTGGGTTGGCTGGGAAATAACTTAGACCTGAGACTGGGCAACTGTAGCAATACAGAAGAAAATATTGCCCAGTTGAAAACCCAAGTCAAATGTGGAGAAGATGGCAACTAAGCTGTAATATTCAGAGAAGAAACTATGGGCAAGACTCCACAGGATCCCAAGCAGAGCAGCTGAAGTAGGCAGAACTCCAAGAAATGATGTGCAATTTCACCTTCAACCCTGACCAAAGAGCATCCCAGAAGTTTAACTCAACCAAGGGCCCCAGCTAAACACCATCAGTTTAGAAATTAAGAAAGTAAAACCTGGGGATGGGTTAATGACTTAATTAGTAAAGTGTTTACCACACAAATGTGAGGATTCACCACCCACATCAAATACAGGTGCAGCCGCACATGTCTGTGACTCCAGAACTGGGAGGGTCTGGAGACGGGTGAATTCCTGGAGATCCCTGACCAATCAGTCTGGCTGAATTAGTGAGCTCCATGTTCAATGAGATACTTTGTCTTAAAAGTAAGGTGGAGACACGACTGAGGAAGTCACCTGACATTGACCTCTGACTTCCACAGGCACACGAACATACTTCCACACATACAAATACACACACACGCATACACACACACACACACACACACACAAACACAAGAAATGAAAAGCTGAAGAGTTCAAGTAACACACCCAAGATCAACTGGAGTCTAGAAAATAGAACTGCTGGGGCTGGAGAGATGGCCTAGCGGTTAAGAGCACCGACCGTTCTTACAGAGGACCTGGGTTTGATCCCCAGCACCCACATGGCGGCCGAAAACCATCTGAAACTCCAATTCCAGGAGAACTCCAGTTCCAGGGGAATCCGAAACCCTCTTCTGACCTCCGCGGCATTGCATGACACAGGTGCACAAACCTGCATGCAGACAGTACACTCATACACATACAGAAATAAATAAAATTAAATAAAAAAATTAAAAAAAAAGAAAATAGAACTGCTGAACCGTGTTAAAGCAGTCATTATGTGCTGCGTGCATACAGAGGAAAGTGACCTCCTTTCCTCCCAGGCCATGCTTGACCTTCTTCATTCACCTGCGTTCAACCAGCCCTTGTCAAAGAAAACAGACATTCTTCAGAGTCTTGAATTCAAGAGAAATGTCTGGTTCCCAGCCAAGTCAGTGATGTAGTTCTTCTTTAGATTTACCCTTGTATTTTGGAAATACATTAAATATTATTCTTCAAAACCCAAAGCAGGAGCGAACAAAACACGGGCAAATACCTATCTTGCAGTCCCCCTTAAGTGGATATGGGCTGTGGGAGCCTAGTGATTATTTACAATTACAAAGAACAGAACTCTAAAGTAATCACAATCAGAATGACTCTAGTTCCAAAAGAACACTTAGCCCTGGGAAACCATCAGAAAATAAACATTACAAGCCTGTGTCCCTTGCTCTAGCTCGCATACATTGAGATAGGCAGTCATCTATTTGTTCACACAGCTTTATTTCTTAAGTACTCATCCACTTGGTCACCTAATTGATTAAATTCTACTTCATCCTCAAGTAGAAAAATACTATTCCGTATGGCAAATCTGACCTCAGTTTGTCGCTCACTCAACTTAAAAGTGGAACACACCATGCAAAACAGAAGTGAAAGCATGAGATAAAAAGTGAAAGGAACCCCAAAAGTGACCCCAGGAAAGCATGTTGTCCTAAGGAACATTCCAGAAGGGGGCTGGAGGAAGCTGGTGCTGCCTCCTGGTGCTGAGGGGAGGGGCAGGCCTCAATGAGTCAGCGCAGGTGACAGGCCCCTGCGTCCCATCCCGGCTGACCTCAGGGTCTGCGGTGTCAGGAGGGGCAGGCCCGGCCTCTGGCAGTGGCTGGCCAGCCCTGTCGTTGGGTCACTCACCCCTCCCACCCGCCCGCCGGCCGGGAGGAGCCAGGCGGCTCGTGGCCGCGGTGCACGCACCTGGTCACCCGGCTGGGCTGTGGAGCGGGCAGAGGCGCGGTGGCAGCCCGGCAGCCGCGGTGTCAGGGTGGCGGCGACCACACCTACCCGGCGAAACCGTCAGCAAGGAGGCGGGACGGGACGGGACTCCTAGGAGCGCGGGCCGCGTCACGCGCGGACGCACAGGGTCGGGGCAGCAGAGACCCCGAGGCCGCAGGGGAGGTGGCGCCACAGGGCCGGGGCTGCTGTCGGAGACCCCTTCCTCCTCCCGCTCCCTGGCTGCCGCCCCTCGGGTTGGCTTTAGCTGGGGCTCCAGAGCCGCCGGGACCCCATGGGCGTCCGTGCAGCGCGGCCCTGCTCAGGCCTGCTGGGCACAGAGAATCGCCGGGCCTAGCCAGGGGCCTGCGCTTTTAGCACAGGCTGTGCAGGTGAAGGACCAGGCCAGCCTGCTTTCTGAGCCGAACTTTGCTTTGTGTAGTGTCAACCGCCTCCCCAGGGAAGCAATTAAACCGTTATTTTGCCAGGCAAAGTGGCTATGTCTGAAATCCCAGCACTAGGGAGGCTGAGGCACGGAAGAGCCCATGACTTTGAGGGTAAAATGGGTTCCAGAACGAAACTCTGTCGAAAAACTAACAAGCAAAAAATAAACCTATTTTCTCCCCTCTGAAATTGAAGGACTGTTAAAGAAGAGGCTCTTGGAAGGCAGAGGCAATGAGCTATACTAAATCAGAAATTCTATTTGTTTGATTATTTAGACATGTAAGAAGACATCCAGGGTGCTGGACAGATGGCTCAGAGGTTAAGAGCACTGACTGCTTTTGCAGAGGACCTGGGTTCTATTCCTAGCACCCATATTGACCTCCATGGGCATTGCACGACACAAGTGCACTTACATGAATGCAGGCAATACACTCATACATATAAAATAAAACTAGTAAATTTTTTTTTAAAAAAAAGCCAGGTTGGTTGCTCATGCCTTCAATCCTAGCACTCAGGAAGCAGAGGCAGGTGGATCTCTGTGAGTTCAAGGCCAGCCTGGTCTACATACCAAGTTCCACATCAGCTGGGGCTACAGGGAGAGACTATCTCAAAGAGACTCCCAAAAAAAATTTAAAAGAAGATGCCCAGGAAGAAATACACATTTCTGGTCACGAAGCACTCCTGTATTTTTAACATTTTATGTTTTGATAACTCTAAAATCCTTTGCTTAAGCATACTCCTCAAACACAGTTATATTTGTGAAATACTGGACAGTTCCATCCTCTCCTCTTAGGCAAACACACACACACATACACACACACACACACACACACACACACACACTCCACTCCTATTTTTTTTTATAAGGAAAAACCTAGGCATGGGATATGTGCATGTTATCAAAGGACTAAGCTGATAGAGCAGGAGGATCTTGAGTCTGAGGCCAGCCTGGGCTGCATAGGAAGACTCCCAAAAGAAAAATTGAAAAATCACATGCTTGCAAATGAAAGAAAAGAAAAATTATACACACGCACACATACATACACAAATTCAGACTCCGAGTCCGTTCACCTACATACACATAACCCTCAACAACAATCCCTCCACACCAAGTGTCACCTCTTTGAGGCACTCTTTATGATAGGCCCTTTCTAGGATGTTCTATGGGCAGCAACATCCAGGACAGCCAAATTATGTTTTTCTAAACCTATCTTGGATAAAGTATATTTTTATTTCCAGTAGCCCATTACTGTTATTTTGTAAAATACAATTAAAAATCTACTAGCAAAAGTGAAAAATAAGCTATACAGCTGCAAACCTTAGTTTTTATTATAACCAGTAACCAAGTTACATGTATAAAATTACTCTTCCTTTTTAAAATTACTACATGCCTCCTCTTCTGTTTACCTCCTCGTGTAAAAACCAGTCCACAGACTATCGCTGTGAGTCGATGTCAGGTGTAGTGACTTGTGCTTTGACATGTGCGATGCTTTTTGACTCCCAGGCCTTTATTCATGCTGTTCCTTCAGTGCTTATAAATTTTTGAGTCATGTGTAAGAAGAGGAGCTTAACTTTTATTGAGTGCTTTTTACTAAGAATTTAGATGGATGTTTGCCAGCCCTATGAGTGCAACATTATTATTGTTTTCACTTTACAGATGAGGAAATTGAGGACTGGAGAGATCAAGACTTAGAACAAGTGAGGTCAAAGTCACCATTCTAAATCAACTCGCCTTAATTCTGGAGCCAGTTTATCCAAACATTATTCTGTGCCCTTCGTCGGGAAGCCTCCTCATTTGCAAGTTGAAGTTAATCACTCCATACTTGTCCCTCTACTATAACATTTTCCCACACTGGTTTTCATTCTTTATATCTCCATTTGTATCCATTGTCTACTATAGATACAACATTGTTGTAGCTCCACAGCTCTTAACATTAGATTATTGTGGGCTTGCTTTTGAAGGTAATATCTGGTTCCCAATCCCTTCCTCACTCTCTACTCCTGTCTGCCTCCTCTTCTACATGTTGCTGCTATTGTCATGTTCTGCCCCAACCCACAAAGCCAAGGAGCCTTGAACTAAATTCTTTGAAACCATCAACCAAATAAATCCTTCCTCTCTTAAGCTCTTAAGTATTATGTCACAGTTTCACTAAAAATCTTTTTTTCTTTTTTTTTTTTTTTTTTGGTCTTTTCAAGACAGGGCCTTCCTGTAGCCCCAGCTGTCCTGGAACTCGGTCTGTGGACCAGGCTGGCCTTGAACTCACAAAGATCCTCCTGCCTCTGCCTCCCGAGTGCTAGGATTAAAGGCGTGCACCACCATGCCCAGCAAAAATCTTTATTTTTTTAACTGAACATATATTCACCAACACTTCTTATTATGTACAAGGTTCTGTTCTAAGAAATTCATAACCTCATAAACAATTCTATAGACCAGGCAATAGATGATAGGGTTAGGTCTGTTCATAATAAATGTTAAATCATGTCATTCTTCTATTTTAAAAAATTCCTCCAGTGACTTTCTATTTTACCCAAAGGAAGACCCAAAATGTGTATGGTGCCCACGGGTGCTACCCAGTGTACTTCGTGTCCCCACCCACCTGCTCCGTGGTTATTCTAGTCCAGCAATAATTCTTTCCTGCTAATACTCACACATTCCTACCTTATGAGCTTTCACTGGCTCTTCCTTTGCCCTCGACATCTATTTGGCCAACCCTCTTTTCTTCCTTCCTTCCACTGTTTACGCATATCTCATCTCCTTAAGCTAACTCTGATCACATAGGCCATTCTCAACATGCACCCACTCACCATTGCCAACCATTCCCCTGCTCTACTTGCCTTTTTTCTTTCTAACATGTGTAATAATACCTGTACCGTGTACCCTCATCAGGTACCTAAAAAACAGGGATTATGATCTTTTCTCTATTGTATCTACTGAATTCCCAGTGCTTAAAACAGTTCTGGAACATTGCGTATCACAGACACTGGTAAGTACATCATTATATTCTAATGCCTAAAAGTTGTGACCAAGCTGACCAGACTATCATAAAAACAAGGTACAGGTAATTACAGATTCACATGAAGATGGATAAGTGAAATAAGTTTGGAGAACGGGTCATACATCTCAAATCCTAGTCATCACCCATTCCTCTCTTCTCAGCAGTGAACAGCACCAACGTAGAATACTGGCCTGAAACAAATACTAAGCTCACAGAAGACTCAGAATAGTAACATATGTCACCTAAGCCAAGCCCAATATATGAGCTGAGCTATAATGCTCCTCTTAATTAGAGTGAATTGCAGCTAAATTATACCACCTAAAATCAAATAAATAAAGAACATTCCAGATGGTGGCCCTTTTTTCCAGTGTCAGATTTTCAAAGGAATTGCTCAATATTTATTTTGAATGTGCTAGTCTGTAATTATCTGATTAACATTCTAGTTTTCCCAGAACTGCAGGACCAAATCCAGCACTTTTGTTTGTTTTGTCTGTCAAGAAATATTGCTGTACCTTTAAAATATAGTAATAGCTTAGTGTCCTCTAAATTGCTGTGCAAAAAAACCAAATCTTCAGTCCAATAGCATATTACTTGAAATTTTACAACTTGGCAGGGAACACAGTACAAGACAGAGGATACTACCCTTTGAATGTTTGGTGAGAATGATCCAAGTGATTCTCAAAACAAAGCAGGCTATCTCTGAAGTTATTTATCATCTACCAGAAATAGAGGATGAGGCCCTACCATTCAGAGAACAACATTTTCAGGGATGGGACTTAGATTAATGGAACAGGAACTGACCTGCAACTTTTCTATCTGAAGTTAAGTGCTCATAATGCTAGACAATGTTCACACTGCTATGAGAGAAAATCATACAGACCATTACCAAACTCTAACAGCATGTGGGCTACCCAGAAAACTACCACTATGGGTGCAATGGAGGCAATGTTGTCTGGGGGATGGTCAACATCTAATTATGCTTGGAACCCTCTCAATGGAAGTGAACTCATGAGAGCCACTGTAAACTCAGCCAGATGCACACGGCTGCAGAGGACATAGAGCCTAGAGGAAAGCCTATCCAGAGTCATATCTTCAGACAAATGAAATTTCTTACCATACACAAACTATGGAATGTTGTATTTGCTGAAAAGCCTATGTCACTCATCAAAAAAAAAAAAAAAAACTACTCCATGCAAAAGAATGAGGGCACTGCAGAATCCAACAACTAGTCAGACACAGAACATATACATCTGAAAAATCCTCATTCCTAGGAGACATACTTACAATTGAACCTCTATACACCAGGTGCGGTGGTGCACACCTTTAATCCTAGCACTCGGGAGGCAGAGGCAGGCAGATCTCTGTGAGTTCAAGGCCAGCCTGGTCTACAGATCGAGCTTCAGGATAGCTAGGGCTAAAGGGAGACCCTGTCTCAAAAATACAAAAAAAAAAAAAAAAAAAAAAAAAAAAAAACCACCAAAACGAAAAACAATTGAACCTCTACACGTAGAATGAATGGTCAGAGAGAAACTAAGCCCACCTCCAATTCTCACCAGTGATGCTTCCATACACAGTAGAGTGTGAGGTAAACAGAAGGCCACAACTAGTCAACCTCCAAAGAGTGGGAGCCCCCAAGTGTGTAACCCTGGATGGTGCCCCTATATTAAACTTCACCACCTACCCATGGCTCAAGGATCATTTTGAAAGAAGGGGCAGGGCTGGAGAGATGGCCTAGTAGTTAAGAGCACCAACTGCTCTTGCAGAGGACCCAGTTTCAATCCTGAGCACCCACATGGCGGCTGAGAACCATCTGAAACTCCAATTCCAGGAGAACTCCAGTTCCAGGGGAATCCGACACCCGCTTCTGACGTCTGCGGCATTGCACGACACGGGCGCCCAGACCTGCATGCAGACAGTACATTCGTATCATAGAGAAAAATAAAGAAAGAAATTTAAAAAAAAATTTAAAAAGAAAGAAGAGGCAGGAAGAGTGTAAGAGCAAGGGCTGGTGAGTGAACATAGAGAAGCAGTGACTTACAATCAACTGTAATCTTTCACATGTAAACCTGTAGCAATGTAAGCATCAGACTCAGGACCCATGCCAACGGGGACAAGGTCTCAAAGTGGAGCAAGAGAAATGAGTGGGGTACTGACACTGGACTGAAAACTATAGGAGACTGAGTACTGTTGGGTGAGGAAGAGTATGCCTTGCCTAGGAATCTTAGATGTGCTGACTGGACTCCAGAGGATCTGTTTACGCAGAAGGACATCTGGGTTTGGGAACTTGACTGGATAGGGCTTAGTTTGGATGTTGTGATGCATGAGTTCTGGTGTGTGTGGGGGGGGTTGGGACATGGAGGGGACTGGGTTTCGTTGAGATTCATTGTTTGAGATGCACAGATGCTCAAAAAGTAAATTAAAAAATAAAGAAAATTTACAACTTGCCTATCAGTGTTCATTGCAGCACTAGTCACAGTGGTTAACTTATAGAACCAACCTATGTATCTGTCTGTCAAAATAAGAACTAATAAAGATATATATATATATATATATATACATATATGGCAAGTTTTTATGTCATACAGAATGTGATTTTGTCATTTTCAAAAAATTGATACAACTGGAGATAAGCATTTTTAACTAACTAAGTCAGTCTCAGAAAGACAAATACTGGAATACTGTCTGGCTCCTCTTATTTGTGGTTCCTACATTTTGTATAGATACATTAAATCATGTATGTATATATGACATGCAAAGGGAAGTGGCATTTTTACATGCAATTTATTTTATTTTACTTTCTTTGCTTTTTAAAATATTTATTAGACAGAGGAAGATATGACGAAGTATGACAAAGGAGAAGGTAGGGGAGTATGGGGGGAGCGATGCACAAAGTATGTTATATACTTGTATGAAAATAACTTTATGTAGGGCTGGAGAGATGGCCGCATGCAGACAGTACATTCATACACATACAAAAATAAATAAATTAATTAAAAAATAAATAAATAAAATAAAATAAAAGTGACGACGGCTCTTGCAGAGGACCCGGGTTCGATCTCCAGCACCCACGTGGCGGCTGAGAACCGTCTTTAACTCCAGTTCCAGGGGAATCTGACACCCTCTTCTGACCTCCGCGGCATTGCACGACACGGGTGCACAAACCTACATGCAGACAGTACATCCATACACATAAGAAATAAAATTTTAAAAAAATTTTTTTAAAAGAAAATAACCTTATGTAACTCAGAACCATGTACAGTAAAAAGCTTTACTTTTTGAAAGTAAAGCTTTACTTTTTAAAAGTAAAACTTTTAAAAGTAAAACTTTTTAAATATAAAAATTTTTAATTAAAGAATTATATAAACATGCAGATAAAAACAATGAAGAGCATCACAGAGGAAAGATATGTTTGAAATTTTAAATATTTGAAAAATTAAACAGCTTCCATATATGAGAAATATTATGGAAGGTGAATTCCAAATAAGCAAGAAACTGTTCAACATGAACTAGTATCCAAATACAACTAAGCATCAAAAAAAGCCAAACTCAATGATGAATCTTTTTATTAAAGATGGTCAATATAATTTTAATAGCAACAGTGGTATGGCTTTTCTCATATACTTGAGATGAAAGTGTACATTAATGGTACCATTCCAGACAGTAATTTTTAAACTACGATTTTAATAGTTTAAAGTGTGTAATTTTTATTAGAAATCACTAGCTGCTTAACCATCAACCCCAAAATGTATAGTGACAGAAACAAAATGGAACTTTGTTTCCTACCCATACTATTTTCTTAGACGGTTTGGGACTCGAATTTTTGTGCTTGCTGCAGCAGGGAAAGATGTGGAAGGGAGAAGGAGACCTCAGGTCATCCACCCAGTCACTCAAAAGCCTGGAAGTTAGTGGGGCCTTGGCTAAATCAATGATCCTGTCCAAGGTCATTCTGGACATGGTTATTGAGTTAGCAGAAGTAGAAAGAGTAAAAAGAAGTTTGTTTGCATGTCGTTTTGTGGAGCAGGCCTGTCAGTCATTCACATTCTTCTGGCTAGAGCTGGGTTGAGAGGGCTTGCAGGAGCTGAGGAAACATAGTCTGGTTGTGTGCCTAGGAAAAGGGGGGCACTGAGTGGTATCTGGTCATGTTTGTCGTGCCCCTGATCACAACATGTGCTTTTATAAATCTAAGGAAATGATCATGAATACAGCAGGAAAGTTTAGTGTAGAAAACATTGACAGGAGCTGGAGAGATGGTTCAGCCCTGAAGAGAACTGCAGCTCCTCCAGAGGACCCAGGTTCCCACCGCTCGAATTAAGTCACTCACAACTGCCTCTAACTCCTGCTCCAAGGGACCTGATCCCTCTTCTGGTCTGTGACAGCACTTGCACAACACATTTCAGTCTCTCTCTCTCTCTCTCTCTCTCTCTCTCTCTCTCTCTCTCGTAAATAATAAATAAATCTTCAAAGAGAAAACATTGGCAATGCGTCAGATGACTAGTAATACTAGAACAGTTTATACTTTTGTCATACCCACATGGTGAAATATGATGAATCAAGTACTTTTTCATTACACAAAGAACATCAGTATCTAATGTTAAATCAAAAATCTTAATACACAGCCATACTGACAGTGTTTAATATTATGAATATATCTATTTGTCATCATACACAGATGGTCCATGACTTATCATGGCTCAAGAGTCTTCAACTTTATGATATGTGTGAAGCAATGATAATTCAGTAATGATATACTTCTAATTTCAGATTTTGAACTTGGGTGGTGTCATGGGGAGGCAGAGGAGGACAGGGCATTGCTTTTCCTCAAGGTCAGCAAGGAGTCTAGCTGCGATATTTGGCTCCACAGAGGCGCCTTGTTGTAATAGAATGGAAAATAGACCAATGCGGAAAAGGCATGGGGTCTGACTCCACTACTAAGTGTATATGCAGATGTTCTAGTTTCTCTTCAATTGCTGTGACAAAACACTCTGACCAACACCAACTTGGGGAGGAAAGGGTTTATTCAGCTCACATCTCCTGGATTCATCACTCAGGGAGCCCAGGGCAGGAACCTGGAGACAGGAGCTGAGGCACAGGCCATGGAGGAATGCTGCCCACTGGCTTGCTCCCCTGGCCCATGCCCAGCCTGCCCTCTTATACAGTACACAACAACCTTCCCAGAGGTGGCACCACCCATAGTGGGCTGGGCCCTCCCACATTGCCCAACAATCAAGACAAACATGGCCACAGGCCAGTCTAATGGAGCCAGTTCCCCAATTGAGGCTCCCTCAACCCAGGTGTGTCAAGTTGACACTAAAGCTATCCAGCACAATTGACCCCTCGTCAACTTGACACACAAAACACATCACTATTAAACCACCACCTTTCCACCTTTCCAGTTCTTATCTCCAAGTATGATGTTAACATTAATCACAACCCAAGACAGTATAACCTTAAAAGCCCCACATCCTTAAAATGCCCAAACACTTAAAAGTTCACAGTCTGTTAAAAGTCTCTTAACCGTGGGCTGCTGTAAAATCCAAAACAAGTTCTGTCTTACTTCAAAGGGAAGAATCAGGTACACTCAAACAAAACCTAAATCCAGCAAATAGCTCAAGGCTGGACTCCTGGAATTCACTCACGATCTCCTGGGCTCCAAAGGGTTTCAGCAGCTCCACTTCCCTGACTCTGCCGTCCATGGCACACACAGCTCATCTCGAAGGCCCAGGCTGACTCCATTCCACACCTGCTGCTGCTCTTAGTGGTCATCCCATGGTTCTGACATCTCCAAAAAGCTGAGCTCTCCACTGAAACTGAGGCAGCACCTTCACCAATGGCCTCTTCTGATCTTTCCTGGTAAAAAGCCTCAGCTTCTCTCTACGACCTCTGCAATCCTGGGGTCTTCACTGCAACCGAGGTGCACTTCCCACCAATGGTCTTTCCTGACCTCTCACAGTGCCAGGCCTCGGCTGCTCTCTGTGACTCCCTCAAATTTCAACACCAGAACTATATAGGAGACTCTTACACACTACCAAGACCTGCTTCTGGCTTGATATGGAGGCTCAGGCCCCTTCTGGAACATAGCTTCTGTGTGCTGACCCTGAAGAAATTCTTCCCAGATTTCAACATGGTGATGCTGGTCTTTTGTTACTTACAGCTGATTTTTCAGCCCCAGCTAACCAGCATCAATTGTCCCAGTAAAGCAAAGGGTTCCCTTCAGATTCTGGTCTCTTGTTACTGACAGCTGATTCTTCAGCCCCAGCTGACCAGAACCCGCAGATTAAACAGTCCAGATGATCTCTGCTTCCCTTTGAAACTGGAAACTTCACAAGCCAGGCCTCCATCTTCTACAACTCTTTCAGCAAATCTGTTCCAAGTTCCACAGCCACTATCTTTAGACATTCAATGATGTTTCTAGCCCAAGGTTCCAAATGCTTCCACAATCCTTCCCCAAAACACCAAGGTCAGGCCTGTCACAGCAATAACCCACTCCTGGTACCAATTTCTGTTATAGTTTCTCTTCAATTGCTGTGACAAAACACTCTGACTGACACCAACTTGGGGAGGAAAGGGTTTATTCAGCTCACATCTCCTGGGTTCATCACTCAGGGAGCCCAGGGCAGGAACCTGGAGGCAGGAGCTGAAGCACAGGCCATGGAGGAGTGCTGCTTACTGGCTTGCTCCCCTGGCCCCTGCCCGGCCTGCCCTCTTATATGGTACACAACAACCTGCCCAGAGGTGGCACCACCCATAGTGGGCTGGGCCCTCCCACCTTACCCAACAATCAAGACAATACTCCACAGATGTGGCCACAGGCCAGTCCAATGGAGCCAATTCCCCAATTGAGGCTCCCTCAACCCAGGTGTGTCAAGTTACACTAAAGCTATCCAGCACAGCAGACGTTTTTCATTCTAGACTCATGGTCCACCACCAGGCCACTGTGTGTCATGCTTCACTTGCAATATGCTTTCTTACATTTTAGATGAAAAAATGAGCAATGCTTTATGAAAACAGAAGAATCAAAATTATATGAGCATTAGAATTAAGTGCTCATCCTGAAGCAGCCAAGGGTAGCTGAGAATGATTAATGTTTGGTCAAAAGGTAAGTGTTGAAAGCATCAGCACTTTGATCATGTCATATAAAAATGTTTCAGTGCACTCCTCTAATCCCGGTACTCAGGAGGCAGAGGCAGGCTGATCTCTGTGAGTTCAAGGCCAGCCTGATCTACATAGCAAGCTCCAGGCCAGCTGAGACTAAAGGGAGACCCTGTCTCAAAAAGCCCAAAATTAAAAAAAAAAGTTTTCATTTCTTGCCAAGGATAGGAGAAAAAACTGATAGCCATTTGTAATCATTAGAGTTTCAAAGAAGTAAAGATTCTCACTCTGGGTAAGACTGCTAAACACCAGTCCGGATTCTGATTGGGGCTTATGCTTTTGCTGTGTGCCTTCTTCTGCAGAGTTGTACATGGCTATTGCCTTCTTGAATCAGAACCAGGTTTGATTCCCAGCACCCACATGGCAGCTAGCAACCATCCTAACTCCAGTTCCAAGGGATCCAACACCCTTTTCTGACCTCCACAGACATTCATTGCACAACACAAGTCCACTTACATACATGCAGGCAATACACTCATACACATAAAATAAAAATAATAAATGAAATATTAAAAGATTTTTAAAGACTCTGTAAGACACATGAATTACAGAGTGCTGCATGAACCTAACTAAGGAGAAGGCCTTTATTACATTGGTAAAATATTTAGAGATTTATTGTCTGGACATGCTGGGACATCCCTCTCAAGCAAAAATCAAATGATTACATCCTACAAATCCCACCACAAAGAAGAAACTGGAGTTCTTGCTCATCATCGTTAGATCCTCAGAGCCAAATATTTCCACATGTGAGGATTCTCTAGCTCATACCTTGAGAAACAAAATATCCTGCCAGTTTTGAGTCTGACCTAGAGGAATAAAAACTCTCCAAGTTATGCAGGTCCAGTGAATGTAGCTATGAATTTGGGCCACACATGTGATTAAAGGTATCAGTGGTGAAAAACATTCCCTGATGGATTTGTGGCAAGCCCCAGTGGAATAGTATCAATATAAATACCTAAGAGTCATAAGATAGTCAGTAAAATATAATATGCATTATGGGCTGAGGAGGTGGCTCAGCTGTTAAAGCACTTACCATGTAAGCAAGATAACTGGAGTTTGGATCCTCAGACCCACACAAATGCAGAGCTGTCAATAATTCCAACCCAGGAAGACAGAAATAGAGGATCCTTGAAGAAAACTGGCCAGCCAGATCAGCTTTATTTGAAAACTCTGGATTTGCTTGAGAGCCCCTGCCCAAGGTAGAAGAGCAATTGAGGAAGATTCTTGTCAATAATATTGGGCCTCTACATACACACTCACACATTATGTGAACTGTGGTCCCTCCCAGGTCACACCAAAAGGGAGGACAGCTTGGGAAGAGCTGATCTAGCCTCAGAGCTCCCCTGTGGTTATCTTCTATCTCATATAGAGTGGAGCTCCATAAAAGGCATAACAGAATCTCAAGATGATGGTGGAGAACATGCAGCGGTGATTAAGCATTGGAAGAAGAATGCCGGGCATGGTGGTGCACGCCTTTAATCCCAGCACTCGGGAGGAAGAGGCAGGTGGATCTCTGTGAGTTCAAGGCCAGCCTAGTGTACATAGTGAGCTCCAGGCCAGCTGGGACTAAAGGGAGGCCCTGTCTCAAAAAGACAAAGAAAAGCATTGGAAGAAGATAGGCAAAATTATCATGAGGTGAAAATCACAACAGTAAGGATGGAGTGACACTTTAAAAGGTGCAGGATGCAAGGATGTTGGTCTCCATCCTCTTTCTGCTTAACTGTCTTGGCCCCACAAAGTTCAAACATAGAGGATGGTAGTCTCTATTGTAAAATCAACTAACTAGTAGTTCCAACTGAAGATGTTCCTCCCTATAGTACATTTGCCACAAGTTTCCATTGTGTAAAATATGTAGTGTACAAGTGTAATGATCTGTGGGATGTCTATTTACTTCTTGCCCTTTCTATGGGGAGGTGGTTATCCTTGTAGCACTTCCATCTAATCCTTTAATTGTTGTTAAAAACATTTATTTTGAAATATTTTAAAACATTTTTGAACTTTTCATACACATATACATTGTATCTTGTTCCTGTCTGTCCCCCACTCCCTCCTTCCAGCTCTCCCTGAAGCTTCCCATCATTTTCCCGACCAATTTTATCCATATATATATATATATATATATGGCTAATATTTGTGCATAATTTCTATCTTAAGGGTCTGTTTCCTGGGAAATCCAATCTGTAGCAGATATTTTATATACTTGTTTTAAAAACACTGTATGCTTTCATCATAACCTTTTCAAATGTTTCCAGTTGGGTGCTGGTTGAGCAAACAAATGCTGCTTTCAACACTCTACTTCCTTTGAAAATTCTTTCTGGATAATATGTCATAAATCCAAATAAGAACCCATTTAAACATAACAGCCACAACCTCATACCTGGTAAGATGACTACCAGAAAAGAAGGCAAGAAGGAAGGGAGGTAGGGGAAGGAGGGAGAGTAGAAGGGAGGAGGGAGGGAGGAAGGGAAGAGGAGGGAGGGTAGAAGGGAGGGAGGGAAGGAGGGAACAGAAGAGGAAGAAGGAGCAAGGGAGTGATAAGTGTCAGCAACAGTATGGGAAATTCAGGAAGTTGTGTATTGTTGTCAGGAATATAATATGCTTCATCCATTATGGAAAATAATATGGGGGTGGCTCAAAAAATTAAAAATAGCTAGGCATGATAGTGTGTGTTTCAAGTCCCAGCCACTTGGAAGGCTAAGTACGGAAAGAGAATCCTTAGTGTCTTGACTCCCAGTTAACCTTAGGTATCACAGTGAGACCACTATCTCAGCAGTTAAAAAAGAATTAGCATAATATCAATCAATCCCACTGTTGGAAGTTTAGCCAAAACAGTTAATAACAGGGATTCCAGAAGATATTTATATGCATTTGTTCGTGTGGTATTATTTGAAACCAAAAGTGGAAGCATCCCAAGGGGCTGTCAACAAAAGAACTTACAAATAAAATTAACATATATTACATATTATATATTATATGTAATATATAATAAGAAATGATATGTAATATATAATGAGAAATTATATATAATGTTCAGAAGGAAGAAAATTTTGACTAATGTGTGTGGCACTCTAACCTATGTTGGGGACCATATAAAGTTAAGTCAAACACAAAAGGACAAAGACAGCATGACCCCATTCTCTGTCTATTGGACCATTAAAGACAAAAGCCTATATCTGGTCTCTAGATTAGAGGCAAGGTAGAAGAGGAAGGCATGCAGAAGACGGCTTTAGCATGACGTGCTGTGGGCTAAAATGAGGGTAGAGAATGATCCTAGAGAAGGTGATGCTTCACTTCATCTTCTTAGAATTAGAAGATGAAAGGCCTTCTCTGAAGTTGAGTAAATAGGAATGTGGAGGCATACTAAAACACAGCCTCTGTGTAGACTTGAAGTGTGCTGGGGAGAAGATGAAGTAGATGTTAGGTTAGCTCTAAGACAGACTGAAGATGACTCAGTGAGCTGCCTTTATCATGAAAGCTATGAGGAGCCATGGAAGAGTAATGAGCAGATTATCAATATTTTGCAATATTTCTACAGTTTGAAAGTGTGTGCAGAGAAGGGTAAGCTGTCGATGTATAACGAACTCCAAACATTCAATGTCTTAAAACAATACTCAGTGAAGCCAGCTAACATGTGATTACAGGATGGGCACAGCTCAGCTTGTCTTCAGTATGCATGGCTATAGGCTGGGCTGAAGTCTTCTCCAGGTATGTCCATTCTGAGGTTGTGCTAAATGGGAAGCAGCCACTAAAGAGGCATTCACCTCACCCTGATTGGGCAAGTGACTGTGGGGTGTGTTTTTCTTGTGGCAATGGTAGAGGATCAGGGGCCCAGCAGAAATCGTGGCTCCCTTAAAAGACTGGGTTCAGAGCAGGCACCTGGTGACCTCCACATTCTGCTAACCAAAACGAATCTTGCAGCTGGGTCCAAAGTTAAAAGACAGAAAACTATATTATACCTCTAGTGGAAGAAACTAAAAGTATAGATACAAACTGGTCTGGGGACATAGGCCTATAATCCCAGCTACCCTAGAGGATGAGGCAGGAATATTGCAACTTTAATGCCTGCCTCAGAATAAGTTCAAGGCCTGCTAGGACAACTTAGTGAGACTTTGTCTCAAAATAAAAATAATTGTGGGTGTGGTGGTGCACACCTTTAATCCCAGCACTCAGGAGGCAGAGGCAGGTGGATCTCTGAGAAATGAATGCCAGCCTGATTTACATAGTGAATTCTAAACTAGCTGGGGCTACAGGGAGACTTTGTCTCAAAAGAACAAAAACAAAACAGAACAAAAGATAAAAAGAGATCTAGGAATACTGCTCAGTAGTAGAGTATGTTATCTCAGTCCTGAAGAAAAGAAAAAGTGTAAATATTAAAAGTGGTAAAAATTTGAGACCAATTCCAACTAGCTTAGAAGCCATTTTCACTCACTACTTGAGGACTTAGGTGTGATGACAGAGAAAGCATCCGCTGAGGAGGCGGATCATCACCTACTAACTCTGTGCCTTTCCACGAATAATTTAAAATTCTTCACCTACCAGTTTTCTCATCTATGAAGTCCATTGGATCCTTTCTCACCTTGTAAGTGGTATTAAGGCTTCCAATATTAATAAAGGTGTCTTTGGCTGCCAGCTGGTGCACCAGGATTCAATTAATAAGAAATATACAGGAGAGATCAACGGTTGGATTGTAGAAAACTCACTATATTGGAGGAAAAAAGAACAGGACCTAAAAAGACAGCATTCCCTCAAGATTTTTATGAACAGCTTTTCTGTTAACAAAGATAGCTGTCCACTTTTGGAAAAACTAATGTATCTTCTAGAAGAAAATGAAGCCATTTACTTATGTGTTTGATCTGCACATTCTTTTTTGCATATTTGCAATTTCTTGATACTTTGACATCTTGCTTCATAGATAAAAGGGCCATTTATCTCAGAAGCATCAAGGTCAAGAGGGGACAGGAGCCATGTGAGGAAACCCCCTGGCATTACAGTAGTTTGCTCTCCTTGACTCTGCTGCTGTCCTGATATCCTCCTTCTTCCCACAGAGTACCAAAGATGAAACCTTAAATGTTCTTATATGTCTTCTCAGATTGAAACCAATGTGACCAATATCTCATGGTTCTTTGACCCTCAACCCTCTTAAGACTTGTCTTGTTGCCAGAGTCCAGTTTCCTTCTCTCCTCTTGTTCTGACAACCTTTAACAGCCCTTCCAGTGGAATTTCCTTTGAGAGAATTGAGATTCAGTGATTTAAGGAATTCATTGTGGAAATAGGTTAAATTTTCTTCTATGCATCATAAATAGTGTAGTTTTATACCATCCTCAAAATAGTGGATTGTTACAATTAGTGGTTACTTAATTCCTTTCCTGAAGGGTTTGAGTCCCTTATTGGAACTCTAGTGAAGAAAGCTGGTAGAGTGTGCCTCTTACCCTGTAGTTGAAACTGGACTCCAGCACCATGTACTCACTTTCCAATGTATGGGCTTGAAGAACTGGGAGCAGGGATATTCTTTAAAGAGTATGGGATTGACTCCTGGGCTGCTGGAAAAGGGTCTCAACTCTGAACCCTTGTAGGGGGTGGCTGTCTGGGCTGAGCCACCCTTCGCCTTTGCAGCCAGTGACCAGTGGGTCAGGTTTGGTGCCTCTGTGTCTTTGTGCGGGCAGGCTCCTGAGGCACAGGAGCCTGGAAGTCACTCCAGACAGGTACCAGGTCGTGGTCTAAGTCAGGCATATCCCCCCCACCCCCGCCAACTGGAATTGGTCAGAGAGTATCCAAGTGGACTTTTTTTGGAGAACCTGCAGAACAGGAAGGGAAGAGTGACTTAGACTTCCAATATCTAATATATAAACAAAATTGAAAGCCTGAAACCTAGACAAGTCAATACTCCATAAACAAGGAGGAGGAAAGAAAAAAAAAAAAGCATCAGAAGGAGGCAAGCAAAACCAGCCGCTAACATAGTGAAAAGACATTTGTGATTTGAATCACAAAAGGGAAACCCACATGCCAGGGATACTATGAAGGGACAACATGGGAAAGACACAGGATAATCCCACACCAGGCTCTAACAAACCTGTAGGAGATAGCTACAATGGGATCCCTCTGGAGGTGACCCAAGGACCAGATTTTAGAAGAATAATTGCAGACTTATGCAGAGAAATTAAAGAAAATAAAGAAGTCAGAGAAGTAAAGAGAGATAATGAAAAACTCAAAAAGGACCTAGAAGGCTACAATGACAAACTTCAGAAAGAACTAAAGGAACAGATTGACAAACTCCAGAAAGAACTAGAGGGAGACAAAAACAAACTCCAAAAGGAAGTAGAAACACTGAAAAAGGAAGCCAACCAATGAAGTAAGGACCACCAAGAAAACTTGAGAAGCTCAAAAAGGAAAAGGAAATACTAAAGAAATCACAGGATGAAATGAAAAAGGAAATAGAACACTCATCCAATCAAGAAGAAAAGAAAGGAAAAAGCCTCAGAAATAGAATAGAGGAAGCAGAACAAAGAATATCAGATCTGGAAGATAACACAGAGCAACTAAAAAGCTCAAATAAAGATTATGAAAAATTTAAAAATACACAAAAGTGGAACAACCAGGAAATATGGGACACTATGAAAAGATCAAACCTCCACATCATAAGAATAGAGG